>CM057815.1:34808426-34985926 GCA_030067965.1 Latrodectus elegans
CATTTCTGCCTTCCCAATAACAATTCATCAATTTCAACGATTTTTATAACAGTAAGTTGTTTCATTTTGTATGAGTTAATAAGAAATATAATATATCCGTTCAACACACACATTTATTTTATGATTTTAGATACAACTATTAGAATTAGAGCATACAATTATTCAAAAGAAAGATGTTTTCGTTGTTTCTTATACTAAATAAATAGCCCTTCAGCATATTTAGCTTAAGTTTTATTTATTTATATAATTAGAACATATTTTATTGGAAGTAAGGACGGTTTCGCCTTGTTCATTAATTTTGATTAACCGTTCAACAAACTTAGCTTAAGATACTTCATATATTATACAATAAGAACATAACAATTTAAAACATAAATGATAGTTCATTTGCTTATACAAATTAAATCTTTCAAAATAGAAATCATTCTATTTTTCGAATAAATATTTTTCCTTAAATAAAGCAAAAATTTTTAAAAAATAATTATTGTTATATGCTATAATATATTTACTTTCTGGAAAGACTTTGAAATATTTACATATTTGATAAATTACTTACAGTGTCAAATATAATATTCCTCATATAAAAATCAAATTTTCTATAAAAATAAAAAGAGTCAATTAAAATCAAGCAAAATTATAAAAACTATATATATGAGGATTGATAAAAAATAAGAGTATTTGGCATAATTTTATTTTACCAATTTTTTTATCATTTTGATTATTATATTGTATATGAAATTAAAATTTAATTTTATAAAAATTGAATATAAAGTTTTCAACTCTACCTTCGTTCTTAGCGATTACTTCAAATTCTCGTTTCAAAATAAAACTTTAAAGAGTAAAATTGATTATAATATTTTATAAATACTAAAAGAAAGTATATCATTTAAAAATTCTAAAGCAGAGATTGCACTTAAGGTAACATATTCATTCATCAATTGATATTTAATGTTTCATTTGAATCAGATAGAAAGAAACAAAATTATCTATATATACTTTCAAAGTTAACAAATTTATATTCATTATGCAATCAAATAAAAAGTTTTAATAATATCTTAATACAACCGCGAAATTTCAAGCAACTTTTAAAGTTATATATTGTAATAAGTAAAAACTATTTTAAATATATGAGTATTTGTGAAAAGCAATTAAATGTTTCGTTAAATATAACAAACAACTAATATTTCATCATTTAGTTTGATAGTGCATATTTGAACTAAAGTTTCAAATAAAATTTAATAATTTAATGCTCACTAAATGCTTTCAATTCTCCATAGATTTATCTCTTTTTATTTTGCTTATTTAAAAGAAGAAATTTTGGAAGTTAAATTTATTAGAACGTGACAAATAAGGATAAAATCGCAAATGTGTTTAATAAAGTATGACAAATAGATATTTGTCTACCTATCAATATATATATATATATATATATATATATATATATATATATATATATATATATATATATATATATATATATATATATATATATATATATATATATATATATAGGTTATCCCAAAACGACTACATAAACTCTGCACAGCTAGATTCCTCATTGAGAGTACAAAAAAAACTGCCCAAGGAAGCCTTCCTGTTTACGAGAAAAATACGAAAAACAATGCATGACGTCACTGCCAGTGCGAGAAAAAACACATTATTGAACATATCAACACCAGTATTTGCACAATTTAAAGCAGATGTTCAAAGTGTCTACTTTGAATTTCAAGGCAGGCTTGAGGAAGTCGTGGAATGGCTGTCAACACACGTTGCAGCATCGCGGGATCCACTGAAGTACAAGCAGCATGCAGTCAAGCAATTAAGTCTATTAGTTTTGGTACTACGTTTCGATGCACGAGTTGCTTGAGATGGTCTTATAGAAAAAAATCTAATGGTGTAAGATATGGCGGACTTAGAACCGGACCCCCAAGTCCAATATTCCATATCCAGCAAACCAAGAACATGAACACAGAAATCACCGGAGCCCCATTATGCTGAAACCAAAGGCATTTCCATTACATCAGCCTTACATCAATTGTATATCGTAGTAGTCACGAACGGAATACATGGCCATTTACAAAGACTACTGGTACCTGAAAGATGCATGCTCTTAAATACCAGTTCAACGGCGGCTTAACACCATTCCATGGCACGTGCGCATGGATGATACGATGTGCGCGGTAACTTAAGTGTTTTTTTCTTGCACCGGCTGTGACGTCATACTTTGTTTTTTCGTATTTTTCTCGTAAACTATGAATCCTTCAGGAACACTTCGTTGGGCAGTTTTACTACATTACATTTTTATGTACTCTCAACGTGGAATCTAGCTGTGCAGAGTTTATGTGTTTTGGGACACCCTGTATATATATAAATTTCAAAAATTGTAAATTGTTGAAAAACGTTAATTATAATTAAAAACTGCAGTAATAAGTAATTGCGAGCAAAATTAACCAAAGAGCTAAACGTTGTACACTTTGCATTAAAGTTTCAAATTTAAAATGTAAATTTGAGATTTGTTCAAAAAATTTCTTCATTATTTTCATATGTTTATCAATTTCAAAGAAATTTAATTTTTATATATATATATATATATATGTGTGTGTGTGTGTGTGTGTGTGTGTGTGTGTGTGTGTGTGTGTGTGTGTGTGTGTGTGTGTTTGTGTGTGTGTGTGTGTGTGTGTGTGTATGTGTGTGTGTGTGTGTGTGTGTGTGTGTGTGTGTGTGTGTGTGTGTGTGTTTTGTCGTTTCATAAGTCAGTTATATGCTTTAAGTTATAAATTAATGAAAACAAACATACTTTTAAAATATCAGAGTTTTCCATGAATTATATCTAGTTCTAAATTCATTTTTATTTTAATTTTTGAATTTTCAATTCGTCTCTAAAGATGATTTAAGCAACTACAAAAATTTTTAAAACATTGTAGTTATATATTATGATTTCTATTTAATTGTCATGATACTCACGAAAAAACAATGACATATACGATAACGATTATTAAGAAAACCATTAAAGAAACCAGAAATTTTATATTTATTTAGTAAAAAAATTTTCGGTTTATATGTCCATAATTATTATAACCTTATTTTTCACAGTATCAAAAAATTAAAAACGTTAGTTTATTAAGATTTATTATCACGCAAGGAATGTTAGAATTGAATAGTTTGGATCTTTTCATATAAGTATGAAAGTTTACAAAAAAAAACTGATTGAAAAATTAGTTTAGTTTGTCAAAATAGATTTTTATAGTATAATATTTGTAATGTTTATAAAACTCCTATAAAATATGTGCAAGTTTTTAATTTAAAATCTGAAGTTAATATACTTTATTTATTTAAGGATAGAATAGAATAAAAACAATGACATTTAGGAAAATTTTTATTTATTACAATATTAATGAAAATATAATAATTTGTACATAGTATAAGATGGAGATTTCTTCATAACAGTATGAAAATATTCATTAGTAAGCATTTATTATTCAAATTCTAATGAAATATGCATTATTTAAATATAATTACCTACATCTTACTATTTGAAGTTTCTATTATTGAGAAATGTGTATGAAGTATTCTTCATTATATAATTAAGCAATTTTCATTGTTCAGTTAAATATATGTCAACGTTATCAACATTTTATAATTATGAAATTAAATATTTTATTCAAATTTCACCTATCAACCACTTTCTCATATGAATTTTTAGTCTTCAGCACAGTAATTTTAAAAATTTGGTCTAAAGAAATTAATAAAACATTAAAATTATGTTGCATAAACTATTAAATGCATAGCTTTTTATCTATGATCCCTTTTTGAAGGTACAGATTTCTTTTATTTCATTTTAAAGTATTCAAATGTTTCAATTGGAATGAAAAAAGTACTTCATATATCAAAATAATACATTATTAATGTATATCTCTCCATATAGTAAAAATATAAAAAATGTAATAATATTTAACTAAGTCAAAGGAGTATATTTCTCAACATTATGAATCATCACTAATTGTTTTATCCAACGATTATCTTACTTACAGGTAACAATAATTTATTTAAATTTTAAAATCAAATAACGAAGTGAATGTGCAAAGGAAACTCAAAACTGGTTAAAATATCGGAATGTCACAGTGGAATTTTCAAATAAAAAATTCTCATGACAAAAATATAAATGCAATAACTACTATATTTACAGAATTTCTATCAATGACTTCAATCTAAAAGCCATCTCTTAACTTTATATTTTACTGGCTGATGTTCTCTTTTTCTGCCTCATTAATCTCAAGTGGAATCCGATTTACAAACGGAAGAGTAGCTTTTTTTCTCACTTTCTTTAGTATTTGTTATCTTGAGTACTTAGGATTAAGAAATAAATTATCTGAAACTTTCATCGTCCCTGAAGATTATACAGTAATGCGCAAACAATGTTATGGGATTTAAAACGATGAGGGCACTAAATTTTTGTCGCAGGCCAGAAGTAATCAAGAGATATTGGAATTGGTTCAATAAAGTTAATGGTTGTTCGATTTGCAGTGGTTTAGTTAGGACTAGCACTTGAAATTTGAATAACTCAAATCAACAACAAATTTCATGAATTAAATATAATTTTGTAATGCATATGAGAATAAACAAAAACAGATTGATGTTCGCAGTTTTTTTTACCTTATATTCTTATTATATATAATCTTTAAGATATTATAAAAAAATTTAAATAAATTAAAATATGATTTCTCTCTATTTTACGAAATAACTTTAATTATAATTTTATACAAGAGTATATGAATTATGAGTCTTTTTTTAAAATTATTATCGTCACCTAAATCATTAGTTAAAATTTCGTTTTGTAACATATTGTTTTACAAAACCATATAAATATTGATATTATTATAAAAATATTGGAAAATATATTCTTCTATTTTACCACTAACCATATAAGTGTAGAAAATAAATATGGAATCAAAATTCAAAACTAAATTGCTTATTATTAAAAATATTAATGCTTTGAGGTAATTGTAAAGCACGATATTTTTTACATTTAATTTTGTACAATTGTTTATAGTTGACACTAAAACTGATATAAATTATTAAAAAAATCAACCCAAGCCTGTTTTAATTCTGTTAATAAGAATTTATAATAATTAATAATAATTATAAGAATATATAAATTAGATTCTAAAAAATAAAAAAGTTATAAATGTTCATTATAAAATAAACGTTTAGCAGATTTTGTAATTTAATTATTAAAGTTATAATTTTTTTTGGTTAAATATTTTCCTAATTTTTTTTAAATTTACGTTTTTAATTTTGCATTATTGTTATCAAAATTATTCAAAGCATCTTTAGACAAAAGAATTTCTTTTAAAAATATTAGCATACGTATTCGGAATAATGTCACTATTTTCAGATAATATTCAAATACCTTGAGAATTGTCAAAACCAGATGTATTTTAAAAGAATGCATTTTATTTTGTTTCCTTGAAAACATAAACTGCTACATTATGGATTTATAAATTTAGGAAATATAAGTCAAATTTTTGGTGATAATAATAATTTTAAATGCCTACACATTTCTGTTCCCTTTTCATTAATTACTTTAAACATTATTAAATATTTTAAGAATGACATAATGGACATTGTATTTTATGCAATAATTTATATGGCGATGATATTACATATAATATTTTACAAACTCTTAGGGATGTTTTACAAAGTATGGAATATTTTTTGTTTTTGTTTAAGAACTTTTATTTTTGTTAAGCCGAAATCTACCTAAAATTTATGAAATTATCATGGAGTATATTTTAGCTAAACAGTAAATAAATTGTTTGTCATTTGTTCTTTATTTCAAAGCTTTGTAGATTTGATTACCATTCCAGTTATTGAAATTTCTGAATTCCTTTCAGATTGTTAGTCCCGTACAAATTAACTTTCACTTCCAAAAAATGTAAAATATAATTTAAATTTAAACATTTTGTATTTTTCTGCACATTATTAAATGTTGTACATGATTAACTTCAAAACAACTCAGAGAAAGCATGATATACAAGTAATTTTTATAACAATCCAAACAACTTTCACATCTATACAAACAATTTTTTTCATACTTTGATAAAGAAAGAAATGCACATTTCTTGTATCATTACTTAAATTGGCAGAACAAATTCAAATTTAGATTTTCGTTTGAGAAAATTTCTTAAGGTAAATTTCTAAATGAGGGTGCTTATTAAAAGATGAACATAACATTCTTCAACACTTAAAATGATATTGAATTACTTTAACTAATTATTAAATGATAAATATGAAATAAGTGATAAGAAAAATATTCTTAATACTATTGCAATACAGACACTTTTCTAATATTTCAGAAGACGGTAATGTCTGTAGTTTATTGGAAAAATAAATACAAATTCTCGTCTTTTTTCTTTTTTTCGACAGAAAATGAAAACTATCTTTATTCAGTTTCGTGTTTTGTGCACAAAATGAAGACATTATAATACATTTTTGCGAAGAAAAATACTTCTGTGACTATTGAGATGCAATTTTATTTGGATAAAATACAATGACGAATTTAAGAGAGGGGATGTAATCATAAAATTAGATCTCGTTAAAACATATTACTTCCGAAAACTATGAATTTATTTTCAATTTTCTTAACGTTTTACAAAATATTATTTTCAAATATTAAGTATCTATAGAAAAATGTAGAACATAAAATAGGATGAAAAATTATTTACATACGAAAAAAATTTATATAATGTTAAATAAATTTTTTCTATACATTATAAAAAAAATTACCTTCTAACAAAAGTGTCATTACGAAAAATAATTTCATTCCTCAACATATTTAAGGAATATCAAATAAAACTTAAAATTTCTCATTGAATTAAAATTACATTCGTTAAACTACTCCAGGATTCTTTAAACAATAGTTAAGTGAAGAAACTAAACGTTTACGCAAAATAACGCAAGAAAAAGTAATTTATTTTTGCTAGTAAGTTTCTTATAAAAAATATTTTTCACCGTATAAAATGTTTGAAAAAGAAATTAATTTTTTTAAAATATAACCACAGTTTTCATAAATATGTTTCAAAATTTTTAGGTAAAATGAAATTTTAAATAATAGATTACCGAATTTCTTAAACTAAATAAATGCTTAATATATGAGTATACTTAATATCTATTATATAGGGACCACATATTTAACATTTATGGATATAAATGGAAAATTTATATTCCTAATTGCTAAATATGTGATTTTCAATGATTGCGAAGTATGTTAAATGTGTGACAAAGGGTTGAATATAAAATAATTGTTAAGTATATGTGACATAATTGTTAAGTACGTGACAAAACATTTCTTGAGGCAGCAAATATGAACATTCTGCAATGGATAATATTTGACGTTTTCCTGCGTATATTTAATTGAAAGATGTCAAACTTATGTGCTGTAGCATTTTACTGAACTCTGTGTTTCAGTTTTAATAGAATCTCAGTTTGCAATAATATTATATATTATTATGTAAATATGCCATTACAAATATATACTTCAATAGTTTTAGCATTAGAAATAATATTATCAAGCTTTTCTAGTTATGCTTAAATACAAAAGCACTTACTCCTTAATGCAACAAATTATATTTATGTATTTATAATTAATCATTGAAGTTTCAAGCCCTAATTCAATCTATTGCATTTTTAAAGTTAAATTAATAATTTCTTATGATGCAACTCATTATGTAATAAAAAAATTAAAGGAAAACAAATTATGCTTTATGTACCAAAAGTCGAAAAGAAAATACACATTTGTGGAAATAAATTCTACCTAACTTCTCAAAAACATTTAAAAAAGTCTTTCATGTTAAAGACAAGTAACAATAAGCCAATGCCGGTTTAAAAGATGATCTATTATTCAGTTTTTTTACTATTTCTTTAAAATCATATATATTTTAATTCATCAACAAATGTCTATTTTTCTCATAAAGAAATACAAAGTCAGAAAATCTGCAAATGTGCATTTCCACAGAAACATTTTGAATAATAAAGATTTTTTCACTCAAAATACTTTTCTTAAGCAATAGACATAATCTTGTAAATAAAGTTTCTTTATCAGGATGAAATAAAATAATATAATTCTAATTTAATTTCCATTTAAAAAAGAAATATATTTATAATATTTTTAATACAATCTTAGTTAATTATTCTAAATTAATCTTTAATAACTTTTTAAGGAATTATTATAAAAGCATTTTTTTGAAGAAGGAAACAAAATAATAATATAATCTTAAAAATTTTTAATTTTCCTTACATTAATTTCTTCAAAATTTTATCTTATTTTTCTTTAAATTTTATTATTCAAGGAAGTATTTTCTTAAATTCTTCACATCTTAAAACTTTTTTCATAAAGATACGAAGAAATCATCGTTAAAACTGATTTATTCTGATTAATAAATAGTGTTCAAAGATAAGAAACATATATAAAAAAAGAAATGAGACATGTTATTCTTCCTTTAAAAAAAAAAACTCTTGATTATTTCCACTCATAAATGGCATAATTTATTTTGAATTGCGAAGGAAAAAAATTTATCTCTTAAGTAAAGAAAATAAAGAAACGTCATATTAACTAATCTTTTCAAAGAAGCATGTTCTTCTTTAAGTTATTAAATTAAGTCATATTTTTCAATATATTTCTTTGCGAATTCAAATATTTCAAAACGTGATTATTTTGTAATGGAGTGAAAAAATAAAAAAAGTCGTTACAAATATATATATATGAAAAAAGTAAAAAAGTCGTAATATATATATATATATATATATATATATATATATATATATATATATATATATATATATATATATATATATATATATATATATATATATATATATATATATAGATATATATATATATATATATATATATATATATATATATAGATAGATATAGATAGATAGATATAGATTCTCACAAGTATTTTTGCTTTGATGAAAAAATAGCAAATTCAATTTTAAAATTCATAAACTGTTTAAAATTAATCTCAAAATTTGTTTATTCCTTCCTGCAACAATAATTTTGAAGACTTTGCTTTTTGAAAAATTGAATTTTAGCATAATGAAAATTTCAAAAATATTTGTTAAATATCTCTTTATAAAATGGAATAAATATCTTCCATTTTTAACTTTTAAAATTGTTTTCATCAAATAGTAAATATATTAAATAATAATTTTGTACTGAATTCGAAGAATTCTTTAAAACTAAAATATTAATCATGTTAAGGATACAAAAAATTATATTTCTTGTAATTCACTGCAATTAGTCTCGTAAAAAAATTCAATTTTAGTAAGAAATTTTTAATTCTGCATTATATAATCATTGTTTTTATTAAATTTAATGATTCCATGTTCATTATTTTGTGTAATCGTTTAATCCATATATATGCATTTTATTATCTATTATATGTATTTAATAAAAAAAATTTTTTTTTCTTGTAATCAATTTATTTTCATCTAAGATATAAAAAATTAACTCTATTTATGTTATATATGATTAATCGATTAAACAGTTTGTGTTTAGTAAATATCTTTTCCGTTTCATAAAAATAACTTACCAAAACTTTCTGAAATAATAGTTAAATAATTCTGTAAATTAAAAATTGTGCTATGTTAATAAATGATATTAACTATTCAATAATTAATACATGATGCGACTGGCAATTAAAATTGTTGCACTTGGAATAAATACATACAATTAACAAAGTGATACTGACTGTTCAAATAAATCCATTAAACTGGATTTAACCAAGGATTAAATTTTCTATATATCTAAAAGCGGAATCCTGAAAAATCAGTCCTCAGAACAGCCACCTCTGTCATTTGAAACAGCACGTATAATCTTGGACATTGGGTCAAAAAGAGATTGTATATCATGCATAGATACAGCTTCAGAACAACTTAAATACTATGCAATAGTTCATGGATGGACAAGACTGACTTATGGTAACAAAACAGTTTATAGTAATCATAGACTAATCACTTTCTTTTAGTGAGAAATTTGAAGGAAATGTTTGTTAGGAAACAATCAAAGAGGAAAGACCTGTTTCATATTGACAACATGTCATCAAGATTTACCTTGCTGAAAAAAATTTATTTCTAGTGCTATATAAATCAATAAATTAATGGTCTTAATAAATATAAATGTACCATCATCATTAGAGGTATCATCAATAAGAATAAAATGTTATAAGTAGTATCCAGAGGCGCTTTGTACCATTACTCAAAAATACGGGTATATGATTTAAAATGGCAATATGGAATGTATAAAGTCGATGTATGATCCAAACACCTGCTGAGGATATCGTCAAAAACAGTTGAGACGATCAAGTTGCTGTAAGAAAAACATGGCACTCTAAAGTCAAGATAAGCCCTTCACATGATTCCAGATTTGACATTACTCCAGCCTGTTATTTAGCATTCAATTTAATCCCAGATATGGTCATTAAAATGAAAGTCCATGTATCTGCTTTTATTCTCCTTTAACTCCTCGTACAATTACATGTTATCACAGAAAATGTGACTATAGGAGTAGTTCAAAGAGAAAGTCTTCAATTCGTTTTGAATTATTCGTGTGACCTATGTCATCTTACAAACGATCACATTTCTAGATTTACCTAAGAGGCAAGTGGGTGTACCTGGCCGGAACAGGCGAAGTACGTCGGAAGGGTATTCTCCTGGTAAGGCTACCCAAGGCGTGAAGGCCGTTCCACTATGCCCAGCTAATATCTGCAGGTGAAGCCAGGAGCAAAGTCAGACTTTTACCACTGGTGCTACAGATCTTGTAATAACAGAAGCTGTCCCCTTCCCCTTTATCTTACTTGAGTGTGCACTCAATTCTAGATAAAGGAGCTCCTTATAGACCGCCTCCTTTTTCTTGATTTTTTTGAGAGTGCATCGGCTTATGGATCTAGAGTAGCTCCACTATTCTGGATGGGATTTGTAACAACAACAACAGATTTACCTTCTATTACGCTGTAATCAATTTATATTTTTCTGGAAGGTTATTAGTAGGAAAAGATTTGTTGAGGTTTAGGAAGCATTGCTAGATAATCATCCGGAAATTGTCAATTCCATATTCTGATTGTGTCAAGGGACTTCAGTTAATCTAAGCAATAATATTTTAATATGATAAATTTCAATTTCCCTAAGCTGAAATTTGACTCCTGTCAAAATTATAAACATACTTCCAAGTATGTGTAATTAATGTAATAAATAATATTATATATATATATATATATATATATATATATATATATATATATATATATATATATATATATATATATATATATATATATATATATATATATATATAAAGAACTCTTTCTTAGTTTGCAAGACAATGAAAAGCAAATGTGAACACATTTGAAATAAAAAATATATATTCTTGTTTAAAATCAGATTTCATTTATCACTAGGTTTTCTTCTAAGGAATTAATTATGAAAAACAAATTAAAACTTCTTAGATTGTTTAACACAACTACTGAAAATAACAAAAAATAATTATAAATATACAATAATTTGAGGAAAGGTACATTTATTAAAAATAGTTTATAACATATAAGTGAAATATCATAAAAATACAAAAATAGTTGTATAAAGATACATTTTTAAATTTCATTGACACTATTACTTTGCAATTTTTTTTCCTATTTTTTTCATATTGCATAAAAAGTTAGTTAAGCAGCAAAGATTTTAATTTCTAAAAATACAATTTGGCATATAAATGATTATTTTATAGCTATTTCTTTGTCAAGAATGTTTTTTATTCACTTACTCTGAAATATGAGTCTTAGTAAATGATTCAAGGAAAATGGTAAAATGCAAAACTTCAATTAGGAAAAGAAGTGAAATAATTTAATGAAATATCACAGTCTTTGGAACAAAAAACTTCTTGACATCAGCGTGTCATTAAATATTTCAAATAACACGAAGAAAAGTTTATAGCGCGTTTTATCACTGACTTTAGTCCTAAAATCTTGTCACGAGTTCATATTTTACCAGTTGATGCTTCTCGTTTTTTTTCTACCTCATTAATCTCGTCTGCAACTTGATCTACTAAGGGAACAGTACTTGTTTTCTTGCCGCCTCTGCTCCTTGCTCTTTTCCTACTTCTGAAAGGGATTAAGAAAGAAGTGATGTAGAACTTTTATCGTTCCTTAAGATTTTCATGTGAACAGCAAACAATATTATGGGATTGAAACGCAAGAAGGCGCTAAATTTCTTTCTCAATTTTAAAAAATCTGAGAAACAGCTGTAATAGAATAAGATCTGACAAAATTGAAGACCATAGATTCAACTAGGACTAATATTTAGCAATTTCATTTTTCCGAATTTTTTTAATTTTTTTTAAATTGAATTGAGAATTTTTCGAGAATCTATTTTTCCTGTTTTTTCCTTAAAACGTAAGAATTATCCAATATATATAAATGTGTGAGTGTGTTTTTATGTATGTATATATATAAAAAAAATTTGCACAACAGAATTTTTTAAAATAACAAAAATCTTAAGAGTTTCAATAATAATATAATTTAAGCAATATTACTAAAATAAAGCAATATTCGCTTGGAATATTTATTAAAAACAATGTTGAAATTATTAAAAATAAAACTTCAAATGACATCAAAATTCAATAAGTGAAACAGATTTTATATTAATAATTATAATAGCCTATAAATTTTTCTTAAATTCATTGTTAAATAATTTTATAAGAAATTTCGTCTTTGAAAAATGCATAAAAGAAAGAAAATATTTTAATGGAATACATAAATAATGCTATTAAAATATAATAAGCTGATTTGTAAAAAATAAAGAAATCGTAAAACTCATTTTATAAATGTCAAAAAAGTAAAATAATTTTTATTACTAAATTTAATAGTAAAATAGGATTCCTTCCTAAAAAATGCACATATAAAGTTAGAAGTTAAGAGAAAGCACTTTAAAAAAAGTATTTGAATTTAATTGAATTATTTTGATTCATTTCATTATTTTTTTCAAGTGTTTGGCAATTTAAAAATGAAAAATAAACACGAATAAAATTCATCAAGTAAATTATTACGTGTAACTTAATTTCAAAGATTTTTTATTCATAACTTACGCTTTAAAATTAATATTACAAATAATGATATATTGCATTAAAAATTTAATATACTTCTCATTCAACGATTTTAAAGTATTTTTTTAAAAAAACAGTTGTTTTAATATTAAAGTGAAAAACTGATATCTGTATTTATTTTCATATTTGTAAATCTATCTGTATAAAGTTTATTTGTATTTATTTTCAAAAAGTCACAAAGTGATTTACCATTAAAAACTAACAATTTACGTAAACTATTTTTCTATTTAAGATTTTTAAAATGCATATAAAATATCCCTTTAAGGTATAATTTTTTTAAATTGTTTAATTTTATATTGTCAAGTTTTTTTGAAATTCAGAGAAACTTATTTAAGACTTATGAAAAGCAAGATTTTTAATATTTACTATTTTGAAATTTTATTAGTTATTTTTAAGAGTGAAAACAATGTTATAGCGTGTAGTTTTTGTTAAGAAAATTTTATGTTGTGTAATCATTAAACAAAAACTCAGGATTTTCTTCTAAATTCCAGATATATTTACTTATGTTTATAGAATTTTGAAGCATATTTTTAAGCATGTAGTTTCTCCTAGTTCTTACATAGGAATTATTTATAGCTTAAAATATTGAAAAGAAAATGCGTGCAAATGTATATTATGCGAGCAATGTATATTATGCGTGCACTGTAATGCATAATGCGTGCACTGTAATGCATAATGCGTGCACTGTAATGCATAATGCGTGCACTGTAATGCATAATGCGTGCACTGTAATGCATAATGCGTGCACTGTAATGCATAATGCGTGCACTGTAATGCATAATGCGTGCACTGTAATGCATAATGCGTGCACTGTAATGCATAATGCGTGCAATGTAATGCATAATGCGTGCAATGTAATGCATAATGCGTGCAATGTAATGCATAATGCGTGCAATGTAGTTATTTATATGCAAACTAATCTGATTTTAAGTAGGTAAGATCATATGGCAAAAACTGTAGTCTATTTAAATAACAATTCATTATTATTTTGTTATACTTTTTATATTTTTTATTAAAATTTATAATAAAAATAATAGTATCTATACCATTTTTAAATTTTTTCATGAACCACAACAGAAGGTAATGTTATGACGTTAAATATTACCACACTAAAACAGATTTAACTGAATTTATGGTTTTCTCACATATTTTTATTCTTTATCATTTGTGAAAATATGTACAATATTTTAGATTTAGAAATGCTATCAAATAATATAAATTACATGAATTTTTATTTGTTCAGCTGCAATTGCATTTCAATCCATAACCTCTGACAGCTTTTCATACGGTATGTGTATTTCAAAAAACATTAATATTTATGTACAGTTATGAAACTAATTTTCGATTTATTTTACTTCCAAGTTGAGAGATTAATTCTATTTTAATATAAATCTCTATTTTTTTTCAATTTTTTCTGAATTAAAATTCCTTGAACAAACTTATTCAGCAATTTTAACATAAATTTACATGACCGATATTTGTCGTTTCAATTTTGCAATCACATTGAGTCACATGATTTTCTTATCATAAAGTATACATCATGTGCATTTAAAATAAATTCGACAAATTTATCAAAATCAATATTATCTTATGCAAATCTTGAATTGCATGACTATAATCAGAACAATATTTGGCTGATACCTTCGTATTCAGAAAAACATATAAATTTTTCTGTATACAAAATAAAATTACTGTGCGAAGGCATGACTCAACATTATCTCGCAATCCAGTAAATCACAACAATATTATCTAATTCCAGTAAAAAGAGGTTCTACAGTTTATCCTTAGAAACGTTTCCTATGTCTTTAATTTTATAATGCCAGTATTACACTCATTAGTATTTGTATCTCAAAAGTCTACAACTTTTTCAATGAATTCATATTTTCCAAAAAAAAAAAAAAAAAAAGAAAAGAAAAGAAAAGAAATATAATTACTAAAGTAAATAAATCTGCTTCTCAAAAACTTATAAATATAATTATATGAATTCTTGGAAAAGTCCTAAATTTAAAACTAATTTTTCTTTTACACTATCAAGCCTCAAATATACTTAAAAAATATACTTTTCATCACTTATTAAAGTTTTTAATGACTATTTTTCAGCACAATTTATACCGAACGTTAAAATTATACAATTGTTCAATTTATTTTGTAGGATTAGGAATCTTTTTTTTGTCCTGTTTATTATACAGTGTACAAAAAACGTAATCATAATGTTAAAATAAAATCTAACATTAAGAATATTGAAATTCTTACCAAAAAGGAATTTAATTTAAAAATAAAATAATCTGATCCATTACAGTAAAATATTTTTAAAAAAATATTTTGCTCATTCTAATTAAATATTTTAATCCATATAAAATATTTTTCAGTTGGAAGTTCACACTTACATTCAAAAGTTAAAAATCAATATTTGTACACAGTTCATTTTAATCCTAATAAAGGAGAAAACTGTATCAAAATAAATGAAAGCACTAATTTGACAAAGCATTTCGTTAGTCTGAATTAATTATCTGAAGCAAGTAAATGGATATTACATTAATAAAATGCATTTTCTTAATGCGTGTTAAACTTAAAAAAAATCAACAATTAGTCCTAATGAGATCATTAATTTTGTGATAAGAAAACTCTATTAAAGTATAAATGACGAGTAATATTTCTAATAGAACTTGAGACTGCCATTCATTACATAAAATAATAGCTCATGCCCTATAGGGGAAACAATACACTGATTGAAAAAAGTTAGAAAGAGAAACGAGATTTACATATAGAGACTAAATATAAATATATATATATATATATATATATATATATATATATATACATATACATAAATATATATATATATATATATATATATATATATATATATATATATATATATATATATATATATATATATATATATATATATATATATATATATATATATATATATATAAATATATAAATATATAAATATATATATATATATATATATATATATATATATATATATATATATATATATATATATATATATATATATATATATATATAGTTTCTATATGTAAATCTCGTTTCTCTTTCTAACTTTTCGTAGAATCATAACTATATTATCTAACACCAGTAAAAAGAGGTTCTACAGTGTTCGTTTCTTTAGCTCATTTAGTTCATTATTGCTTCATTTTTGGTGAAAAATCTAGTTTAATTTATATATATATATATATATATATATATATATATATATAACGAGATTTTTCACCAAGAATGAAGCAATAATGAACTATAAATGATCTACAAAAACTTCTTGACATTATTAATAAACATTCTTTAATATAATTTAAATGCAAACTCTAATGTTTTAGTTGTCTTTTTTAAAAGTATTCTCTCTCCGATCTTTTATGGGAAACCTAACAGGAAATGCAAAAATTGGAATAATTAATTAGCAATAGAATTTGAAATGTCAGCGTTTGGTTTTCGAAAAAGTAAGCCTAATATAAAACTAACCTATATAAAAATCCCTAAAATAATATAAGATTAACTTAGCAAATTTGTATTCATCTTCAAAAATAAATTTTAATCTATTGTCAAAAATAAATTCCCCTTTAATATCATAGTAGTTATGTCAAAACAAATTCTGATATTCATTCAGCTATAATTGGATTTAAAAAATGCATTTATTAAAAATTTCTTTAATGATTTTTCTATTGCTTGTCCCAAACCTCATCCTGTAAAATTTGGATTTCAGCTTAGTCTTATGGGTATAAATATTGTAAGTTCTTTTACTCTTATTGCATAGTGAAGATTCCTGAAAATTTGCATTGCTTTAGATTTAAATTTTTTCGCGTTTGCCTATTCTGGACAATAATATGATTTTTTTTAAGTTTTTATTGTTTATGATAGTTTAAAATCTACAATAAGTTTTCCTATATTTATTATACACTCTTTAACACCATTTTTTGTGTGAAAAATTGAAGCTATATAGCTAATTATACAAAGATCTTGTATACACCTTATTAGAATTTTTTTCTTTAATTACGCTGTCAATGAATCTAAATTACTGAAGATGATTGATACTTTTATATTGGTTCTATCAAATCACAAAATGATTAATAATTTCCTCTTAATCACTCGCAAGCAGTAAATAATTATTAACTTGTAAAATTTAGCAAAGTAATTCAAAATGTTTTACAGATATAAGTTAACCATACATCCCTAAATCTTCCTAATACCAGATCAATGTTTTTCAAGCGACAAAACATTACGAAGCACGAGTCATTTTTATTTTTGATTTTGGTATCACTATAAAGGGAATTCTTTTTTCTTTTAGCAAATTTCTCCCTCTCGGAGAAACAAGTAATCATGCTTATCTGTCAAAACTACCTGTTATTATCTCCTAACATTATCACTGATACAAGGCATTATAACCTGTTATTATCTCCTAACATTATTACTGCTACGAGGCATTATAACCTGTTATTATCTCCTAACATTATCACTGATACGAGGCATTATAACCTGTTATTATCTCCTAACATTATCACTGATACGAGGCATTATAACCTGTTATTATCTCCTAACATTATCACTGATACAAGGCATTATAACCTGTTATTATCTCCTAACATTATCACTGATACGAGGTATTATAACCAGTTATTAAAAATTTTCTACTTTGAAAACTTTTGTTTTTTCTTGTTTATTGAATTTAAAAGAATAAAGATGAATCTAGTTTCAATATAGTTACCATTGTTAAAACAATTAAACAACTTAAAAAAAAACATTTAGAATTTGAAATATTTTAACTAATATTTTTCTTCCATATAAATTAGTTCAAATGTTTTATAAATATTTTGTGCATTAAATACCTTATTAATTAAACTAGATATATATTAGTAATTCTGAAGCAAGAGATTAATTATTAGCAATTTATGGTCAAAATTATTTTATACATATACTTGATTCAAACTTATTGCACGGTTGTGGATCCAATCTCATGTTTTCCCTGATTTATCATTGATTACTCTAAAGACAGACAATATATATTATGAGAATACACACCATTGTTCAATTAGTTAAAAAAAAACCAAACATATATTTACATATATTTTTATAAATTCTGAAAAGTTAATTTTCCATTATTTTATCATGCAGTTTAGAAATGGTAAGCAAAATATTCAAGGCAGCAATTCCATATATGCACGAAAGTAGTATATGTACATACATTTACATTATTTTAATTATAAATGTTTCATATTTCACTTTTATTAAACTAAAATTATTTTAAATATTTATTATTTAGTATATGATTGAATTCAATTTTTCTTATATTTCAATATTAATATTATTTTAAAAGTTAGGGATTCAAATCAATTATTTAAATATTAATTTATGAGATTCTGATTAATAGATGAGTTAATCAAAACTATGGTAGTACAAATGAGAAATTATAGAAGATAAATCCAATTTTTTTTATATGAATGTATGTAAAATATAGCATGTATATATACAAAAATTTTTTAGTATGCATATTGTAATTTTTTTACAGTGTGCTCAGTTTGTCAGTATTGTAATGAATTTCGTAATTAAAGTTATAGTTTTTTAAAGAGAATTCAAAGTATTGCTTAAAATTAGTTAGTGTTTATATTATTGAATGATACAGAATACATTAAAATATTGTTACAAATAATTTGAATTATCCTTCCAATTTCTTATAGATGTTTAATCATAAATATTCACCATTTTCCAAATAATGTTCTACGTAATCACAAAGAAATAAACAAATATATTAATAAATGGGTGTCATCAGTATTTTGAGTAAACTTCTTTTTAACAACCAATTGCATCAAACACAAAACCATGTAAAGTATACATTACTCATCATTTATTTAGGAAAAATATGATTGTTTTCGAAAATTATTTTCTTCTCATATCTTACTGAGTTTCATTGTTCTTCGTACTGATATCTTACCATAAGGCAATGAAATAAAAATTCAAAAATATATAAAAAATTGAAACAAATGTGAAATAATTATTTTTGAGTAGATGACACAAAAGAATCGGAAGAAACTTACTGAAACTAAATACAATTTTCCTTTTCTCCCCTCATTTTTTGCTGAAAATGAAAATAAAATTCCTATGTTTATTTGAAATGTGAGGAAGTGTTATATATTGCTAAGGTGAAAAGATGCCCCTAGGTGAAGAAAATGTAATTTAGTTGAAGACGACGTTGATGCTTTTATGGGAATTCTTCCGATTTGAGAACTCGTTAAAATGCATTATTTCGGAGGCCATGAAATTTTCTTTCTTTACTTTTTTAGGAACACTTTTATTGAAATGCTTGATTATAATATTTGCGATGAAGGTGCTAATTTTTAGGAAAAATATTCGAATCCAAGTGTTATGAAAAATAAAGTATTAAAAGTAAAAAACAGCAAAATGTCAAAATGGTTTTCCCTGAACACGTTTTTTAATTTCCTTTGACTTGAAAATAACTTCTTTTTATTCTTGTTTGTCTGAAACGGTTTTTATTTGTCGGCTGCATTTATTTACAGAATATGTTCAAACGTCACTTCTGTTACAGATAATTTCTATTAGAAAAATAAAGCTGAGAGAGAGAATGAAATGTTAATAGGTTTATTTTCTTTTTTTTTTTTAATTAATTTCTTTTTACTATGCTCATAACATAAAGTAATAAATGGAGTAATTTAATAAAATAAATTTATGTATTAAAATCAAAGTTTAAATAAAATAATTTAAAGTTATTAAAGAAAATAAAAGTTTGGAAATTTTTGAAATATTGAGTTACATCTAAATGTGTTCAGAATATTTATAATAATAAAGTATTATAAGAATAATAAATTTATAAGAATAACAAATTTCATATTATTTTCTAACATCATTTGGCCTGAATAATTTTAAATAAAAACTCACAAGATATAGGTTATTTAAATACAAGTTAACTTTTATGTTACATATTTCACATATTTATCTGAAATATGTTTCACTGGTAAGGAATTTATTTATGTTAAGCTAAAATACAACTGTACTATCAAAATTCAATTTTTATATTCGAAACTTTTGCATAAGTTCATTAAAACACATCCAAAAATAAATTAATTCTAAAACAGAAAACGCACAAAGTTAAAGAAATTAATTTTTTAACATATGTTATACAGTAAGTATATAAGAATGAAGAAACAATTTTATTAATTCTTTAAGTGAAGTTATGGGCATATTCTACACAAATACAAATTGTGGAACTTTTAATTATATCATAAGAAGCAACTTATTTAGCCATCCAATTTTAATATAGATTAGATTTAGCTTCTAATTTTTCTACAAAAAATGGGAAGCATTTGTTGGAAAAATACTACTTTTGGTATAATTTTCGAAATGTACATATCCTGTATCATTTCTGATCCTATTGTTTCTATATTCTATTCCAACTCCCATTCCCAAATGCATTGAAATTTTTAAGTCTAAAACTTTATAAAAATCTATTTATTTTATAGCTACGCACCATAAAAAGAGTTTCATCGTTTATATATATCTTTGCAATCCAACGATAACGCAATATAATATTACTTTTTCTCTTTTTGAATGTTACTCAAAAAATTGAAATAAACATTAAATAAAAGTAATATATACACCCACCAAGATATCATGTACCTTTAAAGTGAACTTTATTGAGAATTTTAGTTCTACCAGAAAGAAGGATATTTTGCATATAGTAAAAAAATTCCTAGAAATAAAAGGGATTTCAGTAGTTTGATTTTCCAGATGGCCTGCAAAATTGAACTCCTTTAAAACATGTGGTTATTGAGGTTATTAAAAAGATGAATAGGACATTCTATCCTACTCCTTTAATAAGAGCTCCTTCCAGTTCTTAGAGAATTTGTGTAAGTGATGAATAATCAGAGCAACTTGCTTGGTACAGTGTATCACAATAACCTATACTGTGCTCATATATGGAGAACACGCAATGTATTTTAAAAGCTGACAGTTGACACCAGCGAACTCCCTTGTACCTAACTCCAAGGATATTTACCAGTTTAATGAAAATAGAACTGGGACTTTCATTTAAAAATAATTAAAAAATGTTATTATAAGATTTTTTACAACAGTTACACATAATTATTTTGCAACATCTCTTAAAATATGCAATTAGATTCCAGTTAACAGTAAGGAGGAAAACATGATGACAATTTAATGGGGTTTATGATGAATTATATACAGTTACCACATAAGAATTTGTAGTTTTGCAAATTTCTCTTTATTATAATTAAATTAAAATTTATAAATCATATTCAAAAAAGTTTTTGATATTTAAAAAGACAGAGCCTTAATTCGGTCAAAGACTTGCTCTTATCTAAGTAGTAGAAAAGTTTCCAATTCAACAAACTAAGTTTTCACGGTTTATTAGGTCTCATTTAATTTCGCTCACGCTGTACGATTTCTCAAAATTCTCATCTTTCAGATAATCTTCGCATTTTCACTGGGTATGGCTTAATGTTTAGGAGCAGTATTGAATAAGTAGATTAGGTTGCCTTCCTTTTCACAAGTGCAATCTTTGAATCCAAAATAATAGAAATCAAAATCTTCGGAATCTCAAGGCCTATTTCTATCTTATTACCATGGCGCATTTTCATCAGTAAGATGAAAATGCGTCATGGTCCATAAAGAAAGATATCTCATTCCCAGTCCAGTTAAGGATTCTCCTGCTAAATTTGGTATCATCGTGGGAATATTTCTTCCATTTATTCCACTGTCCCATTTTTACCGCCAGAGAATCATTATCTAACTACCAAGTAAAGAATTTGTATGATAACGGAGTAATGGTAGGACCTGAGAAGAATTAGTTGATAGTGCAACCGCTTTTGCCAGTCTGTCCGCTGCCTTATTTCCTTCTTTACTTTGATGGGCCTTTACCCAACTAATTTTTATGTTATCTGCTGTTGTGAGGATATCTTGGATTTTTCGTACCATTGGACATTTGTTAAGAGGATTAGATAAAAATTTTATGCATGCTTGATTATCTGACAAGATGTTTGTTAGAAGAGGTTTGAAGTAGTTACTTGTAGTACTTTCAAAGAACGAAGACTTCGGCTTGGTATACTATGTTCTTAGTTGTAGCCCAGCACTCTAAGTACTTTGTAAATCGAGTTCAGAGTATACTACCATTTCGGATCTAATTTTTTCTTCTATTTTTGAACCATCTGTGAAAATTGTCAGGTAGCCTTCATTTTAACATAGCATATGGTTCTGCTCTTGTATTCTTACTTTGTTCTCTCTATTCAAGAAACCAGGATTGTGATTGTTTCTTTTTGTATAGCTTTCTAAATCAAATTTGATGCAAGAAGAATATGATCACCTTCACAAGGAATTTGTGTCCTTGCATGCCTTATAAACTTTGAATCGACTTCTATTTTTATATAGGGAGGAAATATTCCACTTATAACTTGAAGAGCTACTGTGAGAGTCGTTCTAAATTCACCAATGATGTTCAACAAAAATCTTTGAATTGAAGAAATTAATTCTTTTGCACTTATTGTTAATGTCGTTACCAAATTGCTGCCTCATGCGGCAAAATTCTTTCTGTTACAGTTTGATAAAGTAAGATTCGGTGTCTTTGGGAAATTACCCAATTATTTCCTGCTTAAGAGCTTTTGATGCAGTGTCATATTTCTATTGATCTGTTCCAGATGGGCTATGAAGTTTAGTTTTTCTCTTAAAGAGAAGGAAAAAACTTAATTATGTCTTTTCGCATCACTCTGTTGCTTCTCCTTAATATTTGTGGACCGCATTTAAGCTTTGCAATTAGAATATATTTGGTATTTTCTTGCGAACTTTGAAGAAGATTACCATCTAACCATTTTTAAAATGAATCAGTGCTTCCGTTGATACTTTGCACAATTTTTCTCACTGCCGCTACATTGAAAATAAAATCATTAGCAAAGGTTGAAGATTTATCATGCGTTCTGGATCCTGTTACTTCCCAATATTACTCCAGTTATTTTTAAGAACTATACCTGCAATTAAATTCCATAGAATGTTGCCACAACAGGAGCCTTGTGGGCAACCAAAGGTTTGTTGCTGGCTTGCTAAGCCATCATTAGTTGGCATAATGATTCTTCTATCTTCAAGATTACTTTTAAAAAATTTTTTTAATGTTATATGGGCATTTTGTGGTTTCTAAAATTTGTTTTCGTTTGCAACGTTGAAATGTATCAAATACTCGTTTGATATCAATCGTGATTACGGCAGTGTGTATTTTGAAGTTCTGCAAAAGTGAATATTATTTATGAGTGTCATAAGAGGATCATCCATTGATCTCTCTTGACGAAAGCCAAATTGGTTGCAATTAAGATATCCAGTCGATTCCAAGTAATGGTCATATCGTTTTGTTGTCATTTTCTCTAAACGTTTACCAATAGTGGGTAGGAGAGAGATTAGTCTATAGGAGTGTACATCACATTTGATTTTACCTTCTTTATGAAAAAATATAATTATGCCTATTTTAATACGTTTGAGGAAATAAGGTAGATGCAGGCATTTGCTTAGGAATTCGTATCAAACTTCTGGAAAGCTATTATGCATGCTTTTAACGATTAAGTTATCTATTCCATCATATCCTGGTACTTTATCCCTCGACAGAGACTTACTTATTCGTGCAAGTTCCTCTTTGCTAAAAGGTATGTCATTTAAAATAAATTTAATATCAAAAGGTTGTTGCAAACATAAGAGAATTGGAGGTTTTGGGTAGAGATCTTTAAGGATCTTATTTGCTGTGTCCAGTTGAGAGTCTTTAAATATATTTGAAGATGGGTTAAAAAGGTTGGAAGTTGGAATACTTTTGTTAAAAGCTGATTTGTATGCTTTCCCAAATGAGTCTTTTGCTGCTGAGCAGAAATTTATCCATGCATTTTTAGTGGCAGCTCTAATTAATTTATTATAAGAAGCCTCTTTGATTTATGAATATTACAGAACTGTTTTATTTTTACTTTGTTGACCTCGCTGAATTCTTCTCCTTGTGACCTTGAGTTCTTTTGGATTTCCAATGATAATGACCATAAAGAACGTTTGACACTTATACTTTGTTTTATGATTTTGAACGATTTTTAGCTGCATTCGGAAAATGTACTTTGTTGTCTTAAAGTTATATTTTCTAATTTAGTTTTTGTGTTTGCTTTATCAAGAGACTTTTGAAAGTCTTGAATATAAGGACAGAGCCTAGGTAGAGACCTAATTAAAAAATCTGGTTTGGTTTCCATATGATGTCCTGTATTTTTTTTATCTTCAAGCATTTGGTAGCTTTGTTAAGGGTGATTGACATGTATCAAAAATCATATCAATCACCCTTAACAAAGTTACCTGAGTGCCTCTTCTTCTAAAACATTCCAGTCTATAGTATTTGCTTAGTTTCCATTAGCTACTAAAGTTAAATCTGGCCAACCTTGTAATCTGTTAAGGTAAGTAGGTGGCGAGTTAGGGTTACTCAGAAGAAAAATCTTATTAGACATAATGAAATCTTGAACAAATTCACCCCTTGCATCATTATGTAGATAATCCCAGTTAACACTGTGGGCATTAAGATCTGCTCCGATGAGGAAATTTTCTGGTTGTATTTTTTGGACAATTGTATCTAGTTCATTAAGAGTGAGGGATAGGTAGATTGTAACAGAGTCAATGGAACGGGAGTTTGGTGGTGGATTGTATGCTGAAATAATATTAAGTGGTTTGGAATCTACTGCAATTTTAATTGTTATTGTCGTCTCAGTGGTATGAACCAAAATTGGCTTTTAGTCTTATATCGTAAATATGATTGTTGCTTTGCAATTATTTGAAGTTCAGTAAGTCCACGCCGAAGGAATACTAATTATTTTTTCTTTCAGAACGTATGGTTCTTGTGCGAGAAAAACTTTCACATCATGATTTTTAGCTGTGACTTGAAAGGCATCTGTAGAGGTTTTGATTTTTCTTAAATTTGTTTGAAAGATTTTCAAGTTAATTAGAGTATGAGTTTCTATGAAATTACTAGGGCTTGCAGTTGTCAAACGAATTTTGCATTTCATTCTTACAAGTGTCTTGGTGGTGTAATTAATTTGATGGGGTTTTCTTGGGTTTTGATAGTTAGTTAGACTTCTATAATAGCTGCATTTCAAACATTATGGTTTTGAAATTAATTATCTGCTAATATGCTCAAATCTCTGGCAGCTGTAATATCTTCACATATTTCTGAATGGCCTAACAATTACTCCCCGAAGTTTGTTGCAAAGTTAAATATTTTTTTTACGAATATATTTGTTCTTATCTTGCTTTAATAACTACGTAGTTAAGTTCCTGTTTGCATCTGTGAACTCTAATCTCTGTTATATTTATGGGATTTTCAAATCTTGTTATTTGTGCTTCATCTTCCAATACTTTGCTGATATCTTCTTTTCAGATTGAAATTGGGACACTAAAAAGAATAATCTTTTAGTCGGGTTTCTTGATTCCTCTAAGGTGGGAGCTTCTGCAGTAAGTCATTGAATCCATTTTGATTTATCTGCTTCATTTCTACATATAATTTTGGTTGCAAGTCTACCCCAAATAATCCTTCTTGGTTTAATTGAGAGGGAAAAATTAACTAGTTTTTCCTTATGAGTTTCTGGAGACATACCTTTTTTGGGCAGAGCTATAACTGTGGTAGCTTTTTCTTTTCCAATTCATTTCTTAAACATCTCACTATACAATAGTTTTTGGGTACTCTTCTTTGGATAGCTTTCTTCTTCGAGGATAGATACTTCTAATTTTGATTGCTTTTGCAAATCTCATTAAGTTTAGTATTGGTGTTTGAAAATTGTTCGTGAAGGTAATTTTGAGTAGAGAGTTTTTTTATTTGATTTTTCAGAAATGTTTAATGTGTGTGATTTCCTTTTATTTAATTTCACTAAATTTTCAAGATAATTAAAAATTTTATCTGATTCTAGATGCTCATGTTTCGATAAGACGTATTTCGAAAATTTTAGTTACCAAATTATCATCATTAGCCTTCCCAGCATTTTACATTCAGTTTCATAATCGTTTTAATATATGTTGTCATCATTAACTTTATTGACCATAGGTTTTTCATCTTGGAAGAGAGAGACATCATCTTCATAATAGAAATTAACTTTCTCTAAGTTTACTACTGGCTTGGGTGTCATTCTTGTCTCTTGAGTTGAGATTATTTTTACCCTGGCTCCTTGCCGAGGTCTGAGAGAATAATTATCTTTTTCTTCGGTTGGAGTCATAGAAGCAAAATTAGTCAGCTCTGGATGATCCATATTTATTTCTTTAGTTATATATTTTGGCTGATGAATGATGCTGATGTTTAAGTTGTAATGCCTAAATTATTTTGATTTATAAAGCAAATAGATTTACTTTATAAATTGCCTAAATGGATTTGTTGTGGAAAAATTAATAATTTAATCTAGTTTTAATATTACAAACAACACTACTGAAGAGATTGTTTAGTAAATAAATTTACTTATAGAAGAAGAAAGATAAATATTTGTATCTAAAATCAAATGGATCTTGAGGAACTGTTGAACTTCTTGTGCCAAAATTTATACAAATAACATTTAAAAATTCTAACTAGATTAATACAAGATGATAAGGATCTATTACAAGGAGAAAAAATCCTGTTTCACAATGATTAATAGTAGTTGATAAACGAGCTTAGTTAAAATTCTCTAATATATTAATCAACCAAAACTAATTAGTGCCCAAAGTTTAAAGATAGGAACTGCAGAAGGAACATGCGGAGAAACTAAAAGTGAACTTAGAAATATACACGATAATAGCATAAAAGACATAATTGAAGAAAAATTGAAATGAGATTGAAGAACCGTAGGGAGAAAGACAAATATAACACTATTTCTTCAAGTACTTGAATATTAATTTAAAATCAACTACTTAAGATTTTGTAAAAATATTGGTATCAATCAAATCTTAATAAAAAGCTCAGAATATATCAAAAGAACAAGGTTAAATAACAATAATTAAATTCATGATGGCAATTTAAAAAGCAAAAGATAGTAGCTGAGAAAAATAAACATTTACTTTTTACTCAAATCATGACTTTACTTTAAAATTAATTAAAAATCAACAATTTCAGTCAGTTAAAAATTTTTGGTATCGTTTAAGTCACTAGAAGTTTAGCTAAAATATCCACACAATACAGTCATTAGTTTTAAATTAATGACCAGCTAATTATGAAAAATCATAATTTTCATATAAGGAAAAAGGGTTAATATGGAATTTTTTAGATTCAAAAAATAAGTTATATAATTAGTTCTAATTAAAATTTTGAAACTCCACAAAATGTTGTTTTTTCAGCATTAAATTACATACATTAATACCTAATGTATGATATAAAATTTAGGCACTTACTGCTTTTCTTTAATTTTTGATGTTGACTTAAAGTTAGAAAATGCTTGCATCGACAGCATGAATTCTAATTCAACACAAAATCTTGCTTCATGAAAACATTCGAAAGTTTTTCTTGAAGCATTTATTAGGAAGCATGAAATGTCTTTTTGATGCAGTGGTGAAAATTGAAGTTTTGTTATATTTAGATGATGAAGTATTAATTATTTTACATCTGCAAATGGAAGTCTCATATGCCAGTACATGCGAAGTGCCGTTTCTGTTGTTAAGGGGAATGCTGCTGCTGCCGGAAGAGTAGCGTCATACAGACTCCATTGAAAATATATTGTTATTTTCTCAGTTTTTTGTAAATAACAAAGAAATTATTAGGTGTTAAATCATGAGATTTTTGTACGTGATATAACTTTGAAAACTGAATCATATGATGTAATATACGTAAATATTCAGCTAAGAAAAACAGTCCTAGTCCTTTGTCGATTGAAGACAGTTCGATTTTATTAAGTAATTAGACTACTAACCCTTGCTTATTTTCGTATTTCATAAGTATGGTTTCAGTCTTAAAAACGGAATCATTTACTTTGGACTCTATGAGACCCATAATTTTCTTTAATAGTATAAAATTACCTGTACTTGCAACAACGCGAAGAACTACAGTAGGTCTCGAAATCTCATCTTTGTGTGCGTCACTGACTAATGAAAGTTATATTCATAGAACATAAATTCCTGTGATTTCATGAATGAAGAAGCCAACATAGACCCTCACTCCCTCACTGTTAAACTGACATTTCCTTCAATAAAAGACAGGTCAATAAAAAAAAGTTGAAAAATTCCTAGAATAACAAAGATCTCTTTATCTAGTATAACAAAGAAAATTTCACTTTCTTTAGATTTCCTACAGGTGAAACTACGCATATTGTTAGGAAAAATGAACAATGAGAAGTATTATTGGAAATTCAACTGTGTCACACTCAATTCTCAACTATGTTCTGTTACCTAGTGTGTGCGTGCGTGTGTGTGTGTGTGTGCGTGCGTGTGTGTGTGTGTGTGTGCGGCGTGTTTGTGTGTGTGTGCGTGCGTGTGTGTGTGCGTGCGTGCGTGTGTGTGTGTGCGTGCGTGTGTGTGCGTGCGTGCGTGTGCGTGCGCGTGCGTGCGTGTGCGTGCGCGTGCGTGCGTGTGCGTGCGCGTGCGTGCGTGTGCGTGCGCGTGCGTGCGTGTGTGTGTGTGTGTAAGTTGAAAGTTAATTTCATTCTCTGC
This sequence comes from Latrodectus elegans, assembly GCA_030067965.1. NCBI lineage: Eukaryota > Metazoa > Arthropoda > Arachnida > Araneae > Theridiidae > Latrodectus > Latrodectus elegans. The sequence goes on from CM057815.1 coordinate 34,837,228, forward strand.
TATCTGCATCATTTCAAATTGTTAACAAATGCGTACATCAAAATTTGATAGTGAGTAAAATTTACATTTGTAATTTTTTTCATCGATTTTCAACAAAATCATTCTTGTATACGGTTACTTCACAGAAACTTACAATATTCCAATAATTTTAAGTAATGAATAATCAGTCATTTTTTAATAAAATATTACATAGCTATCTTGTAAGAGAATATAATTTCTATTAGTAAGTTGTAGAAATGTTACTTTTTGAAATATTAGCCACTTGATATTATAATTGCAGTTTACTTATTACATATAGTGTCACTTGGCTTTCATTTTTTACAGATACTTGCTTAATAATAGTTTATTCTTTAAGAGCTTATTTAAAGCAGCATATGAAACATAATACATCAACATTTAAACAAATATTTTAAAACTACTTTTTGTTAAATTTAACAAAAAGTAACAACTACTCAAAAATTTCAGTTTATTTACTTTTTCTAGTAATATATATTTAAGAAGTCGTTACTATCATATAATTTATTAAATTATTCGAAAAACTCCTTATGACTCAGAATAAATATCTATTTTGTAAAAAAAATGAATTTTTCATTCAAATGAACTATTTCTTAGAAATAAAACTTATTAAATTTGCTAGTGTCTTTAAGAAAGGACATTAATAAATTAAATAACATAATTAAATGAGTGTCATAAAATATTTTTTAAAAAAAAATCAGTTATAGAAGTATTTTCGTAACATAGTCATTAATATCCAATTCTATGACATCGAAAACAGTCCTGTCCCCTTGTTTGAACTTTTAATTAAAAGAAAAAACAAAGGAAATGCTGTCGCAGATTTCTTGCACATATGAATGCCTATGATATTATTTGAGGCTGAATTCTCATCATCGGAAATTAAATGATAAGCAAAACAACTGAATAAAAAGAAAAACTAATGAAAATGCTAGATAGCTGTTTTCCTGCAGTTGCTCCAGAAACATTGGTAGAAGTTTATCGTAAGTAAACGAATTCTTTTATCATCTTCCTATCTTTTGCTGAGATGAAAGTAAAATTCTTTTTTATTCTTTCTTTTAGAAGAAGATATAAGCATCTCATACATTTTTAAAAAACAAGGCATTCACCGTTGTAAAGAAAATTTAATTTATTTTGGAAACTAAGTTGATGTTCTTATGAGAATTTTATTAGCAATTTGGGAATTCTTTATAAAATGTTACTTCCAAACAACCAATATATCTTCCCTTTTCCCTACATTTTAATGGCTACAATTTTGAAAAGCTTTATTCTCTTGGCCATGTCTGATATATCAGATTTAATAAAAAATATCAGAATTAAAATAAGCAAATAATAAAAAGGTAAAATAAAAACTATCAACATTTATTTACGTTAATATGTTTAAATTCTCCAGAAATTAAATTCTTTTTCAAAAAATAAAATTTACACTTTTACAGAACAACATAACTTTTACAGATTAAATGAAGTGGTACAATTAACCTGGATTTAAAACAATGCATATAGTTGGGTTGACGTTATTATACAATTAATTATTCAAGAGTAACATTTTGAAAATATTTTAATAATTATAAAATAAATATTTTAATTAAAGATAATATTGTTTTCCGTTTTTGTCTAAAAACTCATTTTCAAGTTTTAAAATACCCTCTATATTGAAATAAACTGAAGATGTGGTCAGAGCAATGTGTCCATGCCTTTGGTCCCATACAACTTGTCTTTTTTTTATCGTCCCTTTGCACTTGTCACAACAACAATAATAATAATTAATTAATCTATAGATTGCTATTTATAAATAAATTTTTTTGGAAAGAATAACTAACTGGTCATAGAAATACTGTAAAGGATAAGAATTGATGCTTATCGTAGTGTAAGCGATGAATAAAAATATATGTAAATGATATAAAAAATAATAATGCCATTTCCTATATATATATATATATATATATATATATATATATATATATATATATATATATATATATATATATATATATATATATATATATATATATATATATATATATATATATATAAATACAATTCAGAATTACTATTTGAGATTTAAATTTCATTGTCTTATTTATGAAATCTTAAATATTATCACTACATTTAAAGTAAGAAGTACGTGGTGTTTACTTATAAAAAGTTAAATACATTCAATTCTTTCAGAAAATTATATTAAATGTATAACATTTTGCTACTTGAAATTATTCAGAAAGCGTTGAATGAAAGATTATTCAATTTCAGTCTTTCAAAATTCAATTGTAAGAATATAAAAGTTGTATATTGGCTTGAATGTTTGCTGTGACTCATAATACATTTTGAGACATGGTTCCAAGTTGCATTAGAACTCGAGTATAAATATGTAATTGTCCGGCTACAAAGAATATAATCCATGTAAACCAATGTAAAAAATCTCCTAAACATAATTTATTGAATTGATTTATAATTTTTTAAAAAAAGAAGCAAAATTTATTTCTAATAATATAAGTTCCAATTTTCAATACTGCAAATTCATTACTTGTGAATTCCAAAAAGCCTTAAATATAGCTACTCCGCTCAGATTTAAAGCTATAAAATCTTTTTAAAAAAATATGAATTTCTAATAAGTTAGGCATATTCCTTAAATAATTAAATATTGGCCACAAAATATTTTAATCAATTTTATTTGCTAAACATTTAACACTCAAGACACAGAACTATACCAACGTAAATGCTTTGGCACATCATATACAATATTAGTTACTAGGGGAATGTTTATATATAAAAATGACTAAAATATATTAAATATTATTAACTGATACCTCAGAACATAGCACCTGATACAAGGATGCCACAAATAAGCTCGATGAGAATCAAGTAAAATAATTTTCAAAATTGTTAAATTACAAAATTATTTTTTATTAAACAATGTTTCAAAATAATTCAGTTTAAAATTATCCTGATAAAAATTCGTTCTCAAAGTAAACTAAAATATTTTACAATTTCTTTTTTAAATAAACATGATGTTGATCTAAGAGTATATCAAGAATAACACAATTAACCCATATAATGCCATTCATACTAATTTTGCTTGAATAAAAATAATATATCATTTTCCAGAAAGATATGCTTGTTAAAACAAGGTTTTGAATAGATATTCAACTATAACTTTGATCACATAAAATCTGGGCTAAAATTAAATTTTTGTGTTGATAAAAACTAAATAGTTCAGTTCGTATAGGATGACAAATTTCTTTCGTAGAAAAGTGTGTCATTCATTAAAAGCTATTTTTCTATTTCTTTGAACTGAACTGAGGTATGCTGGAAGAATTAAAATAGTGTCACGTTACGAGAATTGCTATTTTTTTTTATTTTCTTCGTTTAATATAATGATAAATTCATTAATATCATTTTATAAATCTTCTGATAACAGGCAATTAAATTTAATTTTATGGTCTATTCTATCATCCAGCTGTAAGAGGTTTATTGTATATAATGGCTGCAAAATTAAAGAATGCATACATTGTCAATACCTATAATTCCAAAAATTTCAAAATTGTATAATCTGTAATTTTGATGTCATGTTTTTTAATATTATCTAAATATTTTTTTTCCATCAAATAAAATTTGTATCATAATTAGTTAATTTTATAACTAAGTAAAAATTTTTCATCTTTTATTTTGATTTTAAAAATTGTTTTCAGAATAAGAATGTTTTTTTTTATTTCGTGGTAATTGTGATCAGTGATAGCATAAATATTCCTTAAATTATATTTATTTCAAAATAAATTTTTAAAATTTACTTTATATCTTTAGAGAATCATAAAATTACGTTAAAATTAAATTGTAAAACAATTTAACCTATATTGTGATAAAGAGGATTGCCTACATTTACTATAAAGAAATATGATTCAAAATGATTTAAATTCAAATGTACTCAACATCTAAAATATATGGTATGTAATATTATTAACTGTTTTTTGTCAAATATTAAATATTTAATTTCTGCATTTATGCTCATTTGTTTAGCATAATATTTATAAATACACATACAAGTTTTTTATTTGCATTATAATAATCATTTCCATGATTCATAAGCAAAATTAATTTAATTTCAGTATTTCTGTGCTATACTTCTAAAGCACTTCTAATCTAATAATTATTCCAATAAAATACGAAAATTTAAGAAGAATATTTATGATATATAAATAAAAAGGCATTTCTATACTACAATTCTATTTGAGTTATCAAACAAATTTCATTTTGAATAAATTATACATTTACGTACTCTTCTTTTTAAGGCAATTTTTTATTGTTTTTATTTACAATAACTATCACTCTAATTATTTGAAAGAAGTTCGGAAGCTTTCACATAAATTTAATAATTTAAAAATTATAATAAAGTATTTTATTTCAATACATATTGTTAAAATTATGCTTTGTAAAAACATGTTTTTGTAAACTTGATTTTTTTAAAAATAAATCTTATTACAGTCGTTTAATTTAATAAACCACTAATCTAATTTTTTTCCATTTAGATATAATCCAATAGAATCTGTGTATTCATACATACGAGAATTTTTATAAAATCTACTGCATAATATCTGCTTAAAGTAAATTATCAAATACAATTTAATGATTTTCTAATTATGAATTATTATCAAGTAATGAGTTTAGCACCTGAATCAACACTCTTGTTTTTGCACCAATAGAGAAATTTTAAAATTTTTAAGTATTTTCAATATACATTAAAACAAGGTCTCTTTCTAAATATATTTATTAATATTAAATAAAACTTGGTAGCAAATTATGAGAAACCAAGTGCGATGATTTATATAATCAATGGGACTTCTAACTTTAACACGATTACATTAGTAATATAAATTTTTTAGTGATACTTTTATAAAATAGGTACTTCACAGAATAAATACTTGCTGGAGCATTTAACATTAGTGTTCTAATATTTTATTTTGCTTTTTTTTACAGATGACACATATTTTAAGTTTTTTTTTTACCTTTCATTTTATTAGTACAAAGTCTAATAATTTAAAAATGAAATCTCTCTCAAACTGGTACAGATACTGCCGATATAAAAAAACGCTATAGGATTATTGTTAAATTGAATAACAATTGAATTTAAAAAGAAAACTCTAAATATTTATGTACTATTTCAGTGCTTTAAATAATTGTTAATAAGCTCTTATTTAATTCATCAATGTAATTTATTTAATAAAAAAAATGTAGTAATACTTTTATAACATGATTATGGAAAAAAATTTAATGAGTAAACTGGAATACATTTATATTTAATTTGAAGTATAGAAGGATTTTGGTTTGTTATATTTTTCATATTTTATAAAATGAATTATGTGTGGCATTCTCCGGTACTGTACTATCAAGGCCAATATATCATTCGAGAGTCTTCTCACGGGTGACGTTGAGCAGTTGAAAGAATCTTGTGGTATATGAATATGTGGACATCCAAGTGAGGTAAGGATTTTGCTGTACGTAATGAACCTTCATTATATTTAAATCCAATAAAATGCTAATATAAATGATTAGTAACAAAATTAATATTCAAAATTGCAAATTTGTGTGAAAATTACATACTTGATTTTGCAGATTTTTTGCTGTTAAGAGTAATAGAAATTAGTTGAGTTTAGAGTATGATTTTTCACTTATTTTCATAATCGAAAAACGTTTAACGAATTATGGAATAAAGATATCATATTTAAAAAACAGCTTAGGTAATAATCCTGGAAAATAACTTGAAAAGTAGCCCTTTCAAGTCCATACCTTAAAACCACATATACAGTAAAATTTCATATTCTCACGAATGGATGTTCTTTTTCAGATAAAAGAATAACCAAAAGTCGCACATAGCTAGATCAGGTGAATACGGCGGATGGTCGAACACTTTAATTTATTTTTGTTTAAGAAACTTAAATGTTAATCCGGCTGAACGTCAAGATGCATTGTCATTGTGAAGCATTAGTCCCCTAACATTCAGTTCTTGTAGGATTTTCGTAGACATTTAGTGGTATACCAGTTTGTTGTTACTGTCTTCTGTTTTTCCAACTTGATGGCTTTGACCAATCCCGTACTTCTGAAGAAAACGGCATACATCACTTTTTTCAGGGCGCGTTGTTTTTTCAACATTGTCGGCGTGGGATCATCTTCAAAGACCCATACTTTGCTTTCTTGACGTGTTGGAATGTCAAAAAACGGTACGTATGCATTATCACCTGTTACAATTTTAGAAATGATGTGGTGGCCACAATCATTTAGCAATTTAAGAGTTTCTTTACTGATTCTGACACGCTCCTCTTTAGGTGCTCAGTTAGATTATGGGGAACCCAACGGCAAACTACTTTTTTCATATGTAATTCTTCATGAATGATTTTGTGTATGGTTGCGGATCCAATGCTAAGTTACTTCTGTATCATTTGATAGGTACAGCGATTATCATCCATTAACATTTTTCGTATGGCAGACACATTATCCGGGATTACTGCCGATGGTGTCCTTCCTGTGTGTTCTTCTTCTTGAAAAAAATTGCGACATCTTCTAAGTTCTCTAAGCCATCTGAATACAGTAGCACGAGCAGGAGATTCATCACCAAATGCTGATTGCAACCGTTGAACGCATTCTTCTTGATTTAATTCTGTTTTAAAATCGTAGAAAATCATATCGTGAAAATGTTCTGTCGTCAACTCCATTTTATCTTCTGTTTGAAATTTATTCTACGCTAAACAAGCTGAAGTAAGTCAGTAAAAAATCGTCTTCTGTGTTAAAATACTTTGTATTTTAAAATTAAACCGTTATTTTTATTTTTTTAAATTCTCATCTGCGCGTATCTCAAACATTTCAGAGTAACCCTCAAATAACATCTGAAAATAATTGATTTTTCTCCTACATTTAATGAAATCAAAACATTTAATATGTTCCTATTTATGGAATGTAATGTAATTAAGACAAGTCACAAAATTTTTAGGTAAATACAATTAGTAGTTAAATAAGATTGATAATAAGTAAATAAATCGGAAAATATTTACAAATTAATTTTAAAAAATTTCATTTAAAATCAACAAAATGTTTTTAATTAAATAACTTTTAACTGTGACACATTACAAAAAGGAAAACATTACACATCACAATAGATTTAAATTATAATGATTTTTCAGTCATTGTCACAGAAATTAATAGTTGTATAAAGTTTAAAAGTTCTCTGTTAAATCAATAGGTATATATATTGAAAATATTTTAATATAATCATTAGTTATAATTTAAAATCATTGCATGAAATTTAAAAGGTCGTGAATAAGTTTAAATTCAAAATTCTAAGCATGATAAAATATATGCAACAATGTTGAAAAGATATATTTGTTCATTTAATATTATGATATTGACATCAGGTATAGAATAGTTTAATAACTGGAGAAGTACTGTTAAATATTCTCAGAATATTTCTTAAGTTTGATAAGATATTTATCTATATATCTTATCCCACTTATATCGATATATCTCATATATAAATTTAAAGAAATAGTTATGGAACTATCTTTAACAATGGGCTTTTGTTTCAGTTTCTTACATTTATTCTTATGAAGTAGGAAGAAAAACAATAATCAAATTCAAGTATATTATAATTTTGGAATGATCATTGTATTAAAATGTTTGTGAGTCAGGAAAAATTCGTATTTTGATCTGAATAAATTCTCGTGGTTGACAGTTAGTCGGGGGTTTCCTTAAATAAGCCAATGTGAAATTTACAGCTGAAAGGAAATTTTAGGAATATTGTTAATATGAAAGTGACATTAATTTTCTTCAAAAAACACTTTAAGACATATATTCAGAATATACAGGATAAATTTTTTTGAATAAAAATACATTTTGATATAATAATATATAAATTAATAGTATAATTTAAGGAAATTTTAAGAATATTCATATGTGGCTAGATATCATGTTAATAAACATAACGAATTATTTTGCTAGTTAGCTCTTAAAATGAGGAAAATATCTTAATAATAATGTGTTTTCTTAAATAAATGAAATACTGCATGTAATTTCAGTTTCTTTGTTTTATAATAGACATTCTTAGAACTCAAAGATATTTTTAAAACGTAAATTTCTTATTTTCATTTAAAGATTATATGTTAAAAATATAATACACATTTGGATTTGTAAAAAATATAATTTTTTTTATCTCAGATATAAATGCAATCACTAAAATTGAAATTTTATTTAAATTTTTCTTCTAATAAAAAAAATTACTGGTAGTAAACAATGATAAGAAAAATTGATGGTAACTTATGAGTCAATTTGTTAAGTTGCTTAACATACTATTGTAAGTTGAAAATAGCTCATCCTTGTTGTTCTTTTTTTTAACTATTATTATTTTTTAGTTGCACATTGGTGTGCTTATATTAACAGCAGTAGATACCTATAACTAATCCATAATAGTATCATATCCTTTTCGTAAATATATTTATAAGAATGAATACACTCGATTATTTTTCAGATATTCAACACGCTTTGTGAGTATTACAAATTCACTATCACAATGATCTATATCGCTATCACAATGATCTATATCACTATCACAATGATCTATATCACTATCACTATGAAATATTATACCGTTCGTAAAGTAAATCAAACAAGATTTTGATGTTTTAAACCTTCATAAGATCCCAAAAACATAAAATTCTTGTGTTTTCAACAGAATAATAAAAACAACGATTTTTTAATTAATTAAATTTTTTATAATTCAGAAATTAATATAAAGATCTATTATTAATTTCAGTATCATATCCAACTTTCAGTAATACTGAAATAACTGCAAAATATTCTTTTGGCAAGTATTCATTCATCTTTAGTTAGATATATAACTTGATTTTATTTATTTTTTTAATATTTATCCTACATTACAAGTTTAAAGAAAATACTAAATCAAATATCAATTTTCTTGGTTTGCAGTAAACATCGTTTATATATTCTGATATGCTTTTCAAATTTTATATTTTATATTTTCGTCTCAGCAGACAAATTTTATTGAAAAGTTATAATACGACAAAGGGAAAAAAATTTAGAAAAACGTAACTGCCTTTGTTACAAATATCAAATGTTTTATCACGGGTATAAATGCGAACAGTAAAATTGAAGTTTTATTTTAATATATCTTCAAATAAAAAATAAAAGCAGTGAACGTGCCTGTAAAAAAATACAAAATATTAAAAAAGTGGTAAAATTAGAAATTTCAATATATATATTTCAAATGGAGGTTAATACGAGAAAATATATAGATAAAATAAATACCGATATTTATGAAATTCACTTAAATATTAATGTTTAGGTTTTAGGATTATTGCTACTAAGAATATAGAATATAAAAAGTTTTAAACATTTTTACACAATAAATTTAAATTTGAAATTTTATTGAAATAATGATTATATAAATTTAATATTCTTACGAGGAAAAAGGAAGAAAATATTTACTCAACATTGTAAGAGTTTTATGAATTTTTTAATTTATTCTTTAAATTTTTATATCAATTCATAATTGCATTGTTATTATTTTGTAACAAATGAACATTATAGAAAAGCATTTTCCATTTTTTCTATTAACTTAATATTGAAATGAACATATCCTGTTTTTGCAATAATTAGTGATAATGTTATTGTGTGATTAAATATATTTATAAAAATAATTAAATGCCTATATATAATATTAGACACTTGTTTTATAATAATTATTAACAAAAACTTACTACTTTTTAATAAAAAATTTAATGCTCAACAATTGCTCAGGATAATATGATTTATCCGCTGACAGTGTATGCAATAAAAATATCCGTTGTCATTTTATGACATTTCAAAGTTTAAGCAATAAATGTTTTTTAATTTAAAAAAATCATGAAAAATGTAAAAATAAACAATGAATGCTAAATTAGAAGAAATAAACTATTACTCATAAATATTTTAATCATTGGTATTTTCTTACACTAGTTTTCAAGTATACAAAGAATACGTCACAAATTTACTACAAATTTTAAAAATATGTATTTAAACTGCCAGAATTGATGTTAAAAATATACTTAAATAAAATGTTAATCCCTTAAAATTTTAAGATGCTCCTGTAATTTAAATTTTTGTATCAAACATTTCGATGAAATCCCATCAAATACAGAGATTTTTTAATGCATTCTTATTTAAAGCAAAATATAGAATTATTAAACAGCATTTTAGAGAATATGAATTTATAATAAAAGAGAGAATATGTGTGTGTGTGTGTGCGTGTGTGCGTGCGTGCGTGCGTGCGTGTGTGTGTGTGTGTGTGTGTGTGTGTGTGTGTGTGTGTGTGTGTGTGTGTGTGTGTGTGTGTGTGTGTGTGTGCGTGCGTGCGTGCGTGCGTGTGTGTGTGTGCTTCAGAACTTAAAGCATTTGTGAGTTTTGAATAATTATATAGTTTTATATGCTTTAACTTTATGTATGATTGTGTTTAAAAAAGTTCAAATTAGAAAACATGATAATAGCCTAGTCTATATAAAAAGACTGTATCATAAATATTACAAAATAAATTTACTCTATGAATTACAAAATTCTGTCTCTCATATACTCTATGAATTACAAATTTACTCTATGAATTACAAATTTACTCTATGAATTACAAAATGAAATAAATGAATTAGAGAAATTAAAGTATGTTACTAATTATATTATCCTTTTAGCTTCTTATTTATATTCTAAAAGTAATAACAGCAGCACATAAGTTTATTTACGTTCAATTGTAGCAATCATATGTGTATGTGTATAATTTATATAAAAACTTGAATTTTAAAAATCCTGACTAAAATAAAATGCAAAATTTAATTTTATTTAACAAGATTCTCTTAAAATATTATAAAATATATTTTTGAGATATTTCAAAATTTTTTGTGAAAATTTAATTTCGTTGGTTTAATTAATTTTTAATGTACATATTTTTATGCATATTTTGCATATTTAAGAAGAGACTGATTTATCGATTTTCTTTTCCATAATCTCTGACTAATTATCTTTTTAAAAATGGATAAATTAGAAAATCAATTTAATTATCTTGTCTTTACATCTACTTTATACCATCCAATTAAATTTGATATTGGTTACCATCCACGCATACAATTCACCACATTTAAAAGTAAATACGATTATTTTCTTGTGATTTGAACCTTAAACACTTGAAATTATTGTAACGAAACATTTTTATGCAATGATTTAATATTTTTCATTTAATACATTATATACTCTTTCTGTGTTATTTTCCAATTACACATTGCTTAAAACTGTGGTTTAAATGTTATTACTTTTTAATATCTTTTTACAAATTTATGGTAATAAATACTATTTAAACTTGAATTTCTTACATTCGAATATTTGTATTTTGAAGGATATTACCAAATTTGAACCCTCGTAAAACGTTTTGACATTTTACCAAAAAAGAAGCGAAAGTAAACTAAATGTCACTTAACAGATTGCTTTATTTACAAAATCCATGCGCAATAAATTCTATAAGCATATTTTCTTTTAACTCTTTAATTTAATGTAATTCTCTTTAATTCTTATATAAAAAAAAAAGAAATAGATTTTCTTCTATTGTTGTCGCTTGTGAATTTTATAAGTCTTATATTTCTAAAACTAAAATATTTTTAAAATTATATTGTATTGTAAAATTTATATTGTATATTTTTAGGAATTATAATATTGAATATACATGCGGCATAGTAAATGTGTTTTATTATACTTGCAGTTTTATCAAAATTTTTATTTTTAATTATTATTTTCATGTTTAAATGTATTTAAATTTTTAAAATTATCTGTATATATTCTTAAAACAATGGATTATAATTTTCAATATTTTACAAATATAAGTTTTTTATTTTAATATTCATTATTTTAAACAATTTCTCTTATGATCTTTTCATTTGAGTTAAAGTATTTTGATTTCAATTAGAATGGATTCCCTGAAATTCATTTTAGAATTTTAATATTTAATAATTAGTTAAGTTCTAAGAAGTGAAGAAAAAATTCATCCCGTTTAACTAAAGTTCCCTAATATATTTTTAAATTTTTTTTTTACTTTTAATTTTAAATAAACATTCTACTATGTAATGTAAATGATCTGTGTCAGAATTCAGTTGTGTATTTGACAAATCATATGAAATAGATATCGAGAAATATTGCTAGAATATGATATAGTTATTATTTTGCATTGATCAGTTTGCTGGTAAGCATAATGTCAAAATTTATTTTACTGAAATTTTGTTTTTTTAATATAACTGTAAGAGTTATATTTAAATATTTTGACAGAAAAAATAGTTCAAGATAGAAAAGTCAGATGCTCAGATTCCATATAAGTCATATGGAATCAAGGCATATGGCTTTTTCGCAATGGAAAATGTTACAAGTTAATTTTGTAAATAAAACTTCGTAAATGACTGAAAAATGTGAGCAAATTAACGTTTTTGTAAATTTGAAAAAATCTTTATAATTATGTTAACTAAATTCATTACAGTAAATTTCTCTACAGATTTCACACAAATAAATTCTTTATAAAAATATATATTTACTTAAAACCTCAGTTCTCGTTAATCATATAAACTAATAATGAAAACTTATAGTGTATTTTATGACCGACTTCAATCCAGAAAGCTTGTCACGAGTTCATATTTTAGCAGTTGATGTTCTCTTTCTCTCTCATTAATCTTTTCTGCAACCTGATCTACAGAAGAAGTTGTAGTTGTTTTTCTTACTTTCTTTTTTCTATTTTCTTGGTTATTTGAGGATTTTATTTTCGTAGATTAGGAAAGGAATGACGTGAAAGTTTTACTATATTCGAAGATTTTTCTGGCAAGGAATAAACAGTATTAATGAAATAGAACCTAAAAGGACAAAGCATTTTCTTTTACAAGAAATAAAAAAAAATCGGATTAAGAGAGAAAAGGTAATTATTCAGACACAAAGACTAAGTACCTATTTACAATTCACTGTTTTCATTTTAAATCCTGAAAAATCTTAGGACTGAGTTCTTACTGATGTATCCAATTAACTCTTGAACAAAACAAAACTCTGAATCCTGATGAAAAGTCTTAAAATATAGTTATAACATTTCTTATTTGAATGAAAAATACTTATTATGTTTTACGAAAAGATCAATGAAAGGAAGGGGTGAATTGAAAGATTGGATTCAAAGTAACATAATACAGCTTGCATTATGTGTTTCAAGACTTAAAATTTCTGTAACTTATTTTCTATTTTACTTTCATTAAAATAAAAACTGTTTTGGAAACGAGAAAGTTCTGAGTATATAATTCACAAATATAAAAAAAATTGACACATACTGACAAAAAATCAACTTTTCAAAGCAGGCGAGGAGTACCTTAAGCACACAAAAGATTTTTAAACATATAAGTACATGAAAATATATGTAAATTTAATTAATATTCAACTATATATATATATATATATATATATATATATATATATATATATATATATATATATATATATATATATATATATATATATATATATATATATATATATATATATATATATATATATATATATATATATATATATATATATATATATATATATATATATATATATATATATATATATATATATATATATATTCTTTTACTATATTATATTAACTAAGTATCACACTTTGTTTTGCGAATAATTATTTCTTCAAATAATGAAAAAGAATTAATAAATTATTTAATGTAAACTTGATTAAAATACTATTAATTTCACTAAGTTTTAATGTATTCTTTCAAAATGTTTTATAACTTTAGATTAATACATCTACTAACATATTATTAAGGCAATCAAAACCTGATTTTTTTTCAACTAAATACTTTGAAAAAAATATATTTCGTATTTTGAATAAAATATAAATAACTAATACATTATACAATAAAATATAATAAAACTATTCAATAAAAACTATAATAGTACTATACAATAACTATATACATAAAAATAACTAATACAATAAAATATAATAACTACACAGTGACTTTACAATAAAATATAAATAACATAACATATTTCTGAGGAAAAATAACTAATGCATAATAAATTATTGTTATAATAAGTTAATGAAATAAATTTGCTTTGAAATAATTCTTCAATAAAAACAGTGTAAGTACATCCCTATTATGTGAAAACATTTATTTCATCATCTTAAAGTTTATAAAGCACTTATATATATTTTAAACGCAAATAAATGTTTCTCATACATTTTTCTTGACAATTATAGCCTTCTCTGATAGAAAGCATAAGATATTAGTATACAATTAAAAATAAATAAACAAAATTAAAGATACCAAATATAATCAATTTTTTAACAACTAGAGCAGAGTACAACCGGCGACTCTCTGTGCCACATACATTTCAGATTTGCAAAGTGTTTAAATACATATGTCCATTATAATTAACTAATTATACAACAATCGTTGTTGCCACAAAAATGTTGTTACACAAAATAAAAGTTAAGTACAAAATCAAGGTTAAGGAAGAATTTATGACAACTTTGCTGCATAGCAATGACTATCATTTTTATGAAAAAAAATAAAACGATATAAAGAGAAATAAGTGTGTGAACAATATTGTCCTTCTTGATAACAATTTTAACGGAAATTGTAAAATAAATGTAAAAAGTCAACTATTTCATTTTTTTACATCTATTCTATCAAACAAAACGAGTGTATCTTGCTTATATTGAAAACATGATTTACTTTCAAGAAAAACTTTTCATCTTTAAACATGCTATAGTGTTCAAATCTCCCAAGCTAAAAATAACTGGAAAAAAAAGTAAATTTTTTAACATGTTGTGGAACTAAAATCAGCCATTTTAAGAATAAGCAAGAAAAATGATAGAATATTATCCAAAATAAAAATAATAATTTGTGTTTACTGCAAATGAAAATCATATTGCTGTTAAAACTTAATTTTTCGTAAAAATAGTACTGAATACAAATGTTTTTAGAAAATGTACTGTGAAAGAAGACATTACGTGTTTGAAAATGCTGTTGATGTTTTTATGAGAATTTTATCACCAATTTGCAAAGTTGCTCGAAGCATTACTAAAGAAAACCAAAAATAACTTTTGCTCTTCTTAACATTTTAATGGCATATATTTTGAAATGCCTGTGCTTTTGACGATGGAGTCTGCTCCAATTATCATGAAAAAGTATGTAAAAAAGAGCATAGTTTCATAATAATAAAAGAGCACCAAAATACCAAAATAGTTTTCCTTAAACTATTCAACTATCTCTTTAGAATAATATGTTACTTTTACTTAACGTGAAATGGCATTTTTTGTAATTTATATAGTTATTTTTATCATTAGTAAAATTTCATTTTGCTTTTGAAAATATTATAATGAAAACATTCACAGGAAGAATAAGGCTTACAACAAAAGTTTCCATTTAGTTTCCTGATATTTCGTATTAAACAAGATTTCTTTAAGTAGAAAGCATCTACTTAAGGTATTAAAAAAGGTAATGGTTAACTTCTGGAAACTGTTAAAATTCATCTTATACAATGAAAGTTTCATTTTTTTTAAGAAAAGTTACTTTTAAAACAAAGCTTAGTTATAAGTATTGTTTAGTCATTATTGAAACTGTTTAAGAATTTTAAACTTCTTGCATTTCAATTTATTGTATTCTATAATGTAAAAATGATATAACAAAAGTAATAATGATTTTATAAGATGCCACTTAACACTAACTATGATTTGTAGTTTATGAATACTTAAAATAGATTTTTAAAATAAAAATCTATTGTTTATTCTAAAAAAAGATTTCTGATTTTAAAATTTTTTATACAAAAAGTCAGAATTCAGAATTTATCTGTCTAAATGTGTCAGAATTCATTCGCAAATAATTCAGGAATAATCTAAAATTAATTTGCAATATTGTAAAATTTCAACTCCTGATTTTAAATATCTTAACAATAAGCAATAAATAGTAAGTAATATAGAATTTTGTTTGCTTTATTCTAAAAAAATTATTATAAGAAATATGAATTCGAAATCTTATTTGTGATGAATAATCTAACTTCTATTTTCCATGAGTTTAATTTTTATTGCATTTAATTTTCGATGAGTAAATTAAATTTTAGTTATAAAATTATCATTAGCCCTGATTGTGTTAGTTTTATAATAAAAATATTGAATTTTATTGCAACGTTTTTTAATTTAGTAAAATCTAAGAGTTTTAATTGTTTTAATTCAATAAATAGAAAGACACGCATTATATGGGTCTAAAAACAGTTTTAGTATGCAAAATATGGAAATCGTTTAAAAACTAAATAAAATTTCTACAGCGGAGTGATGTTTATTTTAAATAAAAAAAATGAATTCCTCAGTTGACAAACTGAAGCAAAAAATGTAAATTTCAATAATTTATGTTTTGATTTCGTAATATTTTTTTACGTCCTTATGTTGGATCTTTCGAGCATAATAAGTCTTGCAGTCCAATAAAGAAATGAAGTATCTCCATGAGTGGAGAGCGTCTTGAAATGTGAAGAAGTGCGGGCTTCCTGGAGGGCAGAACATTTCCAAAGATGCTCACCATCCATGTCAACATGTTCCCTACATAAAATGCAGTCGGGTGAATCCACAAGCCCAATGTGATATAGATGTTTCTGGAGAAAATCATGCCCAGTAAGTAACCTAAATCAGGAGACCCCTATAGATCGATTTCGTGATATAGAAATATTTATTTTTAATATTTCGAACGTGGAAAGATTTTTATTTTAAAGAATGATAGACATCTTACAAATTCTTTGCCAAAAATAATTTACTTAATCTATATAAAATAATACATTTACATTTTAAATTCAAGAAATGTAGAAATTGAAAAATACTAAACACAGAAAATATTATTTTAATAGACTAAAGAGAGAGATAAAATTATATAACACCTTGATAACTTGGAATGTAAGCTAGGATGCATATTAGGAGAAAGAAATGAATTTGGATTAGTTAAAAAGAAAATAATTTATATTCCTCTGTAACTTTTAAACAAAGTGTTTCATCAACTGACAAAAGATAGATTTCGCTTGACAGAAGTTTTACAAAGAGATAATATCAAAAAATCAGTAAATATTACTCATCCTTAAGCAGACTGCGAATAAATGCAATTAAAGAATGCTATTATTTTGTAAAAAAGAAGTATTGTGATCTCTCTAAATAATAAATAAAAAATTTTTTACGTAATATATTAATCAATAATAAAGTTTCATATGGATTAGTATGTGTTTTCATCAAGAAAAACTTATTTAATAAATGCATCTGTCCTTTTAACGAATTAAATGTCCTTCTTTTATTAATTTCTCGTTATTAATGTATTCATTTATCATTATAAAAGTCAATTTATTATTTAAGAAAACAATATTTATTTATTTAGAGGTTCCGTTTCTGGTAAGTAATTTAATTTCATTTGGTATTTATTCTTCTTTCGGAATTAATTCTATTTTATAAATATAATCAATTCATGGTAGATAATAAAATAATGAATATGTTGAGTGTATATTAGAATCTTAAAATTCTCTTGTATCATAAATGTATTAAAGTGCTTTGTAGCAGCAAACTGTAAACTAAAATAAGCAACAAAGATAACTTATTAAATTTTAAAAAATATTATAAAAATTAAGTAAATGAAATTATTTTTATTAAGTATTGATACGTTATTAAAATTAATATAAATTATTAAATTTAAGTAATTTTTAACAAAGAAATCTTAATGGTAAATCAAGTAATTTTCTCAACATAGGGAAACATATTCTGAACCAATTACAATAATTATTTTATGTTCATAATATACAAAGAATTTTAATAGAAATTACATCAGTTTAATTACGAAAAACAACTGCTCCTTTTTATACAGCAAGAATTTTTCAAATATTTTTTTTAGTTCTAATATTTATTAGGAAGCTAAAAAATATTCTCAAAATAATGCTAAATACCGGCAATTTTTTTTTCGTTACTCAAAGATTTATGAGTTTAACACCAAACGTGTTTGATATAAAGTAGTAGAGTATTTTAAGAATCCTAAAATTTTTTATTTCTTTCATATAAAAATGAGAAATTAAATTTTTAAGAAATTTATAGGTCATTTGAGTTTCACACAAACGTAAACTACTATTTCTTAAAAATAATTACTGTCAGATTAAAAAGTTCTCTTTTATTTAATTTATTATGGTAACATTTTAATTATTTATCAACCAATTTATTTTAATTATCGGCTAATAAATAAATATTAATTAGGAATTATTGAATCATTAATAGCAATAAAAAATTCATTATTATTATAGCCTTAGTCTGTAAAGCTGTGTATAAAAAACTTATGTTTCATTTAAGAATCATTTAAAGTTAAATTAAAACTGCAGTAGTGAAATTTAATGAATTGAGCAATCATTCAAAGCACACTTTATTCACTTAACTCTAATTCCTTTTTTTAAACAGTAAAGTTATATTTTCTTTTCCTGCATTTAGTTATTTTGAAAGACTTCTTGAGTTATAATAAAATATTTAAATGCTTAAAAGCAACATCTCTTTAAATATTTTCCTTACTTTAAATATAAATAGAATTTTAAATTATTGCGTCCATTAATCCTGAAGTACAACAATCATTAATGAACTGAAATTGATAAAAATTGTGTTTCTTAAAAAATTCAAAACAAAACAAAGAACTGAATATTAATCAAGTTGACTGTAAAGTTAAGTTAAAAATCCATAAGTAATTTCAATTGTTTTAGAAGAATGAAAAAATTTGAAAATGAACATTTATATTTAAGTTTTTACTAAATATTGAAGAAGAAAATAAATTATAGAAAACCCAAAAGCCTGTGAAAAAAATTATGAACAAATATTTATCAATATTTTAAAATTTTTTAACATTTAAAATAAAAGCTGTTAAAACATTCTATTCCCTAAATATATTTATTTTTTCTTCAGGAAATTGTTTCTGCAATGAACTTTTCTAATAAGGTTGTTACTATTAATTAAAATTATTTAAGCATTATTATACTAAATAAAATTATTATTAATATTAAACATTCACATTTTAAGGTTTTATTTAAATAAAACAACAAACAACCACCATAGTAACAAATTTAACCATTTGAACTTTCAACATTACTTTATTATTTTTGTAAGAGTTTTATTTTTAGATAAAAATATCTTTCCTCCTTACTACAAACTATACAACTATTTTCAATGCGTCAAAATAAAGAAATAAACTTGCAACACTTTCCCAGAAAAGAAGGCAAATAATCTATTCAAGTATCATATTTCTTAGAATAAAAAAAAGACAATCCTGACTCTAACGCGTCATTAAAAGCATCAAATTACATGTCAAAAGATTTGTGGGGAGTTTTTATTATAGATATTTTTAAAAAATTTGTCAAGTGCTCATGTTATTTTATTAAGATAATGATTTAATTTTCTACTTTATTAATTCCATTTGCAACTATATTTGTCAAGGAGAATTTTATTGTTTTATGTTTTCTTTAGAATTTTTATGTTCCCTAGATATTAAAAATGTTGATGCAAAATTTAAATCGTTCCTTATGATATTGCCAGAAAAATTCAATTAACTAGACTAAATACTTTAAATTTTACTTTGAAAGAAAATGTAAAATAAAACTAAAATCAGAAATTGTTCGATTTGAACTTTTTTCAATTTAGCAACATTTCTATAACTTCATTTAAATTGTAATCGTAATTTGTCGTTTAAATTTATTGTTCAGGCGTTTGAAAAATACTGAACAGTAAATTTAAACATTTTTTACAAAATTTTCTAAAAACTTTATTCTTATAAATAACATAAAAACAAACAAAATTTTTCCTTTTTTACATATAAGATGAATAGATAAATATAAGTAAAAAATTTACACATTTTTAATATACAATTCTTCATTAGAAATACAAAATAAATATATATTGCAATTTTCAGAGTTTATGAGTTTCCAAATATATTTGGCTCTATAATCCAATCGAATAAGTCGAATTTTTTTACATAGAAATTTAATATTAATCATATAACAATTGCAAGAATATAAAAAAATAGATATTAATGAAAAATATTAAATTATTAAACTGTGTATTAACTAATTTTTACGAATATTTTATGCATTATTATATTTTTTAATGGAATACTATTGGCTCAAATTTATTTCTTAATGTTTTTCAAAGGCAAATATTTTTTAAAGCCAATTTTTAATATTTGATAATACGTAAATTTTCAAAGTTGTTATTAATATGTATCAAGATTTTAGTTTACAACGCTTACAAAGTTTAATCTATAATGACAACTGTCGCAAAACTAACATATAATTACCAAATAAAAAATATACTGTACTTAAATGCTACAATAATAATTAAAAAATTGGGAAAAAATCCCTGTATACTTAATTGTTAAGTAGATTATTACATGACAGCATACCATGAATGAAGCTGAATAGAAAAAACATTATCACACACACACAAAAATTCAGAAAAAAATCGTTTTCGTAAATTCAATTTTCTTGCATAAAACTTTAATCATTTTATATTAGTTGTTAGCAAAACAATTAGCTTGTAGAAACGGATTCATTCATTCAAAAAAAAAAAACTTATTGAAGGGTATTCCAAAGCAATAACATGCAATATCGGTATCAACACACAAATCATATAAGTACACATGACTAATAGTTAATATTGAATGTTTCAATTTATAACGCGTTTGTTAAAGTAAGCTTAAAACTATTTTCAATGCTGAATTTTTCCTATTTTAAAAATATTTTTCTTTAATTAAAATTTTATAGTTTTCAAAATAATTTCCTATTTTAGAATTATTTTATAATTTTATCAAGTAATTTCTTCTCTCCTGAATTGCTTCTCAATTAGATAATATAAAGCATTATTAATTTAAAATCGAGTATTTATATTTATTTAACAATCAAATATGAATCTATTTATGGCTAGACACTTAAGATATTCCACATTGCTAAACATGAAAAAATCTTATAACTTTTGTCATTCAAAGTGAGAGAATCACGTTTATGAAGAAAAATGTTCACTTTTATGATCCTATTTTGAAATTTTATTTCAAGTTAAAAAGATTATTTAATTAATTGAAAAAGTTCTTAGATTTGAAAAACTTTCACAAGATTCATCATAAATCAAATTTTCCTGTAAGATTTAGTACCTTTTGTATTTGAGTTTGAGTATTTATTTGAACAGAGGAACATGAAAGAAAATTTTCATCATTCCATGTCGAACTATGACTATTTATTTTAATCAAGGATACTATTTGAGAACTTTTGCTTTTACACCAGTCATTCTCATAACTCTTTTGGTAGAACAATAGTATCAATTTATTATCAAATTAATCGATTCGCAATTGAGGAGATCCCATTTATTATAACCTTTCGATAAGATGATTCTAAGTATAAGAAATTATTTTAATTGTTAATTTTATATTAGTTTCTTATATGCGTTAATTTTTTGTGCACTTATAATTTAATTTCATGCTTATTTGTTTCTCATTTTGTATTCCCCATTTAAAATTTTCTGTTTTGCTTATATTTCTGTAATTTTGTAAGGCCCTTTTTTTTAAAAAAAAATTCCAAAATATTTGAATAGTTAAATTAAATTAAATTACTAAGATTTTTTATATTATACTTATATTTATTACTTGCTAATAATGCCCCATATTTTTACTAGATTTCAATAGTAAAAATAAAAGTTAAATTTAAAACATCACACTATTTACAATTCTAGGTTAGCATTCCATTTAGGAGCATTTTCACAATTGTAGTGAACAATGATTAGCTAAATTGTGTGCAGTTAAATTTGAGGTTTTAATTAAATATTTATAATTTCTGCTGCAAAATTGTAAGCTGGTTCTTTTTATTGGACAGCAAACTTAAATAAAGATGGAAGTTAAAAAGATAGTAGTTAAAATTGAAGAAACATGATAGAGACTTCATAAAACAATAAAAAAACATTTTAAAATAACACTTTCTAGAGAAGCCCATCTTATTAAAATTCTGTGTCATCAATAAAATGAAGCTTATCTATTTCACTATTTAGCTTAGTAAGAAATAACAAAGAAAAAGCAATCATCAACAAGTCTTGATTCTAATGCAAAATACATATGCTATTGCTCATAATATTCATATTTGGAGATTAAATGATGACAAAGCAAGCAAAAGGTAAGACGAAACATGTGCAAGATATTAATTTTTGTCTCTTTCACACAAAAATCAATAATGCGATTGGCTGATGCTTATTACAGATCATCACACATACACACAAATCTTCCTCTTCTTTCTTCGTATTTTCTACAACAAATAAAAATGAGTTCTTTTTTAGCTTGTTTTCTCTGGAAAAGATTAAACATTTTTTTTCTGATTTTCATGCTTTGTAATAAAAATACACTTTTAAGATAAAGCTGATATTTTACGAGAATTTCGTCACCAATTTAGGAACCCATTAAAATATATGGCTTCCAAGAATAATAAATTAGTTTTCAGTTTTCTTTAGGCTTTTAATGACTTCCATACATGAAGACTTTTATGTTTTTACTCATGAATAGTTATATTTAAAAGCTGTAAAGTAAACTTTATAAAGATTAAAGTAGCAATAATGGTAAAAATATATTGCTTAAACTTTTTATTTTTACTTTCGAAGAAAATATATTCTTTCAAAGAATTTCAAAGAATTTTAGAAAGACATTAGTTTGTTTCAGTAATTTGTTAATAATATGATTCCACGAAAGCCAATTGCTGTGTATGGTAAATGAAGCTTAGTGAACATTTTTTTCTTAAATATAATTGATTGTGTACATAAATAAGTTAACCTTCTAGGTAAAATCCCTTAATAAGTAATTTCTCAATATTTTTCAAGAATAAAATTAAAGTATTAGAAAAAATATTCCTGTAAATTTAGCAGAATTGAAACATTTTACTTTCAATTCAACTTTTTTGTTTTATTGTCTTCTTAAAACCTTGTATAATTCCATTGTTATTTTTCAATGATATATAATTTTATAGAATAAATGATTGCACAGTATTGGACATATAAATAATCATTTGCAAAGTAATTATCCATAATAACTTGAAGACATAAATAACAATGTTACAATGATAATACTTCAGTAATTTAAATAACTTCGTAATAAAATGATAACATCAATAACTATCCTTCAGAAATTTTTAAAAATAACCCATGATTAACAATAATAAATTTTGACTGTATATGAAACACAAGCACTTTATATAAGGAAATAAGATATTGACATATTGACAATGGTTCAAAACTAAAAAAGAAACACTTTTGATGGATCGAAGAGATATACAGTAAGCTTTTTTAAAATTGATAAGAAATTAGTCTTTTTAAAAGAAATTTTCTGAACAAAACGGGATTTTTAAAATAATGGCATTTTTGCGTAATTTAAGTTTGTATTTCGGAAAAAATATACTAATTTTAAACATTTTATTTGCCATCATCCAAACTATTTTTTTAATTTTGTTCCTTTAAAAAAATAGTTCGTTTTCAGAAAAAATAATTTTTTTATATTAAATATTCAAATATAAATATTTTTTAAGCATTTTAAAGGAATATTAGGCCAATTAATTTTCTCTAATAATAATTTAAAATAAGAAAGAAAATTTAAATAGAAATCTAATTATCTAAGTCGAACTAACTTGATGAAAATGCTAGATTAGAAACATACTAATATAAAACAAAAAATGTTTAATATATTATATGAAAATTTTAAAAACAAAAATTCTGTTAAAAAGTACAAAACTATTTCACAGATATAATCATAAATTTTTCTATAGTTTAATTATAATGCGTTTCGAACTCAAATTGTTGTCTATTATTTTATCTTTTTATTTATTAATATACAGAGTGTTTTTTTTCTTTTTTTTTTCAGAATTGTTAACTCTAGACTCTTTATATTTTCTAATTGATTTTTAAGATAATATATTTTTATCTCAAATCACATATTTAATTTTGTCTAACTTTTAACGATTGTAATTCTTATATATTTTGATCATTGAAAATAAAAGAATTTAATCATTGAATATAATAAGCTCAGAAATTTTATTTAATATTTATAATTATAAATATTATGTCTAATCAACTTACTATATTCCGACTCCACTGTTTAATAATGTCCAACAGTACTGGACAATAATGGAATCTTTCCAATCTAGTCCAAAATGTATTAAGATCATGCCTGTTATTGCTGCCTTTAGGACAAAGAGGAAGCTTCTTGCTAATACCAGAATATCCGAGGATTTTTAAACTCTCAATTCAATTCAGTACAGATATGTTCATATTAGTGAAACACAGCTTCTGTCATCAGAGAACTCAAGCAGCATGAGATGGAAGTCTGACTTAACCTATGAATGTTAGATGGGAATGACCTTCTGGCCTTGCAACTCCCGACTAGGAGCGATATTATGGATATTATTTGATTATTCTGTAAATCTTATGTACGCGAATGTTTATATGGGAAAATTGTAATACGAAATTTTAAAAAAACATATATATCAGTTATTACAAACTTAATATATTTGATGTATAATCTTTGAAAAGAATTTTTCTTTCTAAATGTAATCTTAAATTTCATTGGAATAATTAAAATACTGTCAGCTAATTAAATTTTAAACTTAATTTTCTATTTTGAAAACTCTTCTCAATCCAGTATTTCACTCTTCTTTTTACAGGAGGTAACTTACAAAGAAGGTAAAAGTCAAATTTTTAACTAAGTGAACATTTTTTTGTTTAATCTTTAGAAAACAAATCCAATTTTGATGACTAGGACACTAATTAATTTTGCTGTTTTAACTTCGTCGATGTTTTCAAAATCTAAATTAGACTGTAAAGAAAACCATGCAAGTAAATGCTGTTTTTTTAATAAAAATATTAATATATCAAGATACGTAAAAATTTGCATACATGTAGAACTAAGCTATCATAGTAGATTTATCAAAAACTACAAAAATAACATTCACAAATATAATATAAAGAGTTTAAAGAAAAGGATAAAGCAAAAATATTACACTTTTTATAAGGCAAGATGAATATTTCTTTGATAAATCTCGTATCCTCTTCACAAACATTTTGATGCTTTTGAAGAGAATTCTTCCAAGAAATAAAATATAGAAGCATCAAAATATTTTAAGACATTTCTCTTAGGATGATTTTAGAAATATTTAAAGATATTTCAGAAGAATTTGAAAGAATAATATGAAAGTTAAAAATGTTAAGTAAAATTAAATACTTGACATCACTTTAAAGACTTGAAGTACATATCTAATCTCATGCCCAGTTAAAAAGAAGAATTATTCTTTTACTACATAAAAATTTAAAGAAGAATAAGACAGACAAAATGTAATTTCATATGATACAAGCATTCTACGTAAATTGTAAAGTAAAATAAAAAACAATATTAAGATTTCCAATATATATATTACAATATATATATATATATATATATATATATATATATATATATATATATATATATATATATATATATATATATATATATATATATATATATATATATATATATATATATATATATATATATATATATATATATATATATATATATATACAATATATATATATATATATATATATATATATATATATATATATATATAACAATATTAAGAAATTCCATTTTATTGAAAATATTAGAATATTAAAATATTTGAATTTTAAAATATAAATAACATAATTCAGCAAGAAAAATTACAAGCAATTTGAACCTGACAGGAATAAAATTTGGAGGAATATTCTAATTCCACAGTAATTAATTGAAAATACAACCGAAAAAGATTCCATACCAAAAAGACTTTCAATATTTTTTTTAATTAAAATTGAAAGTCTTTTAAAATCATTCATAATATATATTCACAACATATTACTGGGCTGAAAATTTAGTTTTAATTTTTTAACATTTATTTTTTCTTTGATTGCTGATTTTATCTATTCATTGTCATTCCATTTTAGTATCGATTTAATTATGTCAGTTTTTTTGTCAAATACAATTTTCCAAGATCTTATCGGAAAATACAGTTGTTACAGTTGGGAAATATTACGTTACAAAATAGCCCCTGATATTCCAAAAACGGAATTAATAGTTTTGTTATTATGATTCAAATTAAAGTTTTTATAAAAAAAAAATACTGCAATTAATTTACAATTTTAAATTGCTCTTAAGGGCTTACAGGCTTACTGATGTTTGAAAATGTATTATAAATGAGTTCTTGAATGCATCAGTTTGCTTTAGATTTTATATTTAATGCTTTTAAAAACAATTTTTTTAAACGTTTCTTCAACACACTATGCTTTTAAAAAATATTAATACATATTTCAAACAATTTTGTTATTTTTATTGAATATATATATATATATATATATATATATATATATATATATATATATATATATATATATATATATATATATATGTATATATATATATATATATATAACAAAAATGATAATTTAGTAAAAGGGTTTCTGAATTTTTTGTCCAAAAGATTAGTAATTCGGATAATATTTATTATATTATATTTGAGTGCACGTGTAAAATACATAATTGTAATCAACCGATGAATTTTCATCAACAAATTTAATGCATATAAAAACCCTTTAAAATTTTCTTAAATAAAAAATTCAATTATTATGAACAAAATAAAATTTGCCACCCAACTTCTCTAATGGTCAGCGGGCCTGACGGAGGAAAAGGAGGTCCAGGGTTCAAATCCCGGTTCGAGAATGGATGTACTTTATCTATCCTGTCTTTGTCCTTTCCTTCTATGAATGAGTTGTGAATGGTTACTACCCTATAAACGGGTATCTCTGGCATGTGTGTAATGAGGAAGTCAGACTCCACACCTAAATATGGTTCAGTTGGAAAAGTGGAGCAGCGCACCTTATAATGCCAACCTAGCTGGCACACGACAACAACAAAAGAAAATTTGAAACTCTCAGTATTAATTTAATTATATAGACTCCTGCTTGTATTTTAGAATAGTTAGGCAACTTGTTGACACAAAATTCATATCTAAAATACATGAAATAATATTAGCGAACAAGTGAAATAAATGCTTATATATTTATTATTGTAAATAGAATGTTTTTTAAATAATACATAAGTTAATTTTTTATACTTAAATAGCAAAATACTCATAATGTTATTTTGCTATTTAATGTCAAAAATTAATTTATGTATTTTAGAAAAAGCATTATATTTACAATACTAAATTAAATAGCAAAATATTCATAATGTTATTTTTCTATTTAATGCCAAAATTTAATTTTTCACATTAAAAAAACAAAATATTCATAAATTACCAAATAATGATTTCCAATTGTTTACATAGGTACAGATTCGAACTATCTTGTCCTATTTATTCATAAACAAACATGTGAAAAAAATATTTTTAGTACAAAATATTTATTTTTGCTTAAAGAAAATATATCTGATTAAGTAAACTTCAAATCCTGTGGCATGTGAATCGAATGTTATAGATGTTCGGTTAACTTTTCCAATTCTTCTTAAAATTTTACTGGTTTGTTAATTTATGTACATGTCATATTATCAATTGCATTACTAAAATTAAGTTTTCAATAATCAAGTAGAACCCTACATATCAATTTCCTCAATTGTAGTTAGGAACTGAAAAATCATTAAATTATTAAACTTTTAAGTAAAAAATTTATTATTTATAATTTTTTTATTTTTAATTTATAATAATTTATTAATTATTAAATTATTATAAATTTAAAATTATTAATTAAAAAATGATAGAAAGCAATAAACTCTGGAAAATAGAGATATTCGACTACTTCTATACTTCTAATGACACTTAAATAGCCGATATAGTAATTTACACTTATATGCTAGCTATTCAGTTTCCGAGAAATGATATCGCTTTTTCTGACTAAAAATTAAACATTCTTTCCTGAATATCGATTGGTAAACACAGCGGAATTTTTCTTATTTTTGCAGTCAGCACATATAAAATGGTATGGAAGAAAATCTGATAATGGATTAAACACATCTTGATGAGGTAGAAGAAATTGTAAAGCAATTTATGCAATAGAGAATCTGATTCAATTACATAAACGTCGTAATTTTACAATTTTCAAAAGCTCCAATTTTCAAATATATTTCCATTAAATTCTAAAATATACAAATAATGACTGTTTTTACAAAACTTTGAGCTATTTGATAGTTATTTGTATCCCTTTAAGAATACCCTCATGAGTACCTTTGATTCTAAACTTTCTTTAGAATTTACTCTATGTATATTTTCTTATTTGTGTCTTCCTAGTTAAAATATTTTTCTGATTAAAAGTGATCACTTAATCATTATCAGTCTAAATCACAAAGTTAACTTCTTCTAAAAAGCCATTTATCAATGGATCATTAATTTACTCATTAAAATTATTTTCAATCTGGCTATTGGTTTTATCAGAATGTTATTAACAGTTTCAGTTAAAGTCTGAAATTTTTCTTTGGCTCTAAGATATTTGACAGAATCGTTTGGGAAGGGAGAAGTTTTCAAACTTACTTTTAAATACATCATAAACATTGATTCATAAGGAGTACATTTGATACCTACATTAAGTATACTCATTTGACAACTTGTATTAACGTTGTTAAAACGTATTACTTCGGACCATTTACTAGTATTATTGCTTTCCAACAAAACACTTAGCTTATTTTCAACATCTCCTGATTTGCACGCTGAACAAAACTTTCAGACTCGTTGAGCGTAGATATATATATATATATATATATATATATATATATATATATATATATATATATATATATATATATATATATATATATATCATTTATCTAAACATTATATATATATATATATATATATATATATATATATATATATATATATATATATATATATATATAACGTTTAGATAAATGAATCATACGCAAATAAATAACAAAAAAGTAAATATTTCATGGTAAAAATAAATTACATTCTATATTACAATAAAAATTTATATTTTTAAATTAAAATAATTATAAAAAATTACTTAACAAATTATAATCAAGGGATTTATAAATAAAAACATAAGAAATTCTAGATGATTTGAATTAAAACGATAGCGATAAATTTAGTACATTTATCAAATATTTAAAATTTGGAAGAGTTAAACTAATTGATAGTAAAAAGGAAGATAAGTAATGATGAGAATATATATATATATATATATATATATATATATATATATATATATATATATATATATATATATATATATATATATATATATATATATATATATATATATATATATATATATATATATATATATATATATATATATATATATATATATATATATATAATATAATATAATTTTGCACATTTTATAGCTATGTGTTAACTATCGTCAAAGAAATCAGCTTAACTTCTTTGTAATGATCAAAGAATAAAACGTTTTGGTTGCATGGGAATTAAATTTTGTTTAAGATTCTTAAAGAAAGTAGTTTTAAGAGGTTAATCACGAATGTTATTGTGTAATGAAACTTCCTCAGGTTTGCTAGTTCAGTCTGTAATGATCTCCTTAAAGGAGTACAGAACTACATTAGCAAATAAATTGCCTTTAAGTGATGATGAAATTTTATACAAATTCTACGTTCTCAATGTGATTGTGTTATTAATGATAAGATAGTTTTATTGAAGATAAAGTTTCGAGAAAAGATAACTTATTCCAATTGTTCTATTTTTAACTGTTAACAAAATAGTAATATTTTCATAAATGTTTTTAATTGCTTAATAAAACAAAGTTTAAATTAGATAAATAATTTGTGCTTTAAATAATCTAATATATACACTTAAATTTTGAACTAAATTAGCATCTTTTATGTTTATTTTTTAAATTAATGGAAAAGATTTGCAATAGATTAATAGACATGAAAAAATAATATACTGTTCTTTGCAAGGATCGGAAATATTTTTATGATTCTGATGCTTGCAAAGTAAATAAAAAATACTTAATGACATTAAAATAAATGTATGCATTTTTTGTTCTTTTTTAAAATAAGTTTTAACTACCTTAAATCAGGAATTAAATAAATGAAATTTATGATTTCTTGCATAAACAAAAATTAAATTAATAAAGACTTCGAGATTATCTTCAAGAGTTACAACTGAAACAATGTCTATTAATCTATTGTTCCCTGATATCAATGAACCGGCCAGACACAGCGACCTCTTAGCCACCGAAGCGTTGCCCTGGGTGCACCACAGGATGTGGGCCACCATCGCACTCTCACACATGCCATACGGACCCTTTTATAGGGTAGGCATCATTCATACTTCATTAACACACAAGGAAAGGACAAAGACAAGATAGAGAGAGAGAAAGTACATCCATGCCTGAACCGGGATTCGAACCCAGGACCTCCCTAACCGTAGTGAGGCACGCTGACCGCTAGACAAGTTTGCTGGCATATATATATGTGTGTGTAAATATATATATATATATATATATATATATATATATATATATATATATATATATATATATATATATATATATATATATATATATATATATATATATATATATATATATATATATATATATATATATATATATATACAAATAGGCATTTCTGCTCTACAATTATATAATTTTCTGTAATGAAAATAATACATTTACATTTAATACATTATATTACAGAATCCTTCATTGCATAATAAGAACAGAATTATATAATAAAAAGTATATTAAAAACAAATAAGAAAATTTTGTCACATTTGATATGAAATTTTTACTACAAAAATATAGCATTTGTATTAAATTTCTATGAAAAAAGTTAGAAATTTCATTTACTTGATTTCTTTTTAAAAAAGCGCATGTACATGCAAAATTTCTTTTACTGTTTCTCAACACATGCAACAATCTCAGCATATTCTAAAAGGATTTTTAACTAGCAATTATTTCATTCTGTGCATTATATATCAATCAATAAGTATTCAAATGTACAATTTTATGTTTCTAATTAATTTAATAATTACATTCATGCAGGAAGATAATTATTTAATATTCTTTAAATATGTTTAATCTGTTCTCCTCATACTTGTAAAAATAAAATAATAAATTTGCAGCATCATTGTCTTTTCATAGTGAATTTTACCCAAAACATTTCGATGACTTATTTAATATATTAGGGAAATAAATTATAATTAATTAATTTCTAGAAATATTTTCATGAAATTAGCAAAAAGAAAATATTACTTAAAGCAAGTGTAAGTCGTTTTTGCTGCGATTAAAAATGAATTTTTTTTTCAATTTTATATTTAACTAAATTAAAAGATTTTAAATGTATCTACTGTTTAAATTATACAGAGTGTTAAAATTGTTTTCGATTTTAATAAAATATTTTTAGCGTTTTTAGAGCCTTAAATTGATAAGAGAATTATAAATATATAAATATTTTTATTTTAATAAAATTCATAAAATTAGTTAAATTAAACAATAAGCATGTATAATAAATTTAAAATAATAAAGAATATTAGAATGTATTTTTCATAATAAGATAATAATATTTCATCATTTAAAAAAAGCTAAATTTAACTAAATTATCTAAATTTAGTATACTGTCGCTATCAAATTCCTTAACAAATAATTAAACGCATCAACAATAGAATGATATTTTGGAAAACAGTTAAAATTAATAGTGGAGTTTATAAAAGTTTATGCAATTAAATTAAAACAATCAAAATAATGCTTGAAACACTGAATTCTTTCAAACAAAACTATTAATGCATAAATAATAAAGAAAATTTTAGAATAAAATATTTGTAAAGCAAAAATAGAGTATACAGATGTGAATATCATTTTGATTTCTGGAAAAATTTAAGTATGATATATTTATTGTAAATATATATATATATATATATATATATATATATATATATATATATATATATATATATATATATATATATATATATATATATATATTATATATATATATATATATATATATATATATATATATAGATAGATAGATAGATACATAGATAGATAGATAGATATTCATAAGAACAAGTAAATACTCATAAGTATAATCACAAAATCACAAGTGATATCATTGTCTACCGTCGTATACATGATACTAACAATAAAAAACCCATAACGCATGAAGGCATAAAACTTCAGCCATGAATAAACTATGATTTGAAAATGCGAATAATTACACTTATTGTTCAATATTATAGTCAAGTGTAAGGATACTTTGAAAATTTTGTTTAAAAAGTGGAACCATCAAGGTTTTGATGAGCAAAAATTTAAAAAACAAATTTGTAATTACATTTGTATAAAGAAACATTGAAACTTGTTACAAATAGTGCTTTAAAGTATAGAAGTGTGAATTCTCAAATGACTTTACATTATATTTTCCGACGAAACATGTTTCTGCTTACAACACATTATTTAGAATGGAACATGGAACATCGTGAAGAAAGCTTCTCAAGCTCTAATCAACAATAATGAAGTATCCGTAATAAAGGTTAAAGATAATATTGGATTCCAATCTTACTTTCTCTCCTACATTTATGAATCATGTATGAAGTACATTTAAGAATCAGCTTTATACCAATTAAAGATTTAAAAAAATTTCAAAAGAAATTTGTTAATTTAACTCCAATTTCAGGAAATCAACACAGTTCTGTAGAACAGACTGCACCTGCTAGCAATGTTGAAAGTTTCATATTAAACCAATGAAGAAAATTGATTTCTCCAGCCAATTGATCATCCAGTTTTATTAATCTATAGTTTTACAAAAGTGCTGATCTTTAATTGAAGAATGGTTATATATATATGTATATATATATATATAGTACAAAATAAAAGCTCAATTCAGAAGCACTCTCGACAAACAATCTTTTTAATTTAAGATCCATAGTGATATAAAACCTATCACATACGAACATACAAAAACAATTTATAATATTCAAATTAGAATTTTTTTTTATTTTGTGTACAGAGTTTGCAATTGGTATTATAGTTACCTATGATACTCATTAGCACTATATGGTTATTATTTGCTCATTCTATCAAGATACATATATGATCCGAATATCACGTGTCGTGCACTAACTATACTTCTTTAATGTTGTATGAAATGACTAACGGTATAAATGAAAATGTATTAACAATAATTATATATATATATATATATATATATATATATATATATATATATATATATATATATATATATATATATATATATATATATATATATATATATATATATATACTAATATAATTATTATTAATAAGTTTTTCAAAGCATTTATAATTATTAAAAGTATAAATGCTTTGAAAACATCAAAAGTAAACCATAATCACTGTATTTTATTATTAATACATTTTCATTTATACAGTTAGCCATTTAATGCAATATTAAAGAAGTATAGTTAATTAGCATAATTACACTCAGTTCTCTACTTCAGAAGTTAATATACTGTAATATTATGAGTTATTAAAAACAAATACATCTATTTTTTAATTATTATGCAATTGAATTTCATAGATATGTATATTTTAAAAGCAAAACCATGAATAGATACACAAATTAAATCCTAACACGCATGTGTGAATACGGTTTTCCTATTTTATATTTTGATTTATAACATTATCACTAATTTTCTACAGAGAATATATTTTTGTTCCAAAATAATATGATCCAACAAAGTAAGAACATCATGTTTTTTACAAAATATTTATTTTACCAAAAATTTTGGAAAATACTCTCATTATTGTAATAAAAAAGAAGTAAACATATTTATAAATTTTATTTATTTATCAACGTCAGAAATAAAATCTCTTATTCTGACTGTAAGACTTCCTTCAAATTACATAATTTTATCCACACCATTAATATCTCTTGTAAGACTGAATCTGAATGTAAGATTTACTTCAAATTACATAATCTAATCCACACTATTAATATCTCTTGCAAGACTGAATCTCAATGTAAGACTTACTTCAAATTACATATTCTAATCCACACCATTAATAGCTTTTGTAAGACTGAATCTAAATGTAAGACTTACTTCAAATAACATAATCTATAATCTGCATTTTATATTTTAAATTCAAATTCTTGTTTCATTAATAATAAAATGTCTCAATATTTTATATATGAATTTGTACTAAAATAATTAAATCTAGACTTTTTTAAATTATGAAAATAGACATGTAAATAATTTAATCCAACAGTCAGACTTATTATTAAATTTAAATATGTCATATATTTATATAAAATTTATGCTAGAAAACTAAGTAAAAGAGAATGTTTTCAACTTACTTATTAGCTATTTTGTTCACTATATCAGTCATATAATTACAGCATATTTGATGATGATTCAAGGTTTTAAAAGTAAAAACAATATTAGCAATATTAATATTTAAAAAAAATTTATTTGACAAAAAAGTAAACTTCTATGCTAAAAATGCATTTTTGTGTATTTTATGTATCTTTGTGTATCTAAATTTTCTAATTTTAGCTGTGAATTGTATATTAAACTTAAAATAAGTTTCAAATCCTTTTAACCTTATGATACTTAGCTCTATTTGCGAGATACTCCAAACTTATTTTCTACATTAAATTATCTTACAAAAAGTTATTTCTTTTTTTCAAACAATAATACCAACAATTGCAGTTTATAATTAACGCAGACTTTAAAAGTAAATGTTATAATCGAAATATTTTTGGCTAGCTATTTTTAATTCCCATAAGACATAAAAAATGATCTATTCAGCATTCTTATAATCAAAGAAAAATATAAGCATCCTAGAATAAAATTTTCTTTTAGAAGATGAGTTTAATATTATACTCATTGCTGAAGAAATTTCATCATGAAAGATTAAATAAAACAAGTCAACAGTAGGAAACTTTGGAAAAAGCACGAGTCGTTTTAGCAGCATTCGCTTCAGGAAGATAGGCAGAAATTTATCAGAAAAAAAAATATTCTCTACACTTTCTCTTGTTTCCTGTTGCAAATAAAAATAAAATCCTTTTCAACCCTCGTCTTTTCGTGAAATGTTGAGACATTATATGTATTTTTCTGGAAGAAAGACGTCCCGTGGCGAAAAAAAATGTAATTTAGTTCGAAAAGATTCTGATGCACTTATGAGAATTTTATCCCCAACTTGTGAACTTTAGAATGTTTTATTTCCTAGAACAATTCATTTTTTTTTCTGATTTTCTCTTTAATATTTTATTTAATATCTTCTTACAATTCAAATGATTTCCATATTGTAGATCATTATGCTTATGGCAATACGCTTAAACAATACTTTTAGAAAAAAAAGAGAAAATTAAAATGAAAGAAAGTTAAATGAATATAATAAATATTCAACAAAATTTTAAAATATTCTGTTAGTATTCTCAATTTTTTTTTACTTGTGAAGTAATATTTATTTGTCGAATATTTTTATTTACGACTTCAATTCTGTTTGATATAATTAACTATACGACAAAGTTGTTTTTTAATGACAATTTATTTTTTCTTTTAATATAAAATTGTTTTCTATTTTACTTATTTAGATTATATTGTGCATAATGAAGTTTCTTCAGTGTGTTAAAAAAAAATTCATTTTCTAAAAATGTACGATATTTTACATTAATTAGCTTTCAATTTACTTACAGTTTAGAAAATTGTTTTTATGCCGTTTCCAAAAATAATTTCCATCATACTTTTGTTAAAATATTGTTAAGAAAAAAAAGACATATCGAAAACAAGAAACATAAATAAATACATGGTATGAGATATGCAGATATATCAGATATATGGAACAATAATATAAATAAAAGCTCTCCGGGATGGAAAATAACTTTAATAAGATAATTTAATAGAGTAAAATAAAGTACTTTTCTTTTATCAATTGTAACATAATATTAATAAAGTATTTTTAATTTAAATTTATAATAAAATAAATTATAAAATGTTTAGCAAATTCACCACAAAAAAGTAAATTTTTGTAAATAACATTACATATAGTTTTTAATTATTTAATATTCTTTTATAAAGAAATATTTAAAAACATATTCCAAATATCTTTATTATTTTATTCTCAATAGTGAAGATTAAATAAATTGTTAAACAAGAAATAGAATGTGTTACAAATCTATTAGAATACTGTGGTTTTCGTGGTTTTTAGGTTAAATAATATGAATAAGTAAATTTAAGCTGATATAAATAAAAATATAAAATATGTTATTATTATTTTTAGAGATATATTTAAACTTTTTTGCAAATAATCTCCACTTTTTTTTCATTCAATATCTATTTTGAAATTATTGTATCATTATTAAACTTTTTTCAACTATAAAAAAGTTATTTAATCACCATTTTTATATGTAACTTCGTGTAAATGATTATTCATTGAATGAATTAAGTTTGTGAGTAAAATTTTTAGAATTTTATCCCGTTGTTCATACTATGATAGCTATTTTTAATTCCTACACAGAAACATTTGACAATTATATACTCAAGACAATCGAAATAAATAACCAATAACGTTTTTTCATAGAATTCAGGTTTTTAGTATGCATTAGCTGCCTAAGAGAGAGAGATCTTATATTTTCCTTTGTGAAACCAATTTTTTATTAATTTTTAAGCATGTTGCGCTGTTTAGCAGAAATTTCCAGTTTAACCCAGTTAAAAGTCAATTAAAAGGTATATTGTGTTGATAAAGCAATTACTTATAACAACTGAATATATATTTTCAAGAACTCATTCAAATTTCTATATTTTTTAGAGTATACAAAAGTTTCTCTTATCATCACAATCATCACAATAAAATCCTTTGCTCTTTACCATGAGCTGTTGGTGTCGCTTGTTTCCGAGTGACAACTGGACATGACTATCCACAAAGGCATCTGCATCGAATAGGCGTAATGGATTCTGCTCACTGTCCATTGTGCAATCATGATGATATGGATGCTGCTTACCTCAAGAATTG
Organism: Latrodectus elegans; assembly: GCA_030067965.1. Taxonomy (NCBI): domain Eukaryota; kingdom Metazoa; phylum Arthropoda; class Arachnida; order Araneae; family Theridiidae; genus Latrodectus; species Latrodectus elegans. The sequence continues at coordinate 34,874,324 of CM057815.1, forward strand.
TCCTGAAGTTTTAAAGTTTATGGCTGACAACTCTTTTGAGGCTACTAAAGGAATTTATTCTTGTTTTTATACTTGCTCATCTTTTTTATTGGACTTCTCATCGATTAATGGCAGAGATGCCGAGGACAAACGTAGGATAAAAAAAATATTTTTATAAATTTTAGATTTAGAGACATGAAATATCTGTTTTTGTCATTTTACGCATATGATTGTTTAAGAAGAAACACTTTTGTACGATTCAAACATCTTTCATATGTTTTCCAGATAAAAGAAGTATTTTGTTAAATACTTCATTAATCTTAAATTTTATGTTCGGCCTACACATGAGAAATATTAGCCGACGCAGCTCACATTTCACTGCGTGATTAGCTTTAGAGTAGGTTTATACCTACTCTGTTGTTTTTAAATCATTAAAGCGTTTCCTAAATTCATTTCAGATTTTAATTTTAAATTTTATGTTAGCTTCTGAGATATTTTTTCTTTCTGTGTATGTTCCCTCGTATATACAAAAAGCATCTTTCTTCATATACGTATACGTTAATTTTGAAGAAAAATCAGATTAAATAATGTTTTTAAAACCTTACCAAAATGCCCAAACTTGTTTATTGTTGCACAAGTTTGTTTTTGATTAAGATTTATTGTTTTCAATTTAAGTTAACAACATTTTCACATAAAAATTGATTCATTAAATTCAATATAGAATTATGAATTGGAAAAATTGATATTTCCTGAATGGTGTAAATAAAAATAAATTTAAATCAATGCATTCAAATACACACCCAGAAAAATTCCATTCTAAAGTATTCTAAAAAAGTAACAGTTAATTCACTGATGAAGAAAACTTCTATGCTTGTTTGAATGATCTTAAGAAAATTATTGTAATGTTACATTTTTTTTTTAAAAAAATGAGCCACTAGCAGAAAGTGAGTTTATGTCAATTACTGGAACAGCTTTTCGGTTCTTTGAAAATATCCATCGTGCAACAAAAATATTTTTCATCTAAGTAAAGGGCAGCTACACTGATAATTTTCTTTAACAACTTTTCAGAAATTATGAGAACGAAAATTTGAGACATATTCAGTTACTTTCATGACATATAAACTGTTTCTAAAATTCTTCCATTTTTGAAGACATTTCTAATACAGGTCTCATAGTTTGTCTTTAATATTTTAGGCGTATAATTATTGATTTTCATTTTTAAAAAATCCATGTTTTGCTGTTATGACATTTTTATTTTGTAATCGCAATTATGTAAAAGAAAATATTTATTGTTTAGTACCACATACTTTCTACAACACAATTTTGAATTGGGATATTGTTATATATTTGTATGATTACTGTTATCACAGTATATTTCTATGATTATAGATATATTGTTCTAAAAGTTTATTGAAATTCTTTTAGTTTCTTCAAATTCTATTGAAAAAGTTTATAAGAATATCAGGTTTAGAATTTAATTCAGAGAATACGAAATTATAAAAATTTTTCCGCAATACATTTCCTTTTATTTTATATTATCTTAGTTTCTATTTTTCTTAACATTTTACTTAAATATTACATTATATATTACTTCTCATCTCCTTTTATACTCAAGGTGGGAATTCCAAACTGTGGCTGTCCTATAAAATTACGGAGTATGTCTCAAATGAAATTATTTTTAACTGTCAATGAGAAGTTAATCAAAACTTAAAAATAAATGAAGAGTCCATTATAATCATTTCAGCATATTGCATTTTCACTTTTACATAATTGAAAATAATAATAGTACCAATGAATTCAACAAACTCAAAATCTGAAATCGATTTTCAGTTGTTTATTACTCAGTTCAATATTTAATTCTTAATAGTTTTCACTTCGATTGGTAATATTTCAAAACTTGTTATTTCTCTCAGTTGAGTAAAATAACAAACTCTTGTTTTCATGAATTCCTTTCCTTAAATTTTATATATCCAAGGATGAGTTAAAATTTTTATCGGCTCCACAAATCGAATGCTATAAGGTTTAAATTGATACAAGGTAAACAAGAAATTTCTTGTCGATTTTAATGTCATTAAAGAACATGATTCATAAGAAAAGCAGCCTATTTTTAGTCCTCGAAGCAATCACTATTAACATCAAGCACCTTTTATCAATGTATCTCTAGTTGTGCAATCCCTTTATGGAAAAAATTTGGTCTTTTAGACGCAAAGAAGTCTGCGAGAGCTTGACGTAAGTGTACTTCATAGGTGGAAGGATTTTTCACAAAATTGATTTAGAAAGAAATACAAAATGATTACAAAAGAGAATAGAAGAAGTGGTAATCTAATAATGCAAGGTCTGGTGTGTAAGGAGAATGGCACAAAGTCTCCCAACTAAGTCATTGAGGGTTTCAGGGTTGAGTAAAACATCGAGACTCAATTCCATGCACTTTCTAGAGTAATTTTTCTGCCCAAAAAAAGAAAAATGGTCACTTTATCTGCAGAAAAAGCTATTTTCGTCTGTCTTTAAATTATTGAAAAGCGATGCACATTCCTCTAAAATATATTGTAAATTAATTTCGAAAAATTTCCAAATGCCTGGGATATTAAAAATTAGAATGAATGAAATCAAGTTAACACAAATATGAGAAATAACAGTTCTTATAAACTTCAAATTTCAGGAGTATCTTTAACATATTCCAAAATAACTGATTCCTATTTTCCTTTCAAACATACAGAAAACTAATTAAAAATAATAGACATTTGCTAACAAGATTTTATTTTATGTTTTATTTTTTCGTTTGGTAATCATTAGTATACAGAAAACTCTTCAACAAGCTTACTACTTTTTTCAGAATTTCATCTTACATGAAATTCTTTCTTAAAAAGTCTCGCATTTAGCACAATACATACTAATTATATGAATTGAAATATAAATTATCTTTAATTAATAGAATTATAAATTAATAATTTTCAATATTTATAAGCAATCTCTTATAAATCATAGGACTAATTACTTGCTTACTTAAACATTAAGTTTTTCTTATTTTTGTTCCACAAATACATATTTTATATATAATCACGAGAAATATAACGGTTCACGAAACAATTATAAAGCATGTATTTTTCATTATTCTAGTAGATATTTTAAAGTGTGATATGAATTACAGTATAAATAACACACAATTTTAATTGGAAATTTTATTTCAAATGAGTAGTACTAATGTAAGATTAAAAATACAACTATTCGTTATAAAAATAATTGAGACCTTTATAACAGTAGAGGTTAATTTACCTATTTTAATCTTTATCTTTTAATTATGTTCTCACTTTTTCATTTAAAGATGTGGATATTTTTTATTTGGCCTAGATGCTGTATAATGCAGTATGCCAAATTGTGAGTTTGGGGACTTTTTGGCGTATATCTTTATGTATATGGCAACCTAGTTCTTATTACGTCACACGTATTGGAACCTATAAAATTATGCAAAAAATTCTATTTTGGCAACCTAATATTTCGCCATTGCGCACGTCACAATACGTCATCTTGGCAATATTTCTTCATCGCCAAAAAAATTCAAAATTCGGAACAGTAGATCTGTGTCTTTTATTTCAATATTTGCTTTGTTTTTTATACTTCTTTCTTCCTCTGACTCTCTTGTTACCAAATTTAAAAGTTTAGTCGTTTTCAAAATATTTGTTTATATAAATTAATAATATGAGTGTGTAATAAATATAAAAAATATAATATGTATCCTTATCATTGTAGTTATCATAATTAAAACTGAGTTTCCTTATAATCCTAGTAAATTTGCTAAATTACCGTTATATTTCTGCAAGTATTAAATAAGTATGTATGCTATTGCATCTTTCGATATTATAGGTATATTTAATGAAACATCTGAAATTATTTCTAATTAAATATGTTAGCAAATTAAATAATAAGTTAAGACTGATGATTTGAAAATTGTATTATAGAATTCAATAAAATAAAATAAGAAAGATAATTTTGTTTGATATGTTAGCGATTTCATAAACAAATCCTATCTTTCTACATATTTTAAGTTTTCAAAAATGTTAAGCATTACATTTTACTAAAAGAAATAATTAAGTTTGACGTATTATACCTTGAAAACTGGACGGTACAGTACCTTGAAAACTGGAGGGATATTGTGAACCAGAGGGGAATTAGTGTTTTCAAAAAGCTTAAAGCTTTATCTGAGTCCTCCATCATTCATTTTCAATGGATTCATCACATGTCGATCTTAAATATAATGATATCGCCGATTGCCTTGCTAAGGATGGATCATCACTGACTCTTGGTTCTGCTGATCCACTGACTTTCCGAGAAATCTTCTCTAGGAGTAGGGCTCCTTCCAACTCATCTTGGAAAATTCAGCTGTCTTATCCTTGGTACTGTGTCTCTGATCCTGGGGGATCTTTGAGGCTCTTCCAAACTCATCTTGGAAAATTCAGCTGTCTTATCCTTGGTACTGTGGCTCTGATCCTGGGGGATCTTTGAGGCTCTTCCAAACTCATTTTGGAAAATTCAGCTGTCTTATCCTTGGTACTGTGGCTGTGATCCTGGGGGATCTTTGAGGCACTTCCAAACTCATCTTGAAAAATTCCGTCGTCTCATCCTTCGTACTGTGTCTCTAATCCTGGGGGATCTTTGAGTTTCGATGGTGAAAGACGTGATCAGACTGCCTTGTCCAGACTCAGACCCGGCCATCTTCAGACTCTACGGTTCTCCCATGGCAAACAAGTCTTTTCCACCTGCACTTTGTGCAATACTAACGAAACCAGTCCCGAACACATACTGAACTGCATTGGCTTTTCAAAGCGTGAACTTTTACACAGCCCTGGAGCTGTCCTGGATTCTTTGAAGCCTAAGGATGCCATGAACCTGGTCTGATTCAGACCAGAGGATAAGAAAGAAGAAGATGGTAAATTATGAAATGTTTAATATTCACTATAACAGGCGAAAAGATTTCTAAAATGACAAAAAATAAAATCATGAAAAGGGTTTTAATAAAATGTCAAAACAATTTGAGTTACTTAGGTTAATTTATTGCACATAAAATTTTTATGAAAGAGAAAATCTATTTTCTAATTCGCGCGTATCAATGACACAGTTATTAACTTCTAATTATTGAAATTAATGTCCTTAAATCTTAAACACAGTTAACTAGAAAATAACATACAGTTCTTAAGATTAAAGCTTTTAGAAAATTAAAACGAAATAATTTATGTAAAAGTAACTCTGACGTCTGGTACATGTATTACGTTTTTTGTAAAAAGGAAGTGTAACAAGTCAATATTGATCGAATATTAAAGAACTTATAATTTTCCCCTCAACACTGTCTTCATGTGATTTATTTATTTAAAGTTATTTTTCAAACTTAAAGAACTATATACTTATTGACAGTTAAATTTACAAAGTAAGCATTGTTTCTATTCAGGTTGGTAATGAGGGAATATACCTGTTATTAAGAAATGGAGTATATAATATTCTTTTATTCATTACTTGTTACTTGCTTATGCGAGTTACTTGTTAATAGTACCCTGTTAACTACAAGATAGAGTACAAGATTCCCTTACTCTTTTGAGGGAGTACTTAGAAATATTTTGGATTGCGACATAACTCATTTTTCAAGATTTATAAAAAGTCTCTGTTTTCTAAGGATTTTACTTTATTTCATATATTTCTTTATTCCACATTTAATTTGTCAACATCTAATATGTGATGAATATATAAAAAAAAACTTGGATTTTCGCTACAATTCTTTTTTATATTTTACATTTTACATGTTGCCAAAGTGAAATCAACCTGTCTCAGAATATCTCTTTAGAAAAAAAGGTCTTAATTTCATTCTAAGCATTTATTGAATACGTAGATTATATGTTTGTGATTTTTACATGGCAATTATTTTGAGTGCATGTTGCTTACTTTGTAAGGAATATCGTTCTTAGTTTTCTCCCTTGCGATTCTTAAATGCTTCCTTCTATCTATAAAAAATTCTTGAGTGATGCAAAACGCAAATATGCTTGAATTCCTGAATGGACTTCGATGATTAATCCATTTACCTTTCTATGTAAAATAAATTGCTTAAGAAATCATAGTACACAAGAATTTATATATTTAAAAAGTAGTTATAAGGATTATTAAGATCATCTTGAAATTATTTGGTTCATTTTGAAATTACAAAATATTGTATGGTACTATACCCTAAATATAGTAATATATATACATCTAAGGAAAAGAAATATTTTTATAATTATTTTGTATTTTTACCAAAAAAATAAGTCTAAAAAATTCTAAACTTTATTTTGATAACAAAAAGTATATTAACTGTAAAAGTTCTCTTGTTCTAAGTTAAGTGTAATTATTTTATAAAATTTTTCAAAATTTGAAATTATGTTTTCAGTTGATTTTACCTTTTATTTTACTTCAAACTACCTTAAAAATTTTCTGTTTCCCAAATAATGTCTCAACTTTAAGTCGTTAACTCTTTGCACTTAAAGTATGCAATTAAATTTAATGACTTTTTGCTTCTATGCAAATGAAAAAAGTCATCAGAGAAGGAAACTGCTGCTAAAAATATTCTTTACTTGGAATTTATTATACAAATACTTTATATTTTATAAATTAAATTAGAAAATTTTGCCTTCAATTAAGCAATTTAAAATGTATAGATTCAGCTAGCATACTATATAGTGAATATTTTATTTTATATCTCGCCAAATTATTCCCAATTTTCATAATAGCTACTAAGAATTTAACTATTTTAAGCATGAGATTTTAAAATATTTAGGTAAAAATTAGATTTATAAAAATCGGGACAATGAAAATTAAATGATGAATATACATGAATACGTACTAATTTTAAAATTAATTTATCTCATTAAATTGCACAAATGTTATAAAATTTACTAATTTCAATTATTCCTTATTAACTTAAATAATAATCGGCTGCAATGGAAAATTTAATTTTTACCATAATGTTTAAGTAAACTTTTTAGCATATGTCATGACCATGATTTTTAAAGCATTTTACCAAAATATCAACATTCTGATTATTAATGACCTGTAATAAATCTCTTAAAGATACCAGATAAAGATACCAAGACGTTGAAAAAATATGAAATAGGGAAATAAAAGATTAACAACATTTGTAGTTAAGTGACTGATATTGTAATTAAGTGAATATTTAAAAACTTGCAAAGCATTTTAGCAATATATCTTTCAATTTAATGAATTGTAAAAAATCTACTAAAGGTAATAAAAGGAAATTTAAAAAATAGGAAATAGTGAAATAAAAAATTATAAACCGTTGTATTTAAGTCTATATATTTTGGCAACGTGAGTAATATTAAAATCTAAAGAAAATATTAACACTCTGACTTAAAATCATAGAAATTAATTAAAACTTTATCAGAATATTAAAACTGTAAACATTTCTGCTTATAATTAAGGAAAACAAATTTTCATTTAATTAAACTTTTGAACATTTTTACTGTACAATTTACTGTAATAGTAAAAACAGTTTATGAATGTATCATCAGATTATAATGGCATTGAAAAATAAACGAATAGAATCATGAAGTATAATCTTATTAATAATTACGTATTTTTAAATATAGCTTTTGAAAAAAATTGTGAAAATATTCTCTTTACAAAGCTACATTATTAAAGAATTTTCCTTACACAAAAATAAGGTTTTTATTAATTATTTAAATAATAATTAAAGCAATCCTATAATTATCCTATATATATATATATATATATATATATATATATATATATATATATATATATATATATATATATATATATATATATATATATATATATATATATATATATATATATATATATATATATATATATATATATATATATATATATATATTTCAATTACATAATATAAATCAAAATTAACTAAAATTTAATGTTATACGTATTTGTTATTCTATCTGGACAGGATAAAGAGCTTAATTAAATTAAATTCGTTTTAAGTAACTTATATATAAATCTTATGAAAAATATATTAATTTTGAATGATGTTCAAGAAATTTTTGATTGATTACTCAGTGCATAAGAAAATATATTTTAACAATATTATTAATTTATTGACTAAGTTGATTTTAACAAGATAAAAAGAATATTAAAAATGCCTTTGTTTATACGTGTGACAAAACAGTTTTGCTGATAGAATAGTATTGTGAATCCCATAATGAGTATACAATACATTTAAGGGTGATTTTTAAATATAAAATATGAGTTTTATGCAAACGTAAAAAAATTCAAAGCTAATGACATCTCTCAAGATTCTAATAAATAATGAAACAGAATTTATGAGGAATTTTAAGAATGCCCAGATTGAATAATAGAATCTATTAAAGTTTAAATGCAAAGTACATTCTCTGAGTCTTATGTCGCATTTAATTTCATCGCCAAAAGACATATAATTTAAAATCGGATGCTACTCAAAAATATTACCTAGTTCATTATATATATTAAGATGGCTCTTTTTAGCATTTTAACTGTTATATGTTAATATAAAATACACTTATCTTCATGATTTATAATCTGAATAAAAATTTGATAATTTCTTCATAAATTTATAGTTTTCTTGATTTAGATTAAAAGATGCTTGCTACTTTGTTGTATTTGAAATTCAGCATCATCAGTGGAATTAAAAAAGATTCATCAAAAACTCTGTTCAGTTTAACCAACAGACATTATTTATTCATTGAATGGAAGTTAATTCCAAATATGAGACAAATAACAATACAAAAATTGTTGTTAAATCATTAATTTTAATTTATATTAATCTAATAAAATTTCAAACACCATTTAACATATCTCTATCGCAAAAAGGTTTCAGAACAATTTTATGTGAAAGTTATCTCCTTTTATCTATACAAAATGTTCAAACATGAATTTTATTTCTTGGCTAGATTCCTTGAAAACCATCCAAAATAATTTCTTATCGAATTTAAACTTTTATTACTAACTTACTTTGGAAAAACTAATTGAATGCGTTTATTTTCCTATCTATGCAAACTGTTTTATGTCTTTATGAAAAACAAGGATTTTCAATAATATAATGAAGAAAAATATCTCTATTTATTAATCATAAATTGTCTTTTTGTGACAAACCGAAAAACCGCTAATAAAACATTCAGAACAGTGGATACCAAAAAGTATATTTTTATAACCACCACTATAAAATATTTTATTAAAAATGGTACCAAATCGAAAGAAAGTATCCACAGAGATATTCCTTTCTGTTCACAAAAATGTTCCCTTGAAAACTACATTGTTCATATAGATATCGAATTCTTTTTCCAAAGTAAAATTTTGAATTCTTTCTGAGAATTTCTTTTGAACTGCGTTGTGGGTTTTTTCAATGGTATTGTGAGTTTCCGACATGCAATTTTTATTCGCACTGACTTTTTCATACAAAAAGAAATAGACACGTTTTAACTTTTTGGACATAAAATCAAATATCAATGGAAATAGAGTCCTTTAAGGCTAATGTTTACCAATATACAGAAACTTATAAAACTTTTTTTATATTCATTTTTCAGTAATAACATCATATATGCGTGTGTGTATAAGAGATAACAAAAAATTAGAAAAGTTGAAAACACCAAAGAGAACAAAAAATAAAAGAAAATAAACTCTAATAATTACTTAATTTACTAGTTTCAATTCAATAAATTTTATTCTTTAATTTATTTGCGCCATATTAATAATAACCAAACACAATAATGATGAAATATCAAATATTTTTCATCGAACTTTCTTCTTAAAATACAATTCTAATTTTAATTTTGGTATTTATAACACTGTTGGATAAATATATTTGGCGACATTTGGTTCATTTAACTAAACTTTTTCCCTTTGAATGAAAATGTTAGTATATATATACTTAACGCTTTTTTAATCATACTGTTTGATTTAAATTTTATATTTATTTAATATAAATGGAAACTATTAAATTCTTATTTTTGAGAATATTTAAAACAGTGATGACTGATGCTAACCAATGATTAATAAGAATTTCTAATGAGTTATTGATTAAATGTTTTAAAAAATGATTTTGTAAAGGATAAAGACTTCTGAGGAAAATAAATTTTATAAAGAATTTTATCATATTAAGTATTTAATATTTTTATTCATTAAGCTAAAAAATATTTAATTAACATTAGATAATTTCATAAAATATTTAATTAATATTTTTACAACAGTTTCGGACCAATGATTCCTCTGGCTGGCTCATAATTTGGTAAGAATTTCTATTCCTTTATTCATTAAACTTAAAAACATTGATTTATTAAATGATAACAAATTCTGGTGAAAATAATCGTTTTAAAAAGTAACATTTCAAATTTAAGGTGAAAAAAACTTGAAATACCAGTTAATAAACTGAGCACAATATTAATAAATATAATTATTTTAATATAAAATATTATTATTTTTTGTCATTTTAATATAAAATATTTTAGTATTTTAATATAAAATATTATTATTTTTTATACTAAAATATTTATTAAATTTAATGTTGCTGATGGAAGATAATATTCAATTAAGAAATCAAAACTCAATTATAAATAAAATAATATCCAGATAGACAAAATTTAAGACACAAAAATACACATATAATAATGAATAAAGTTTTGATAAATATTTTTTTAAATAAAAAAAGACAATATTTTAATACATTATCGAAAATATTTTTAAGGTGATTTTTATATGCATAATGTTTTATGTATAAAATAACATCCTAACCCTACACTTCTAAATATAAATAAAAAATTATTATTATAATTAAAATATAAATATAAATTTATATCATCTAAATTCTGAAAATTTTGAAATGTTATCCATATTTCAAGTTACCTTTCTTTTCTTTTAACTAGAACTGAAATATATTTTCTGCTTGGAAGTACTGATGTGATTATAACTTCAAGTCTTTAATGGCCTTCTACTGCTTTTAGCACCCAAAATGCTTAATTAAGTTAAATGTTCTTTCGTACTTTGATGTGAATGAAAAAATGTGAGCTAAAAAATGTTGCTCGTTAGAAGTATTTTTCTAAGAATTCGTCGAAATAAGATTACTTAACTCACATTAGTTCCTAACTTTAGTTAAAAAAAATAGTTTTAATGAGAGTCTTTAACAAAATTTAAACAAAATTATGAAGTAATTAGTAAAATTATAAATTGCTTATTTTTGTGTTATGAAAAAACTTAAAAGCTTTTACTATTATAGCATTAAAAAGAATAAAAAAATCAGCTTAAAATATTTTAGATTAAACACATAATTGTATTTAAAATTTTATATAAAACATTATAGCATATTTATAAAATACAAAATGTAATTTATGAATACTAAAATCATTTATTTTAAATTATTTATGTGATTAATATTTTGTTAATACTTCTTATGATTAGATGCATAAAAATAATTTTCATAGCAGTTAAAATCAAATCATGTATGCATTTTAAATTATATATTTATTTAAAATTTGATGTTTCAAAATAATTTTGATTAAACTTATTAAGTAGCACGAAACTAATGAAAAATTATCAAAAACATTTTTAAAGCATTCAAAAGATATATTGAAATCTCTAAAATTTACATAAATTTATATTCAATAGCATATCACGAAATGATAATTTTCAATTCATTTCTAAAACTGTTCTCACGAACTGCTATTCCTTAATTTTAAAGTTAAATATGTGTTGGCACCGATATATATATTTTTTGTCCATAATATTTTTTTTAAACTATGAAGCAGTTTTTTTTAGAATAGATCTCTCTCCGTTTCATTACAAATCACTATGGAAAAAATCTTTTATCTCTTACCTAATTTTTCATTTTGTTTAATTTAGAATATAGATGATTACACATTATCATAAATTAATATTTGTAATAAGTTATAAATTTATGATATGAAAAAGTAAATTCTAATGTATTAATATTTTATGTATTTTGTTCCATTTAAAAAAATTGAACATAAAATAACTGGCATTCAAGCTTTTTATGGAGCAGTTCGTGGGTTCGATTCCCACCCAGCATAGATAAACGTGATGTTTCTGAGTCTACTTCAAGTTAGTTCATGGTGTAGCTTTTGCACACAAGATCAAAAATTCCTTGTGTGCAGAAAGATTTATTCAATCAAACTTACTAAAGTAATCATCACTTTTGGCTCGATTATTAATAATTTCCACTTAATTAGTAATAAAACATTTCCCCTAGATTTCGTTTGTTTTGGCCACAGCTCAAAGTTTTGGTTTCCAATTCCGTTCTATGTATATAATATACCTTATTTAAAAGTGTTATATTCAACAAAAAGAATTAAAAGTTAAAATTTATGAAAATAATCTAAAATTTATTTTTTATTATCTTATTTATATGATATATAATTTGCTCGTTTAAATTTTAAACATGTTTCTGTATATATATTTATATATATATATATATATATATATATATATATATATATATATATATATATATATATATATATATATATATATATATATATATATATATATATATATATATATATATATATATATACATACAAGTTGGTAAGATGACCTAATAAAATCCTAGTCCAAAGCGTCATATTAGTTATATATTATATATAGTCCAAAAGTTTTCAAGTTAATTCTTGGAAACCATGCTAACACTTTTGCCACAAAAATCAAATCAAACAAAATTATATTAATAATGATAATAATAATAATAATAATAATAATAATAATAATATATATGTGTGTGTGTGTATTCCAACGGCGATTACTTGGGTGACACACTCTATGCCACAACAAGTCCAGAAACTGTTACTCATTTGTTTTTACCCAGCGGGCACCAATGAACCAAGACATGGAAGCGAGAAGCTTTATCCGCGCCATACCAGCACAAATAGCGTTTATAGGATGGGCCACATTCATACATCATCACAGAAGAAAGGACAGAGAGAACAGAGAAAGAAAGTAACATCCATGCTCGAACCGGAATTCAGACCCGGGACCCACAGTAAATTAATAATATAATTTTATAGTATAAATATATATATATGTATATATATATTCTATAAAATCATATTAATTTTTATTTATACTCCTTTAATCTTAATTGCTGCACTTTCCCACTCATCATTTTGATAACAACACAAGGTTGACTTTTATGTGGATTACTCTTCTGTATATTTCTCAATAAGAATCAATGAGGGATCATCATGTAAGATATTTACATGTTTCAATCTATCTCTGTAATGATCAGCAACATCTTCAACTCATATTTAGTACCGAAAACTAAAATTTTCTGCAATTCTTTTGGAAATATATATATTTGTACATGTTTAAATACTGTGATATTATTATAGAGATTAAGTCAATGAATATTACTGTAAATAATGAAATAAAATGTATGTAAATTAGGTTTCCCAAGTAACGTGCTTGTGATAATGTTTATTCACAAAAGAAGTTTTGGATTTCTATTATCAATATTTAACTTATTATTATCTGTAAAACCCAAAGGATTTATAAGAAATATAATATGTGACAAAGCATATGAATTTCTGAAATATTTAAAAGTCATCCAGTTGCAGATGAAAATTTATTTGCAAAGAATGGTATGAAATTTATTAATAAAATCAGTTCTATTATTTTTAATTATTACTTATAATTATAATTTCATTTTCTAAGGTATTATATATTATATCAAATTATTATTGTTATTCTAAGGAACAAATATGACGCTTTGGACTAGGATTTTATTAGGTCATCTTACCAACTTGTATGTATATATATATATATATATATATATATATATATATATATATATATATATATATATATATATATATATATATATATATATATATATATATATATATATATATATATATATATATATATATATATATATATATATATATATATATATATATATGTATGTATGTGTATATATATATATATATATATATATATATATATATATATATACATGAACTCTTAAAAATATAAATCATAAAATATGTAACAAATATATATCATTATAATAGTCATACATAATCAAAATATTAAAATTCTTCTTAAGAACTTATTAACATTTTATTCTTCTAAATACTTTGAAATAATGAATGTAAATAATTATTAGTTACTAGAAATAACTTTATATGACTTAAATTATTGTAAAATTACATAAGATGAAAAGCTTACAATAATGCTTAAGGTCCATTTAAGAGCTATATATAATTTTACAAGCATTTCATTTAATGTATATTTACATGAAATGTTATCACTTTTAATCTATATCAATTTTTGTCTAATCGCGCATTTTTATTAGAAATTTTATTAAAAAAAATTTATCTTCATTGATATTTCTTTAAATTTAACTCGAAATTTAAGTAAATAAAAATTTAATTTAGATTAATTTAAGAACGAAGTTTGTTGTGCGCGTGTGTGCGTTTCTTTCCTCAAATTTCTCATTTTTCATTATAGCAATCAAAAAGACACGTCTAAAAAAATCAATGAGATTTCATGGCGATCAATAATTTTCTAAGAAAACTCCATTATTATATTTATAAAATAAAGATAATAATCCTAGATTAAAGCATTTCATTAAAATAAATGTAAAAAATCTCAGATCAATGGTAAATGGATCAACTGCTCCGAAAAGAGCAAATGAATTTCTCATTTATAAAATGTATCCTCTTAAAGTACGAAAGAAATCCTAGTAGAAAAATATCAATATCCACCGTTATTTTCCCTAATGAGATCGCAAATGATAAGAAATCCCCATTACGTTATGAATGGTAGGCAATATTTTGAATAGAATACGATATTCTGTGTCTTTTATAAGAAAAAGAATCATTTCCTGCTGATATGAAGAACAGAAAATTGATCCAAAAAAGTTCAATTCAAAAGAAAAATGGAAATAATATTTCCCCGATCTAATGATATGAAATTTCTAAAAAGCTATTTAGATTAGAAGAGGTATTTTGGGTATTGAAATTAATTTTAATGAAAATTTAATAAAACTGATTCCTCACTATAATATGCAAATATTTTTATGTATGGAAAATTAAGATTTTCAATTAGGCTCTGTAAACTCAAAGCATTAAAACGATAAAGTTTGAAATCTTAAATTTTAAGATGAAAATATAATATTTTTACTTATATGATTCCAATTTAAATTATTTTTTAATGTAATAAATTTACCATATAATTTTTTTTTAATATCTTACAAATTTTATTATATTTATGTTTAAGTTCAATTTAATTGTTCTTGAAATACAAATAAATTTCCTACAAAAATTTGCAAAGTGTCATTCAAAATATTTCTATTAAGTATTATTAAAAACAATTTAAAATTGAGAATATAATAGGCTATTAACATTCCTGAAATTGCTTATAATATATTCAATAGATAAGAATTACATACTAATAATTCCAATTAATGCTAATCCTGGCGAAAAAGGTATAACTTTGAACTGTACAAAATCTATTGAGAAGAATACATGATTAAATCAATAAAACTATCTAGAATGAGATGGGCAGACCAACTCATGAGAATGAGTACAACAGAGAAAATACCAATAAAGGTCTTTAACACAACCCCTTTCTGTAGTACACCAAGAGGAAGACCCAAAAAGAGATGGAAGGACTGCCTGAAGAAGACTTCAACACATACTTAAAGTCAAGAACTGGAAGTCGATTTCTAGAAAAGGGGCGGAATGGCAGAGACTTCTGAAGAAGGCCAAGGCCCACAAAGAGCTGTGATGATAATTAATACTTATATGTAATTAATAGTAATAATTCCAATGAATACAATATAATTTCAATGAGATTTGTGTTAAAAAGGAAGAGAAGGATTTTTACCATTAATAGTGGTATTCATAAACATAATAAAAAATAATATCATTAAACTTTGTACTTTCTCTGAAATGACAAGCAATTCCTTAACGATATTTGTTCGATTGAAAACTGATTTGGTTTATGCATTTTCCATTTATTGGCGCCAGCGCTTTGAATGTTGGCTATTTTTTCTTCCCGCCAACTGTACCAAAGGTCGTGGAAAAAAAACTTCAGTTTTGTTGGAGTTATCGTTTGTTTTCTAATATGATAAAGAAAATGCATATAATCAGTGAGGAATAAATAACATTGCAAAAATATGGAAATGATAATTTATTCCATTCTACAATGAGCACAAGTGACTGATATTTTCATGTGCAATCGTATAATATGTGATTCATAAATGTTATAATAAAGTTTAAACTTGTAAACATTGCAATTTAAATTTGTTAGCTAGCAAAAATAACTGCGCAAACTCAATCGATATACCGTTGCTAGATATATTATTGCAGGGACAATTAGTAATCGTTGTACAGAAATACCCATAACAGAAATTATAATTTCTCATTTTGTTTCTGTTGGAAAAATCTTTCAAAATCTTCATTAAAAAAACAAAGATATAAGTTATATTATATATTCTAAATACTTTTCATACTTTATAATGACTCTAAAAATCAAAATGCATTCATTTACAGACATTTTTGCAATTACTTCCTTATAATATGCATTCATTGAAAATTTTCTTAATTGCTGTAAGCATTGTCGATAAACTGATGGCTTACAAACGACATATTATTAATTGATGTCTATGCAAAAAGACTAAACTATCTTTATATAGCCGTAGTCAGGGCGTAAAAGGTCATCATGCAGATTGACTGTGGGTAAAGCATCATTTATTAGGTAATAAAAATTGAATAGTTATAAAATATAATTTGAATTCTACCCAAAAATTTTTGTGCTAGAACTTCACAAATAAATTATAAAAATAGAGTACCTCAGGCCGTTATCATTTTGACGAATTTTATTATTTATGATTCCGAATATTGGATTATTAAAAATTTTAAGACAAAAAATTTAAAACTACATTCCTAAAATAAGTGTTTGATATTTAGAAAAGTGCATGCATTATAATTTAACGTTTTAAATAATACAATGTATTATTTTCAGAATTATAATATAAAATTTTTCAGACAGCTTTCAAAGCATGATTACATTTTTTAAACTTTATCATTTAAAACAATTAAGATTTCTTAAGATTCTGTTTGCAATATTTGATAAAAAAAATGTTGATTACTAGTATAGAAATGTTTATTTAAAATGTTTTATTATTTAGAATACTAGATATTTTTTGACTGATGAAATTTTAATTAATTTCCTTCTTTTGATCTTTTGAAAGCTAATATTTTAACTCTTATTAATAAAAGGAAAATTAATCTTCAAGTATCATTTCTTAAAAGTAATGAAGAAACACAATTTTGGTATTTTCAGTTTTTTTTTATTCTAATTAATTATTTACTAAGAAAAAATAAATATAATTTCCTATAAAACAGCTTTTATCTCTTATTTTTCTATAAGATTAATTTCCAAAATATCTTTGTACATTACTTCAATTAATTAAAACAAAATTAAATCCGTAGGATGAACAATAAAAATGCACACTTTCTGATATTGCTGCAAATAAGATAGCGCCTATCAATGTATTTTTCTTGCGCAAAAAAAGAGAAGTAATGAAACCGAAAGTCTTATAATGAAGCGAAGAAATGAGTCGAGAGGACACAATAATGTTGCACAATAAAAGACTTACGACTCTTTATATGGCTTTTAGCGACTATTTAAGTCTCTCTATTGCTATGGAAACCATTCTTATAGCATTTAGATCGTCTTCTTTCATATGATATTCTTTATTATCTTTCTTTCTTTATATTTTTAACCTTTTTTTTATTATATAAAAGTCTATTCGATAAAAAATTGATTGTTCTTAATATATTACTCAATTAAAGGGAAATACTTTACATTTTGTTCACATCAGTACAATAAAAAATCTTTTTTTAAGCAGAAAACATGTGTGATGCTGGATATTTAAATCTATAGATATAACTCATAGTGTCAAATTAGATGTTGGTACCAAAACAAAATCAGCAGTTGTAGGAAACATCCAATTAACAAATAGCTCTATCAAAACATAATATATTACAGAATTTGACTATATTTATAAAAGAGAAATCTGTTCCCTTTATACAATTTTGTTGAATTCTTAATGTTTCATGTTATTAATTTGATAACTGGAAAATATTTCAGTGGAACGATCAATGTGTTCAATTCAGTGGAACTATCAATGTTACAAATAATAGTTTGTGTTCTGCTTGTTTGAAAGCTAAGCATTCATCTTACCACATATGGGAAGATAAACAAGAAAGCATCACAAAAGCATTAAAATCATTTTGAAAAAAATGACTTCAGTATATTTTTATTAGAAAATAATACTTACTTTGTGGAATGAAAAATCAAAAAATTTATGTTGGTGTTGTTTATGATACTTGGGCAAGCCAAGATCGATAACCAACGGCTATACAAAATTATGTCAGAAAGGTGTGTCTTTCGCCCAACCAAACCACCACGAAGTTAGAAGAGCGGCTTTGATCTAAGACTCCTCCGATAGATGGCACCACCAAAATATCCAATCTGTCAATTTTGACTCTGGAGGTGGAGAAAATATCTCCATACCATTCAATGACCGAGACTCAGAACATTCGATTCCGCAGTTTTAACGAGTACATATATCACATGTAATTGGTGGGTCTTTGACAGCATTGGGAATCGAATCCAACTCTTCCTGATCAATAAAATTTGTAAAATTATATATATATATATATATATATATATATATATATACATTTTGTTTCATTTTTTATCATTGTTATCAAGCTTATTTCGATTACTACAGAACAAGTAATATTAGGAAATAGTATCAATCACGACATTGTTTGTTTTGAAAGAAATTTTAAGTTCTTTCATAAATTATTATCTAGATGACTATAAGCGTTATATATCCAGTGAAACAAGTATTTTAATAGCTTTTGTATCTTACCTTAAATTGATAATTATATGAAGATCATATATGAATATTTCGCTGAATAATAATGAAAAAAGATCTAATTACTGTTTAGTAGAGACAAAAATTTTAAAGTGTAATACTTAATAATTTTGCTGATTTTTAATCCTAAATTTATTAAACTTTTTATTTTTTATTAATCAGATACATGAAAGGTCAATTGGCTATATGAGAATGTGAGATCAATTTAGGATTTAATGATCTTCTTTTATCTAAAAACTGTCTTTTTATTTCAAGATTAAAATTTCACTAATCAGAATAATTTCTTTCAATAAAAACTTTGCATCTTTACCCCGAAGAGACTGTACGAAAATTAAATGCATTTTAACAATACAGGAAATCACGTTTTAATACTTTAATTCAGTTCTGTAAAACTATTTATTAATAGTCATTATGATGATACTTTTGATTTTATCCAATGTGTGTTTATGTGTACGCAATCCAACTATCTGTTATATTGAAGCAATTAATTCATTAATTGAATGATAACATATTTAAACAAAAAAGCATCTTTTAAAATTTTTAAATTAATTTAGTTTTACAAATACATTTTAAATAACAGCAAATGTATATTTTTCGAAACCTAAAATATATTCCATATTTAAGTATAACATTTATTGTTTTTAGCATGACTCTATTATTTTGATTTAAATAAAGATACGTTACTTTTGATTTCTTTTGCATGATGTGTTCAACAATTCAAACTGTGGTAGTTTTCTGCTTAAGAGTTTCTACTTATTTATGAATAAAGAAATTAATTTTTGAACAAAAATGTTACGTTTAATGTTCTTCATAATTTTATATATTGAATTTATTTTAATAAATTTGAACTAATATAATATAAAACTGTCTTATATAAATAAATTTCCATTCCTAGCAACTGAAAGGAACCAAGTAAAAGAGAGAGAGAGAGAAATTGTTCCAGTTTCATGAAATTCTTAGCAAACTTATATTACAATCGAACATTAAAAGAATACATTTTCAAAACAACCAAACATAGGCAATTCTAATGCTGTTTAAGAAGCTATGTATGAAGGTATGCATTAAATTAAAAGATTTCAATTTTTTCGTGATTTTCTTTTCTGTTTGAAGTCTTAGTATGCTTTTGAAAATAAGGACAGCGCATTGGTAACATCATTGAATACGGAAGTTGAGGAAACCTTCTGAAATAACTGTTACTGTACCGGTTATTTTAGCAATAGTCATGTAAATATGGAGTTGGTGAAAGCAAATGAGAATGCTTGACCAAATAATCATATCTTTCTGGGGACTCCCTTCACAAAATTTAAAGTGGATTTTAAGCTTTCTTCTTCATCTGCAATTACGTATAAACCTCAAACTCATTCCGCAACATAACAATTTATGTTTACATTAACCATTCAATGGTTACATCAAATCAGAGGAATGTTCACAAATATTAATTTCTTTTAACCTGTCTTGGATTTACTATTATTGTCCACTGTATCAGTAATATTGTCATTAATAACTTAAATGATATTAAAATTCAATGATCTTGTATAAAATTAAATTATGTTTTTGGAAGAATCATGAATTTCATTTCAACATTATAATTTTCTAATTGAAATTTGGGGACACCACATAGAAAGACGGCTAAAATTATAAATTAGACCTCAGATGGCGTGATCCTTTTATGGGTGATAAATTCCAGTATTGCCACCATAAGTATGCTTTACTGACATCTTTACTGACATACAGATGTATTGCTACTTATCGTAGCAATACATCTGAGATTTTTTAAACAATAAAAATTACTTGCGAATATTATCTTTTCCGTTTATAAAGGATAAACTACGAATAACCATCCAAACTTTCATCTTAGTCTATAAAATTGCCATATTTCCCAGATAAACCTAGTTTTGTTCTATCTCTCATCAAATACAATCAAGTACATGTAATTAGGGATTAGAGAATGATTCTCTCTGCTTCCCTAGCTACTGGTCTTATAGACAAGAACAAACGGCTATTGCCCGTTTTAGAAGAGGCCATCTTAGTAGCTTGAAATTCGTCGAGGGTATGAAGAATTTCGAAATTGGCTTCAAGGGTTAAAATGAACAGGCCTCTCATGAACATATGCCTTGGTCTCTCTAGGAGAAATCTGATAGAGAATCCACTTATGGTGCTGGACATTTTGAAGGTGTATGCGCTCATGGACCTGGTCTAGCACTGCTGACCTCAGGGGCATGCAACAACAACAGAGAATGATTATCTCGGAATATAACATTTTTATACTAACGCACTAAATCAAAATCGTGTTCGTGCTGTGTCAATTTGCACTTTCAATCAATAGATCCAATGACCCTTTTATTCAAAGTCATGGCGTATAATAGCAATAATTGGTAATAGAGGCGACACTGGTTTCATCTTTTCATTCTTTCACAAATGGATGCAATTTTAAGAAAATAATAACTGTAGCATGTACAATCTTTTCTAAATTTAATTTCTTGTCTTTTATATATTTCAGTATTATAGCTCTTGTGATCACATTCTAAAACTATATCAATAATTTAAGATAATTCTTAAAGTATTGATACACACACATGATTGATACATGTGTGTGTGTGTGTGGAATCACACACACACACAGTATCAGAAAACTAAAGCTTTTATTTAAGAACTCTACGTAAAACCTAAGAAATAAATGCAATTTAAGAACTCTACGAAAAACCTACGTAAACCTCATTATATGACACTAAGAAAATATTTTATTCCCTACAAAATATTAAAATCTCATTTATATACACAACTAGACTCTTTTTTTTAATAGTGTTCTTTCGAATTTTTATCACAAGCATAAATTGTATCACCTACAGCAATTTTTAGTGAAAGTAAGTAAAAAAAATATCTACCAAGTATTCCGTTTCGTATCTAACCAGCTTTATTTGCCATTTTATCTCTTCAAATAAAAAAATCAGAACTTTGATTACTTCAATACAGAAAACTATTACTTTTTATTGGTTATAATCATAAATTTCATTTTGGTGACAAGCGAACGAAAGCAAATAAGAGATTTTCATGTGATGAAATGTGGAATATTTCCTTTAAAAGCGGAACAAAATCAGAAGATGGTACCCAAGAAAGTATTTCTTCGACTTTTACTGGTTTTCAGCTTACTCTGTGACATTCCTAAGAATGTTATACAACTCAAATAGATATCAAATTCTAGATCCAACTGAAATTCTGTATTCTTATTTTTTTCACAGATATGTGACGTGTTTTCTTTTTCCAATGAAGAAGTAACTCTTAAGAATTTACTAGAGCTTTACATCAAAGTTGCCGAAATGTTTGGTATATGTGAATATAAAAATCTTTATTGGTGCAGTATTTTTAATAAAATAAAAGTTGCAGTTCAAAAGTATATACATTTTAAATTATTAGTTTATTTACACAATGTGATTTTTCTTCAACTACATAATCCTTGTTTATAAAAATATCTTTCTTTTCATTAAAAAATATTTAATATGCGAGTGTTAATATATGTTTCGGTGTGTATTGTGTGTGGGTTATATTAATTATTTTACAAATTATTTTTTTCAATTTTTGATTAACTTACATTTTAAATATTTTAAAGCTCAATTTCATGTTTCAGATTTATTTAGTTTTTGTTAGCGATAATTAAGTATCTGTAATATACTATGATTTGCAATATTCATGTAGTTAATAAATGTACACTCAGTTCCAAAAGTTAAGCACGAAGATGTAAAATGCAAAAATAAATCAACAAATACTGCTTCGATTGCAGTATTTGTTTATCTAATAATTCGGAACGAAAGTAACATATATATTTATACATAAAATAAAATCAATAATTGTATAAAATGTGAACAATATTAAATTTTTGTAAGTTATCAGATAATGACGTATTGGAAATTTAAACAGAATTATGTATAAAGTGAAAATAAACAGTATAAATAGGGTATGTGATCCCCTACATCTGTATACAAAGTTTACACCTTGTGACCATGCTTTCAATTAGGTGATCAACCACCGCAGAATTAAGCGAAAGTTATTTATCTTTTAGAGCAGTTTCCAGCTTAATAAGAGTGACTGGAGGTTGGAAACATGAAGATGCAGCATGGCCAGAAGCATCCCAAGGATTTTCAATGGGATTAAGGTCGGGAGAATATGTTGGGACCACGCCATGCGCGCAGTTTCTTCCCTCTCCAGGTATCCATTGGCGATGTCGCTCTATGGAGACGTGCGTTATCGTCCTATAAAACAAAAGTAGGGCCAACTGCTGCCACGTACAATCTCACAATGAGTTCTAGGACTACATTTCGATGCCGGACAGCCGTCACAGAATCGCCTTTAAAGAAGTGCACGTCGGTGCGGTATCCTAATGAAATCCCTGTCCACACCATAATCTACCACCTCGGAATGCATGATGTTCGGTGATGTTTTGGAGGTGATTACGTGTTCCTTGTTTACACCAATTTCTTATACGTTTATAATCTGACTTCAGTGCAAAACTTGACTCATCAGTAAACATGACATTACCCCAGTCAGACACACTCCAATCGACATGTTCCCTGTACCACTTTAATCGTGCCCCTCTTGATTGGACCGATAAATAAACACAAACTCGAGGTACCCGGGCGTATAGTCCACTCATACCTAATCTTCGAAGTACAGTAACTGCAGATATCACCCTACCAATGGACGCTGTAACCATAGATATCACACGTGTGGAGATCGCTCTGCGATTCCGCTTGGCTAAAATCGCAATATATAGATCTTCCGCGGGATTTGTACCCTTGGGTGACTGGCTAAGGGCCTTCGAACAACTGTCTGTGTGATTCGGAATTGTTTCCATAAATGTGAAATTACAGAATGATGAATGCCGAAGAAAAAAGCAACATCTGAAATCGACTGTCCTGCTACAAAACTTCTATAACCCTTCATAAAACTTGTATCTTATAAGACTACCCTTTTTGCATATTTCTTGACATGAAAGTGCGATTGGCTGTTACTTAACATATTTGCATACTTTCATCTACCTCTTCAGCGATTTGCATCCTCTTCAATTCTTATTGGCTTCCGGAAATTAGCATTTTCCTCTGCGTGCTTAACTTTTAGTGTGTATTTCAACTTTAATCTAGATCAGATATTTCATTATAATAATTTTATTATTGTAATTATTTAGGAGTAATATGCTGATTACATAAAATTGGATTATTTATTTCTTTTAATACATTACTTTATGCAACTGTCTACAAGTAAGGTATTTTCGGTAAGAAATTCCATAAAACACAATTCTAAATAATACGATAGCTTTTGAAGTAATATGATTGAACTTTTTTTCAAAAGAATATAATCAAATTGAAAGATCTGCAAATGATTTCTGTTTCTGCGATTTTCTTTACTTCTTTTTGTTTTGTAGAAAACATGTTTCTCATAAATAAGCAATTGGAAAATCACCCTCACATTATTTTCCTTTCATAAAATGATTCACTATATAACTACAAGTCAAATTTTAAAGGAATCAATTTATAAATTATAAAATAATATTGCTTTAGTAGTAATTGAGATAAAACATACTTCATTAAAGGAAATAAGCATAATTTACCGATATTTAATATTAATCATAAATCTAGTATATATTGGTCATAAGCCAAGTTTATTTATGAAGAATATCTTCTTGAATGTAAAACTATACAGGAAATGAAATGATTATTTTAAGTATATTAGATATTTATGTAGGAAATAGAATTAATATTTGGGACTTAACAACTTTAAAACAAATAGTAAAAACCAATAAAAAAGGGTTTTTAAAGTGTATTAAATTTCGTTTTTAAGGAAACACTTTAAATAAAAAAAAATTTATTTTAATTTAATTTATCATATTGAATTTGATCATTAGACTTAATCCCTGTTTTTAAAATTTAAGATCATAGAAGGACTTAAAACTGAAAAGATTTTTTAGCATAACGCGATAAAATCAACTATCGAAAAACAGTGAAAATTGAACTTCAAATTTTCAGAACAAACGTATAAAAAGCAATAAAATAAGAAAATTACAAAAATATTCAAATGTAAGGAATCTTCTGTGGACAAATTTTTTCATCAGATTTTAATTTCTTCTAAATTTTAAATAAACATCCAACTAGGTCATTTATTGTGTTTGTACAGAAATAAACTCAAAAAGATTTTTAAAAATATCGCTTAAATTAAAAGATAGAAAAAGTAGAAAGCCCTAAGTTATACTAGCAATGATTGATGATAATTTTTTTCCAGCCTAATCATGTTGAGCCTAATCAGCCTAATCATGTTTTGGACCGATTGTTTACAAACAAGACTCATAAAAGAGAACATTACAATGAAATTTTATCATGAAAACAATAAAATATTACTATATATATTATGGCTTAAATTGTATTATGTTTCAGAGAATTAAAGTATTATTTTATAAAGACAAATTAAATAATTTTACAGCCAATACTTGAAGGGAAGAGTGTTCGCACTGATAATTTGATGATTCTGTTAAGGGGGATAATAATTTTCATTGTTATCTGTTTATATTATACGTAGTTTTATATATTATATTTCAATTTAAAAATTACAGTAAGTTTTAGCATTTAAATATTATTTCGTCATAAAACTAGCACAGATCCTAATTTTATTGTAAATATTTCGATTGCAAACATTTGGACAAACCGAAAAATTAAAATAATATGCAATATATATTGTTACATATGACTTTATTGGAAAAATCAGTCCAAAATAAAAAACAGCTTAAGTATCACAGAGGAGCAAATAGAATAAAAAGAATTAACACTTTAAATAACATTAATAAATAACATGAAAATAGAAGTAAAAATTTAAAATTTCAAAAAAAAAAAATTTAACAAGTAAAAGAACACAGAGGGTATATCCTTTAAATTGCGCTCATCAAAATTCTGGCGTTCCAGTACAATTTGCGTATATCATTCCGATTTTTAGAATCTTTATGTAATTTTGAGAATACAAAGCGATGTTCTGCGTTCCTAGAGTTTGAATTTCAAAGCTAGCATAAACTAAATGACAGGTTGCCTAATTTATTTAGATGTTGTGTCAAGCAATTATAGCCAGTCTGAAGTTTGCCACAGCCTCTTTACTGGTTTTTTGACAAAAGCTTTTCTCCAAACCTTCTTGAATGTTACCCAAGAGTTTACCAATTGATTTTGCCACCTGTTCAAATTTAAAAGTAGCTCTTAATTTCTTAAAAATATGCTTTTTAAGTGACTCAGAAGAAAATGATTTGAAATTCTGTTGTTCAAGTGTTCTTCTCTTAGTCAGTAAATTTACCATTTCTTTGCCGTCGATACCCACAATAGAAAAATCCTTTCGAAACGATTGTTTTGTTGTATTTATAAAGAAATATCAAGAATTATTTTATTTCTACAATAATCTGATTATCTATGTCATAATTTATATCTACTAGATGGGTAACTGCTTTAAAATCTATTAGAATAACTAACTTTAGAGAAACGATTGACCTTTACCTTGATGTTTTCCAGAGACATTGAGATTGTAAAGATCTGTTCATCAGAATTTGACGCGTAGTAACCCACACGAATATAAAATATATGGGACATTAAACAATTGTGTGCTCGATTTTCATTTCGCAATCAAAATTCATAAAATCTATAGTTAAAAGAAAAAATTTCTGAAGTAATAATTTTAAAATTTTATTTAGTTATGTAAGTATAATGACTTTTATGTTTACTTCTTTTTATAAATTTCTTTGTTTTTTATTTTTACATTTAATTCATAAAAAAATGAAAGTTTTATTGTGTCCGGTGACTAATATATATATATATATATATATATATATATATATATATATATATACAAACATACAAACATACATAAATATATATATATATATATATATATATATATATATATATATATATATATATATATATATATATATATATATATAAATATATATATATATATATATATATATATATATATATATATATATATATATATATATATATATACATACATACATACATACATACATATATATATATATATATGTATATATATATAAATATAAATATATATACATATATATATATGCGAGTGTGATTTGTCTTATAACAAAACATATGTATAAATAAATTTTTTTCGTTTAATTTAGTCAATTTCTCAAAGATTTTAATTTAAATATACTTTCCACTAAATACTAAAATAGTAAATTTTTATTTATGTTTGTAATTTATTTTTGCCTTTTATTAAAGGATTATCTTAAAAATGAAATAAATGTACTAGAAAGTATTTTATAGAATCATTTAACAGTAAAAATGATACTAACGTCACAAGCAAATATTTTTTTGTTAAATAAATCTTAAATTATCCATGCAAATGTAATATAAATATCTATTTGGAAGAAGGACAATACAAGATAATAAGTATTTTTCTTCCATATTATTACAAGAATTAAGTAATGACACTATTCATTGAACTTACAATAAAAGTATTCCATCGAATAATGATATGATTCAATAATTCCAACAAAATGTGAATAATTGAATTAAATGAAAGCCCAAAATAAATTGCAGATAAATCATTCACCAAATAAACTCCAACGAAACATTTTGCTCAGGGAAAGCAATTGTAGACAATGACATTTTCGATAAACTAAACCACACGGATTGAATCTGAGATCAGTAAACGCCTTTCAAATGACGTTAAATTCAGTTTTGATTGGCTGAACGATCCATTACGAGCACTTTAGTGGCGGATATTGAGAAATTGCTTCAATGGTTAAAAGATACAGTTGATTTTTTTTTTCTTCCAATTGACGTACTCCGCTTTTAGCTTATGCCTATAAATAGAGTATTGACTTTTTTCTCAGATGGTGGAATTGTTTTCAATTGATCAGTGAGTGGACTTAAAGGCTACATTCTTCTAAAATCTTCAACTGGTTTCAGAGTTTTTTGATGAAATGTTCCACTTAATTATTAGTTAGTTTTCATTTAAAAATAACTGAAATATTTCCCTTATTTTTTAAATGTTTTAATATTAAATCGAGATGTTACAGAAAATGTATATATTAACTGTATTGTAATTTTAAACTTTTAAAAAATAATTTTGTGTGGTATTTATGTTTATGCATTTTCGTCTCATTATATAACTTTACATAGCATTTTTTAAATATGATATAGTAAAATCATCATTAAAAAACTTTGGTTCTTTTTTTGATTTCATGGAGTGACTTTGGTTTCATGAAGTGACCAGATAAATATACATGTAAGTGTTGAAGATAAGTGACCAAAATGATTTTAATCAATGATGAAATGATTTAGTATTTAACATAAATTAAAAACTTCATTATTTCCTTAATTATTTTTATTAAAGTCATTTTCCACTTTTAAATTTCATTTTTTGTTAGTTTTGTTTAAATTAATATTCAAAAACTTGAATTAAATAAACATTTTGCATCATTAATTATAGTTTACCTAATATTTTATCCATAGCTACTGATGATATTGGCAATTATCATTTTTCCCACACACAGTCTTTTACATCTTATTATCAAAATATTGTGAACTTAAAATTGTGATAAATTTAACGTGTATATCATTGTTAAACACAGATATTTCAATTTACCAAAGCAATGAAGCAAGGTTAATTCCTTTAATAATTAAGTTCTCGCAACTTAGTTACAAAAGTCGCTAAAAACAGTAATGATAATTACTTTTTCAAGCACTGAGAAAATACATTAATACTTGAATTTGAGATATTCACGAGAACGGGTAGGTATCGGTAACTATTTATTTAAGATTTTATTTCAGGTAAGACTTGTTTCATGCATTTTCTTCTAAGAACTATAGTAGAAGGATAGTTAGTGCTTCAAATCATCACTATATAAAATTTAATGTATTATGTGACTACGAAATGGTATTTAATTTATGCTCGTATAATTTCTTAAAGACAACCGCCAATAGTCTGTTATAATTCCAATACGATAACAAATTAAAAATTATAGTAATGTTATGCATTCTGGCAAAAATTTACTGAAAATGATAATATAGGTGTTCTCAATATGAAATAGTGACTTGTATGTAAGTCCTTTGCAGTATAAAAATCATAATTTAATCTTAATTGCTAAAAGTAAACAAAACTGAAAAAAATAAAAACAATTTAATTCAATATACTTTCAAACATGATAATTATTATAAGTTTAACGTTATCAAGTTATATTCAATAATATATATATATATATATGTGTGTGTGTATATATATATATATATATATATATATATATATATATATATATATATATATATATATATATATATATATATATATATATATGTATATATATATATATACATATATATATACATATATATATATATATATATATATATATATATATATATATATATATATATATATATATATATATATATATATATATATATATATATATATATATATATATATTTATATATATATATATATATATATATATATAAGATGTAAATTTTTATCATTTTTAAGCATCAGAGATATCCATACATTTTTAACAAAGGCAAAATTTGAAACAAGTAAAAATACAAAAACACCTTAGATGACTTAAAGTTCAAAAATGAACCGAATTCATTTTTGAAGTTTTCCTACTCTTCAATACAACGCCGTCTCAAAATTGTCATGAAGTGATAAGTAACGATGGAGTTGGGCTTCATTCATTGGCTCAACTTCATTACAAAGACAGCAGTTTGGTTGGTCAAAATTTGGAGATGTTTAAGTAGACACCAAATAGGATATTAAAACAAGGCGTGATCTTATAAAACAAAAACAACTGACTTCCTAACTTTTCTGAATGCAACTATTCAAACTCAGTAATATATAGATGGCTTCCTACGAGAATATGCCCAAGCCTTCGTAAAAAAAATCATTCTTTAATTAAATATTGTAAATCCCTGTATAGATTTCCTTTTTTTGTACTACTTTTGTCGAAAACACGTCAACAGGGCATATAGCTTTAATGAAATAAAACATACGTATCTAACAGTTAACAGCAAATATGAAGCATCTATTCTATAAAAAGTTCAAATAATAAGAAAATAAAATTTACTCAATTTATATTCAAACCATCGATTATTTTTAAAGATATGTAGGTGAAAAAATTTCGATTTCAGAAGGGCTTGATGTTTTATGCTCCATTATTGAACACTTTGAAACACAATTTTATCCCAAAAAATGATTTTCAATATCAACTGGTTTACATATGTTCCTTACTAGTGGCACGGCTGATTCCTCCTCAATGAGATTCATAACATTCCATCTATTCTTATAGTAAATTGTTTCAAACATGTAGTAGGGTTTGTCCAGTGCCTGGAATCTAGAGACTGTCGCACAAAGGTAATTTTTCTTATGAGGGCTAGCTAGACTGGGACCTACAGTTTAAGATGGGTTCCGTCCCACTACAGACACCCATGCCTAAGATGGGATTCAAATCCATAAGCACCTGACCAACAGCAACAGCGCCAACCATCTGAATGTCATCTCGGCTTGAATACAGAAAAGCATAAGAATCATGAACTTTATTTAACTATCCAATACGTAATTTCTTTAAAATGGATTATAAAATCAACAGTTGGTGAGCAATATCTACAGTTAAAGCTTAAAAATAAAGAACAGTTAACGGTTCTCATCTAAGACATTGTTTTCTTCATAACTATGGAAAAGTGGAGAGAAAGTGTGAAATTGTTTTTGGTAATCAGTGGTCTAAAGAACAAAAGTTTATATTTCTTTTATCTCTAGATCTCATTATCAACAGAAATAATTCGTTGCTAAATATTTACATACAGGTCAATGTGATGGGAATAAATTGTTCTATACTGAAAAAGGAGTGCAGAACTGTCAAACAAGATTATTAGTGTGATTAGAAATAAGTCCAGATAAAAATAATATTGTACCTATTACTTCAAATTATTAATCTAATAGTTCAAAGAAATTCAGAAGAAATTAAAAGGATTAAATTATGATAAGATATCAGCAATGTTTTTACAAAACATGAAAATGACACATTTATAACAACTCAATTTTTAGTTTACAACTCAATTCTAGAATAACCTATACTTAAAATAGCCAGTCTACCTGCTAGCAAATATAACAACAATATATAAAAGTTTAAAAATGTATTTGATACATTCTGGAAGGATATTTTACAGCCAGACTAGTTTTCCTGCTTCTGGGATTCAAGTCAGCAGAAGTTTCTCAAAAATTCAATTCCTTAGATGGATTTTGAAGGAAATTGCAAGTATACTTCTAATATTTTCCTTTACATAGCCTATCGTTAAGCACTCATGAGTACTAAAGCTTTGTTTTATTGGTCAAATATAAGTACCACTTTAAAAATTTGTTAACATATTAATTTAACAAAATATTTAATTAATTTTAATAATTAATTTTCTAAAATCAATATCTTTATGAATTTCTTCTTTCCTTTATAGAATAATGGAAACAGCAAATAAAATCTATAAAAATTTAAAACTAATAAAGATCAAATCTCTTGAAAGTTTAAGATAAATTGGCTGCAAGAATTAGCACAAACAAATTGTAATAGACAAAACAGAATACAAAATTACACATACAATATAAAAATTTAAAATTACTAAAATATATGTAATTCAAACATAAAATACCGGAAATATAAGAAAGATCTGCCTTAGTATAAAGTATTTACTAAAAAGAAAAACTAGGGTGAACATAGATTTAAAAAGAATACTAAATAGGTACATTAAACTCTTTAATTTCCCTGGTGCATTCTATTCTAAGCAAAACTATTCTTAATTTTTATAAAATGAATCATTCTCAAATTTTAATAAAATAAAAATTATTCGTGATTGTTAACCAAATGAATTACAAAGTAAAATTGTAATTAAATTTAATAATTCATACCCCGAGGATTTTTAAATTTTATTGAAACACTAAATGATTATAAAAAGTACATATTGAAAAAATACAAATTAAAATAATAAAAAAAACAAATTGTTTAAATTTTTCAAAAGAAATGAAAATTAACTCTTTAGCAATTTATAATAAATAACAAGTCGAAACTAATACAGATGAAATTCTTTGAAAGTTTTCAATGCAAGGTGACAATGAAAAATTGTAAAAAATTATATTTTTAAATGGACCCAAATTTAGTAATTGATTTATGTTGAAAAATAAAAGAAACTGGTAAGAGAGATTAATAAATGTTAGTTTCAATTAATCAAATCTTTTTCGGAATTGAGGGAGTCCGAATGTGTTCTAATCCTTTCTCCTTAGATCTATTATATTGGTACATATTTTATTTAGAAAAATATATAGTTTTTCACATAAAAATTGTTCTAATGATAAAAATCCTATTTACAATTATTTAAAATTATGTTGTACACTGGCCTCCCAAATTAAAAGACTATATATTTTTTGAAGGATCCCAAAAAAACGACACAAAATGAAAAATGATAAAAAAATAACAAATAAATTAATAGTTTATACAAATTATAAAAAAACTAATTTATGTAAATTTATGCGAAAACTGTAATTATCGTTGATAGAATAGAAAAAGTATATATATATATATATGAGTAAGATAAAATATGTAAACATCAGGTTTTCGTAATTACCGAGTAGATTTTATTGATTTTCAACTTTTGTCAGCAGATTCGTTGAGAATAGTGAAGTCTACAACGTCTGAGGGAAATCGTTTGTCCAATTCCTTAAGGTGTGGGTGTACGAATGGATGGAAATGAGGATACCACAAGCTGGCGATGCTAAGCACTTCAATATGTCTCGCAGTGTAATCCACCGTCTTTGGAATCAGTAACAAACAGAAGATTCTATGCCCGGAATGCATGTTCCAGGCCGACTAAGAGCTATAACATTTGCAGAAGACCATTTTATAACTCTTTTGAACCGAAGAAGAAACATTTCAATACCGCAACTTTTTGCAAACCATTCTGTAACATGAGGGAAAAGAATATTTACTAGTAGGGTGCGCAGGGGTCTTCACCATATGGATCTCTACACAAGGCTACCAGTTGTGTGCATCCCCCTCATCAGACAACAGATCCTCTTATCTTGGGCAAGAGAATACGTTTCTTTAACCAGACAGCGTAGAGCTTCTATACTTCTTACAGATGTATCCAGATTCCCACGAAAAAGCTATTAAGAACATTTGATGATTTGGAGGAAGCAAAGCATGTTTCCTCCACAAAAGCATACATTCTGGTCACGAGGACGACGTGTCTGATTAGTATAGGGAAGTCCTGGGTTCGAATTCAATTTGAGCTTGAGCACAGATGTGCTTTCTCTCTCTTCCTCTCTGTTGTCTTCTTCCTTTCCTGATATGAATGGTTTGTGAATGGTTCCTACGCAATAAACTAGTACCTATGGCATGTGAGTATTGAGGAAATCGGATTCCACACCAAATAGCAGTTCAGTTGGAAAAGTTAAGCAGCGCACCCCATATTGCCAGCCTAGCTGGCACAAGAAATCAACAACGAGAGTGACGTGACCAACACTTATTTTACAACCATTAAAAATAAAGATGTTTGAAATATCTTAAAATACATGCAGTCATTAAAGTTAATTTGAAAAATGATTTCTCCTTAATTCAATTTCTAATTAATTCAAACTTTCAAATGAAAATTTCGTTTAATGAGGTTATAATAAAAATCATGCGTTTTGGGTACTTTTCTTTATATATTACTTTAATATAAATATGAATATTTATGTCTCTATATTTTTTCAATAATTTTCACAAAAGAAAGTAAATATTTTTTTGCATGGAATTCTATATTCTTCCTACTTTAAAATTTATTCATGGAAACTATCCAATTTAATTCTCTTGTGTATTCAGCACATTTAGAAAACAAAGTATT
The DNA here is from genome assembly GCA_030067965.1 of Latrodectus elegans. Lineage (NCBI taxonomy): Eukaryota > Metazoa > Arthropoda > Arachnida > Araneae > Theridiidae > Latrodectus > Latrodectus elegans. The sequence goes on from CM057815.1 coordinate 34,908,167, forward strand.
TTTCCTTCCCAATACTCTTAAAAATACAATCGTATAGCAAGCAATTTTTATATCAATTGAGTTTGAAAGTATAAAATATCCAAACCTGATTTTGTTACCGGGGGTGCTCTTGCAGCGATAACAAATTGTTATGCTCCACCTAAAAAGCCTGTTTTATGTGCGTTATGTTTCTGTCTCTTCTCTCTTTCTCTATCGAAATAAAGTATCTTTTCTCTTCTCTCTAGAGAATAATTTTCTCCGCCGAAGTGCTACAACAAAATAGTCAGCAATTTTTCTTGTTAACACTCAGAGTATTAAGTAGTCGTTCTGCCGGATCAGCAAAAAGCTGACGCTGACTTCCTTAACTTGTTTCGAAGTGAAACTCGGTATTAGAGAAACGCTCAGACATCCAGATGACTTTGTCTAGACATTAGATTTTCAAACTGAAAACAAACATGATTTGGCGACGGATTACTATACTTACGCTTTGTAGCATATAAATGGAATTAGGATTCAATTGATTTCTTTTGTCTTAAAATATACATATAGTCTTGTAATCATAAAGCTATGACATAATATCTTAAGAATCAAAAAATTATAATTCTTACTTTATATTAGATAAATGGATATTTATATAGATTAAAATTACATTCATTAAAGATCTGTGAATTTTGTGACTTTGAAATTTAATCTATTTTATGACTACAAAAGTTTACTATTAATTAACATTAAAATGTATAGTTTTTCGCAAATACGCAAATTATTGAGCCACCATTGATTTTTGCATTTTATTTGATTTTCATGTCTAGATTATTTATCATGAGCAATTATAGTATGATTGTTTATCTTGAGAGTATGATTATTTACCTCGAGACTAGATTATTTATCTCGAGACTAGATTATTTATCTTGAGCAATTAATGTGTTTCTTTTGGATTTTTTTATTAGCAAATGCTTAATAATTGCAATATAGAGCAAAAATATATTAATCCTTATGTAGTAAATTATAAAGTACTACTGATTGTTAATATTTCTATAATTTCCAAATTTTATTGTTGAATTACTTAATGTGTAAAAAATTTCATAATTTTAACAACGCTAAGATAGTGTATTGATAGAAGACCAATCTCGTCAGAAGCATTTTTCAGCAATAAAAATCTAGAACTAAAAAATGCTTTAAAAACTTCAAAGAAAATCTTGTACTATAAATATAATTATCACTATAGAAATTACAAAAATCTACAGTTATAACTGGGAAAATAATTATAGAAGTAAGCATTTTCACGTTTGAAAAAAATTCTTAAAAATGGGGCCATGGTAGCCTAGTGGTTGGGGTATCGGACTTCCATCCGGAAGGGTGGGGTTCCATTCCCAATACCGCCAAAGACCCACCGAGTACATGCGATATACGTGCTCGTTAAATCTGTGGAATCGAAAGTCCTGTGATTGGTCGTTGAGCAGTTACCATGTGTGCAATGGTCTGGAGAAATTTACTCCCTCTTCAGATCAATGCAAAATTGAGAGAGCAACCTCTGGTGCTGCCATCTGTCGGAGGATTTGTTGAGCAGAAAGTCGTACTTTCATCATTATGGTGCTCTGATTAAACGAAAGATACCCCCAACTGACTTAAATTTCCAAAGCCGAGGCATAATAATAGTGATCCTGGCTTGTCCAAGTGTCATTAGTAACAACAACAACAAAAAATCCTTACTGATTAATGTAAAAATCTATTCATTTGTCCCTCAACTTTTATTTTTAAAATTATTTATTTGTTTATTACTGAATTATTCTATGACATTTTAATTGTATAAATTCACATTTTAAAAGACTAAAAAAAAGTTATTTCCAAACTTGCTTTCGTGTTTCATTAGGAAATTTTTAACGAAATATTTTCAAATAACCCGTTATTTAAATACTTTTATGGTTTCAGATTCTTAATCCAAAAATGAAACAAAAATGAAATATATATTTTTCAGGACTGTTTTTCAAGAAGAGAAAAAAAATTACGCTAGAGAAAATCATATACTTTTAACTAAGAAAATTTTGGAACATTTTGCTTAAAATCAATTAGCGCAAATTTTTTTTTTCAATTATTATGTTCTATTTTAATGTATTATAAGATACTTTAAAATAAGAAAAATAAACTAGATAAAAGCGTATGGTAATATTTAACACAACTTTTCATAATTTCAAGAAAATAAAAGAGAAACAATCAAAACCAAATTTAGAGAAAAAATATAATTACTTCCATTGAAGATTTTGTGCTGCTTTAATTGTTTGCATGTTTGCAGGTAGGTATATAACTTGAATATATATATATATATATATATATATATATATATATATATATATATATATAAAATATATATATATATATATATATATATAGTTAAATTCTATGGATGGTTTAATTCTATGTCTTATATTAATTTTTAATTTAAAGGAACTTAATCTTCTACATCAGTAACTATTCTTAAATAATGACCAAATTAAACCTCAAGAAATTTGAATGCACTAAGCAAGAATTGTTATAATTTAACAATTAATAATAATAATAGGTCAATAAATTCATAATATAGCTTTTATAATATTACTTTTAGTATGGTTAATATTAAAAAGAAATTATTACTTTATATGATATAGTGTTACTTGTTATAAAAATAATTTCATTTTCTGATACATAGATATTTTAAAGCTAAAAAATTATAATGAAGTTCAACAATCATATTTAGAAGAGATCTTCTGATTTTAGTATAATAATAAATTTAAATGTATCTTTTTTTAAAAAAAAATACTCTAAGTTATTAAGATTCAGTTTATTTGCACACCATTTGATGTTTAAGTAGAATAACCCCGATATAGATATGCATGTAATAAAAGGAAATTAAAATGACAGGATGTCTGGCCAATATCCTCCAGATTAGGATTCGACCTGATAGTCCTATGCCATAAAAATTCTTTTTCTGAAATCTAATTTACAGACTATCAAAACTGCCATTCAAGAATGACCTCGGAAATATATATTAGATTTTAAAATTTTAAGCTGGAATGGATTATTTTTATCTAGATACACACAGCACTTTTGACGCTTTTGCAACAAGTAGATCAAGACAATATTGATGTATATTTGCTGAAGTAATAAGAGGAATTAGTCTATGCACTTTTAATAGAAAACAATATGCAATTTTATAGATGCTCTACTGAAAATCATATTGAGGAAACAAAATGTTTGGTCAGCTAACAAATAAAACACATCAGAATGAATTTTCAGATAACTAACAATATTTTATAAGTTCAGAATTATGATAAAATCTTTGAACTACGCCATTATATGTATTCATGTTTCTAAGTAAATATGATAGTGCGATTTTCAACGAGTATAATTAGTGAGACAATACATTAGGATTAATTATATTTTCCTGGATTCTCACTTTTCCAATATAGTCTTGAATTATCCGGTTGCAAAATAATGCCCTTTCTCATGAAAATCCGAGGTAATTTTTTAATCATACTTTAAATAATTAATGATTGATTGATATTATTGAATTAATGATTGATACTATTGAATTAATGATTGATACTATTGACTGATACTATTTATTGAAATTAATGATTGATTGATTGTTCAGAACAATGATATCATTTTTATTTACATGTGTTCATAATCTTAAGACTGAATAATTATTCATATATTTCATCAAAAAAATTCTCTTTTCAGAGATTCTTTTAAGGAGAATCTCTAGTTTTTGAATTTAAATTTTCATAGGGGATCCGTTTTTCATTTCCATTTAACAAGAGATCAGAAAAGGTAACCGTATTGTCATGCTAACTAAAACATTTGCACTAAATGAATCAATTAGCCATTTTTAGGCAAATAATGAAGAACCCAAGCATCTGCTCTGTTCATTTTATCTATCTTCTGCAAATGTTTACTTCGCTGTCTCAAGACGATTTGCAAATGTTTAAACCAATAAATGTAGGAATAACGGAACTTATCAAATTTGAACAAAATATATATATATTTGAAGTTACATTAGAAAAATTCCGATTGCATATACGAATGTCTATTACACGTTAATGAAAATCGCAAATCTTTTCGTAGCAACTGTTATGCTAATAATCTTATGAAACTGAAAAAAATTGAGGCCGAAAAAAAACTGAGATTTAAAATAAAAGTCATTTGCAAAACTTTGCATTACGCAGTGAAGAAAAAAATAAATTGTCTCAATATAATGTAAAATTACATTTCACGAAGAATGAAGAAAAAATAAAAAGGATAAATTTTTCACTGTTTGAATAATCGCTTATTCTTTATAGCCTGTTTATTTTGATTTCAAAGACAGTAAATCTCTCACTGGCTTCAAAGAAGCAGCCATATCAAGCGTTTTCAAAATCTGCAATCAAAAAACACAGCCTCGTCCCGAAAACGTAGTTACGGTAAAGCACAATTATCAAAGATCTTAGTTGGCGTTCCCTTAAACGAATTCTGTAGCAAAACAAGAGACTATTAAGCATCAAGTGTCAAAAATCATAATCATGTCTCTTCTCAAAGATTTCAGCTTGAACCATGTGTATGAAATTAAAAAGAATACAGATTCATAGTAGGATTCATAAGAGAGAACCACTTTCTGCGTGAAAACTCAAAACTTCGTTTAAAATAACGGTTGAAAAAGAAGATGCTGGACATCTCAGGATTAACCGCTGTGGCTTGAATGTTTTGCGCGTCGTTTCCAATTATCGTAAAGTAATGAATTCAAATCCAGATATAATCAAAGATAAGTAATTAGTGTTCATTAAAGGCAAAAGTCCGTTAAATCTGTGGTGATATCAATGTCCCACAAGTAAAATAATATCACTGGGGGTTGCAGGTCCAGTATTTACTTCTGCTTGATCCTTTCATCTCAATTACGAAGGCACTCACCCCAACTGATGCCACTAACATTTAGAGACCTACTGGGCTAAGTACATGGAAATTTCCTAGTAAAATAACAAATCTAAGGATTGGAAACACTTGTTGGATAAATCGTGTTATATCTTATTTTATGCTGATGCAAGAAGTCAAACTTGAGGAGAATCCCACGAAACCATAAATTCATCTTGCTTAGCTCACACAGTAAAAGTGTCTAATTTCATGATGTGGAGCATGCAAACAGGAAAATAGTACCTTGGTGCTCTTCGATGGTAAACAAAAAACTATGAAGTTTGTAGATGTATTTACAAATCAAGTACACCCGGAATTGTTGCATTTTTACTCTAATGGCGATAGATACTTCTTAAACGGTATTACTACTATATATCGTGCCAGAATTACTCAAAATTTGTTCGCTGTACACCAGTCCTACTTTTAACACCTACCTTGGCTATTCAAATCAAGGATCTTAAACCCCATTGAAAGTGTGTGAGATCTAGTGAAAAGACAAATCCTACATCACTCTCCTCTGCCAACTAATTTACAAGATTTAAAAGGCAAACTATATTATTCTTCGAGCATAAAATGCACTCCAGAAGCAAGTAGACTCGATGTATCTGTCTAACATCTGCATTTTCCAACAATAAAAGAATCTTCTTCTTACTAATCCCTCTGATCTGAAATCAGATCCGAAATCGTCCGCTCTTAAATTCAACATAGCCAAACTGGGCTCATTTAGGAGATCCTCACGAAATAGAAAGAGCAGTCTAGAAGATGTTTGGGACTGGCCTCTTCAATGTGGAATTTGGTGCAAACTCGGAAGGTCTTGGCGCCATTGGAAAATCGAAGAGATTTTGAATGTCCAGTGCACAGTCGAGCCAAAGCAGTTTAGTCTCTCTAGTCACCGACGAAGCCAAGCCATGTACCAAGACCCTTACTTATTACCATGGGTGCTCTAGTGGATGCCTCCGAGAGATGTTTAAAGACAATGAAGTATATATAGAGCATGATAACTAAAGATTGAAAATCAACTCTCTCAAGCTATATTTGTAAGTATTAGAAGTTTATCTGTCTAATTTTGCATTTCCTGATAGAAAATATTATTTCCATTATATATACATTATTTCATAATTTTAAGAAGTTAAAATATTGAGCAAAAAAATTTTTTATATGTTTAAGAGCTTTAGGATAAAGATTAATTTTAGAAATTTGTTTTTATTGGTTATATATCTACTGAAAACATTTTAATTTCATAGACAATTAAATAACATTTTTGTAAAATCATTTCCAGAAAAATAGGATTTTAAGAGCCTGTGTATATAACCTGTTTGATACCTTCTTTAAATTTAAATAGCTAATATAAACATAAAAAAGCCTTAATTGCTTAAAAATCATAATGTGACTGACAAATTTTGTTTCCTAAATTGGAAAATAAAATTTTTTTTAAATGACAAATTGTTCAACTCTATAACGTACAATATAATTATTAATGAAAAGTGATAATTATGAATAAAGTATGAAGTTTATTACCATTCTATATTTTAAAATTTTTAAATACGTTTCACCTCGTTTATCTCAAAAAATTTATATGTAAACACGTTTCAAAAGAATAAATATTAGAAAAAACAAGAAAATATGGTGTGTATAACATAACGCGGCGTGGTACTCGTTATGTTTCAGAGTTGCAACCTTCTATTGAGATGTTAACGTGAAAATTAACAAGATTTCTGATGTCTCATTTATTTGATATTATCATACACAAACATTAATTACTAAAGCATAAATTATAGATACATATATATATTTTGCAATGCATATATTCCTCAATGTCCCGGGAGTCTGGGAGTTTCGCTACCCCTCCTCATACCAATTCTCTCTTCCTTCCTCTCACTTTCGCCCACGCTTTGGCTTGTCTGACTTACTGGCGCGCCCCCACATGTCTCCGCCAAGAGTAAAACTAACTTCTTCAGAGGTTTGTTTTACTTAAACAATCTTGACATGGAAATATTTTCTTGCAGGAACACAGACAAAAACAAATATGTATATATATATATATATCATTAGTAAATCCCATATAAAAGCTGAGATTAAGAAACAATCCACATAAGTTGATGTTTGCCAAAAGAAAAAGGAAAAAAAAACTTACCAAATACCCAATAATTAGTGGGATCCAAAAAAAATGACAACAAATCCAACTCACTGATCGTTTACATATATATATTATACACTTTCAAACATGTATATAAAAATAGAAATTGGAAAATACAATAAACATTAAGAGATAACATACAAAAAACTCACTCATTTATTTCTAGCATGGATAAAGCATCTGCCCCAAGATGGAAAATACCAGGTTGATGAATTATTTTATAGTTCCATCTTTGCAAAGCTAATGCCCACCTTGTTAATTTGGGACTCTTAGGAGTGTTTTCAATTAAAAATTTCAAAGGATTGTGGTCGGTAATAATCTTGACCACTGCACCATGTACCCATTTATCAAACTTTTTAAGACCAAACAAAACTGCATATGCTTCTTTTTCTATTGTCGACCAATTTTTCTGCGTATTATTAAATTTTTGACTAACAAAGACTATAGGTTTATAATTATCCTTAACATCCTTTTTCGTGAGACAACAACCAATTGCATAGTTAGATGCATCTGAATGTATCTGAAAAGGTTTACTGCAGTCTGGAGTCGAAAATGCAGTGACCTCATAAAGCAATTTTTTTAAGCGCAGAAAAGATTCTTCTTCTCTTTTTCCCCAATTAACATCATTCGATTTTTTACCATTAGTTAACTCTGTTAAAGGCTATGCTAATTCTGCGAAATTTGGAATGTAGCTTCGATAAAAACCCATTAATCCTAACACTGATTTAATTTCCTTTTTGGTGGTTGGTCGTTTTAATTTCTTTATTGCTAAAATTTTATCATTATCAGGTGCGTGTATACCGCTTCCTATTTTATGGCCTAAAACTTTTATTTCTTTTGATGTAAAAGTACATTTTTCAAGTTTGACAGAAAATTTATAATTTTCTAATTCTATATGGACATTTTTTAAATGTGTTAAATGTTCATCCCAAGTTTTCGAATAAACGACTATATCATCAATATATGCTTGAGCATAGGGAGAGTGATCCCTCAATACCTGGTTCAGAACCTTCTGGAACGTACCACATGTGCGCCAGATAACCCCAAAGGCATAACAGTCTACTGGTATACTCCATCATGAGTGGAAAAAGCAGTCAACTCTTTACAATTTTCATTCATTTTTATTTGATAATACCCCTTTTGTAAATCTAGACATGTTAAATATTGAGCCCTACCCGCAGTGAATATCATTTCCTGCATATCTTTCATAGGGAAATTCGGAACTTTTGTCACTGCATTTAGAGCTCTATAGTACACACACATTCTGATTGATGCATCCTTCTTAGCAACACACACAATTGGATAAGTTATCTCAGCATCGGATGGCTCGATCAGGTTCGAATCAAGGAATTCTTGAACTTGCCTGCTTACCTCTTCTCGATATGACATCGGAACACTGTAAGAATGTAGTTTGTGTCGGGTAGCATTGGATAAAAGTTCTATCTTATGTTCACTAACCTTCACTGGTTGCAAGGGTCTTGTAAACAGTTTCTCGTGATTTCCAAGAAGCTTTATTAATTGAATTTGATTATCTGTAAAATAAGACAACTTTAAGTCATATAGTTTTTCATGGAATAACCGTTCTGTATGACTAGTTGGCATGGTTTGAACATCCCCAAATTCTTCTTCTCCCTCGAAGATAACATTGACGGTGTTTGATTCAGCGATGAATTCTCTAATCTTGTTTTGATGGACATGTTTAAAACCGTTATCCGGCATCTTAACAAGAAATGAATGCTTATTTTTCCTTTTCAAAATAGTCCCTCGACCTTGCCAACGAGCTAACAACTTATTTTTAGAGTCTGGAATAAGGACAATAACTTTGTCTCCTTGTTTAAATGTCTTTGAACAAGATCTCAAGTTGTAAAAATAAGCCATCTTATCTTGTTCGAGTTGAGAGGTTATTTTGGCTCTCAAAGAATTTCCTTTTGAGATTTTCCATATATACTGAAATCGGACTTGTGTCATGTTGAATACCTTCTAACTTTCCAGTCCATGTATTCTTTAGAATTGAAAGTAAACCTTCAGGTTTGCGTCCATACAGCAGCTGGAATGGCCAAACACCAGTGGTACTATTTGGCACTTCTCGGTAAGCCTAAAGAATGAAAGGAATTTTGGTATGCCATGTTCGAGGTTCATCGAGAATGACATGATGCAGCATTCATTTTAAAGTTTGGTTAAAACGCTCCATTAGTCCACTGGATTGAGGATACAAGGGTGTAGAAAATCTTGGACTGGATCCCATTCTCTTTTCAAACTCTTTAGTAATCTCAGAGTTGAAATTAGTCCCATTGTCTGATGCAATGATATTAGGCACTCCAGTTCTCATGAATATTGACAACGGAGCTTCACATGTTGCTTTGGCTGTAAGACTTGTTTTAATGGAAGAGCTTCAGCCCATCTTGTGTGCTGATCTACCAGGCACAGCACATATTTATAACCTTCTGAGTTAGGTGGCTCAATTGGTCCTATCATATCAACTTGAAATGGTTTACCACTTGAAATGGCAATTCGTGTCTCACCACAGGTATTATAGGAGGTCGATCTTAAACTTATATTTCCTTGTTAATTGGCAGTCTTTTCAAGTTTCACAAAAGTTCTTTACGTCTTTCGAAAGACCAGTCCAATAAAAATAATATTTTATTCTCATAGCAGTCTTTTTTGCTCCCATGTAACCACCAAATACAGAGCAATGAGCCAGTTTTAAAACTTCCTTTCTTCGGCATTTTTATAAAACTAATTGGTTTGTTGTTTTTTCTTTTTGGAACAAAAATTTGTCTTTGAAATAAAATCCTCCTTTGCATTTTTCCTAGCTTCATTCATTGTAACTGATCTTTACAAGTTTCTAGTTCTTGGAGAAAATCTTCAGTTTTCGTACATTTCACCGGAGTTTTTTCCACTTCTGCAACATAAGCTTCATTCATTGTAAATTCGTCAGTAAGGATATCTTCCTTTTCTTGTTTTTTGCGTATATCATCAAATTCTTCACATTCAACTTTGGAATTGTCTATTACGGATATTTTCGATTCAGAAACAATAGCTCTCATTAGCACATTTTTATTTCTGGTGGCAAGAGAACATCTTCTACGAGGGTAGGAGCAACTGCACAGAGGACATCTTGATCCACAACGTCACCCGTACCTCCCATATATAAATTCATTGGTATGTTTACTAAAGGACATTTCTCAGCAGGTCCGAAAATTCCTTTAATATAAATTGATGGCTTGTTCTCTACAGGGAAATCTACCATATTACTTCTAACCACGGTGATTTCAGTTCCTGAATCTACCAGGGCACTTGCTCGTTTTCCATTAACATTTATCTGAATTCTTTCTAAATTAAACAAGTTTTCACCAGTTATGTTTCGCTTGTGAGACATTACTTTGGCCACTACAGCCATTTCCGATTGCTTTGCTTCCTCCTTTTCTTCACAGATCTCCACTGCAGCTCTATTTACGTTGAACTTCCTTACATCTTGTTCTGCTTTGTTTTTTGAAAGTTTTGGGCAAAACTCCTTCACATGTCCGTCCATACCACAAAAATAGCACACATACTTAGGACGAGTTTTAGATATTTCTTCTTGAGACTTCGCATACTTGTTATCGGTACGAGGTGTTCCATGATTCTCATATCTTCTGCTATCCCGTTGTAATGGATACTTGTTATAAGTCTGGGTCGGAAATTTAGGTAGTGCACCTGTTTGTTTCTTAAACAACTTGCGTACACTTTCATATTCATCACGCTTGGCTACCAAAAGTGATGGTTTGACTATCTTTCATCATTCATCGATGAAATGGTCTCTTGTTTCAAGAAGAACTCTTTTCTTAACTTGGTAGGTGATTATAAGGTCCTTAAGTCCTTCAAAATCAGTTATTTCAAGTCCGTCAATCCAACCCTGGAAATAGTTTGTCACTCGTAAACAAAATCTCGCCATGTCTTATCGGGACATCTTTGGTGCTGAACGAATTTTTGCCAAAATCCTTCTGCATTCATTTTGAATTTCTTTAATAACACCTCTTTCATGTATTCATAGTTTCCAAATTCTTCTTCTGGAATTCTGGCAATCAATTCCACCATGTCTGACGGCATAAGAGGTAACGGATATGAAACCATATCGTTTTCTTCAATTTTTATCCTTTTGAACTGTCTTTCAAATAGTGAAAGATATAACATAATATCGCATTCCTTTGCATCGAAACGAGGCATCGACTTGATAAGTTCCATCTGTACATTATTTGGCCCTAATCCTTCTGTTTTCAGCACACTTAAACTTGCTTCTATTCGCAATTTCTCCGATTCAAATTCCATTTGTTGACTTTTAACTTCTGCTTCTAATTCAATTTGCTGCTTTTCCGCTTCATTTTCCAATCGTAACTTCTCTGCTTCCACTTCTCTTTCTTTCTTAACCAATTCATTTGCTTTTAACTCTTCTCTGGTATTAATGATTGTTTCTAACAACGATTTAGTAAATTCTTTATCATATGAAGCACTTCCAGTAATGAGCTCTTGAATTTTCACTATCGTGATATCAGGTTCCAACGCGATGGCTAATTCTGAAGCCAAAACTAAAATATCTAAGGTTTTTCCTTTCGCGAAGTAATCGCATTAAATATTTTAACACGCTTGAATAAATTCATTCAAGCGTGTTAAAATATTTAATGCTAAATATTTTAACACGCTTGAATGAATTTATTAAAATTTCAAAAAAAAATCAAATTCCGAAAAAAGTTTTGATTTTATTTCAACCAAAATTAAATTTTCAAACTGAAAATCATAAATTGAATTACTGCGGAAATGACTTATTAAAATTATAAAATAAGCATGCAATGAATTAAATCTAATTATTTCTAAATTAAAAAAAAAACTTTGAAATGATAATTATAAGCAAAGACTTTCGATTTCAATTTATATCAATATATTCATTTATAATAATAACTTTTCAACTGTAATACAGTTAGTGATCAATTCAATTCCAAAGGAGCACACAATTAGCATTAATTTTTGCAGTTCCTTCTATTATTACAATATAAACATTCACCTTAAATAGAATTTGCAACAATATATTCAAAATTCAAAATTAATTTCTTTTCAAATCTTTAATGAAAACACTTAAAAATATGCAAATCTATTAAGCTGTAATAATTATGAACATAAACAAAATTTTTAAATATGTTCTTTAAATATACCCTTTTTTATTCAAATCAAACTTTCACCCTTTTTATTCAAATCAAAAAAAAATATTTATAACAGTGACGAAAAAAATTCAAAATATCAAATAATATTCTTTATTTTATCTTATTTTCAGAAATCAAAAAGCAACTACAAAAAAAAAGTGAGTAACGATTTCGTTACCCGTGTGGTTCTTTTTCTTCTACCACACCCACAGACTCCTCAACTCCAAATGAGAATCGAAATCGAAACAAATTTATACTACGTGTGATACACAGTTAGCTATTACTCTACTTCAAAATAATCACTTTTTTTAAATGAGAGAACAAGAACACATGAATTCATATAGTTTCTAGAGAAATGCCTTAAAACAATTTTAAAAAGCAATACACTCTAATATACAATATAACCATTTATCAACTTTGAATTTCAATTCAATATTGCTGACGCAGAAATTTATTTATTTATCTTTCATTGGCGTAAAAATTTTATTTCATTTACTAATGCAAACATTTTTATACTTCAAAATATGTATCACTGCTGGCGTGATGCACCACAATCATACAATTAAATTCAGTACTCCTGAAGCAGAAATTTATTTATTTTTACTGGCGTAAAAATGTATTCCCATTTATTTTGATGCAAACAATTTTATATTTTATAATATTTATCACTGGCGTGATATACCACAATCATACCATTCAATTCAGTTCAGCTGAGCAGAAATTTATACTCATTTGCTGACGCAAGCAGTTATAGTGCGTATGACTAACTTGATCACAAAACTCTCACTGTTCAAGAACAGCACCTTATTAAATTAATAATCACACTTAAAACTTAAGCATACTTTAAAAAAAAAAAAATTTATTATGAAATCTTAACAGAAGATCCCAACCAATAAAAAATAAATATTTGGCAAACATCACTCATCCGCTTTGTAAGATTGACATCCCACAAAAACATCGATGAAGTTTATCCTGTTTTACTTGTCCATTCGTATTTCCTTTTTTGCGGCATGGATCCGCTCTGCCACCTTTGCAATATAACTCGGCGTGGTACTCGTTATGTTTCAGTTTGTTTGTCGCTCAACGGTCATGTTTTGCACACGAGGGATAATTAGACCGCGACCTACCGTTTAAAGTGGATTCCGAACCACTACAAACATCCATGCCCAAAGTGGTTTCGAACCCGCGAACAGTTGAAACGAAGGCAAGAGCGCTAACCATTCGGCTGCCTGCTCGGCCGTTATGTTTCAGAGTTGAAACCTTCTACTGTGATGTTAACATGAAAATTAACAAGATTTCTGATTTCTCATTTATTTGATATTAACATACACAAACATTAATTACTAAAACATAAATTATAGATACATGTATATATATATATTGCAATGCATTTATTCCTCAATGTCCTGGGAGTCTGGGAGTTTCGCCACCCCTACTCATACCAATTCTTTCTTCCTTCCTCTCCTCCCCCCACGCATTCGCTTGTCTGACTGACTGCCGCGCACTCACAGTGTGTATATCTTTTTCTCTGAATACAGTTACTCATAATACTTTATTTAACGAGTAATTCAATATTAATATCATCTAAGGTTTTTTGAATAATAGTAAATGAACCAGAAATTCAGAGATATGATCAGATTTTCAAAACATTAGTTAAAATTAATGTACATGTATTGATGCTTATCCCTTCATTATATCAAATAATTAGCATATATTACGAATAATTTTGTTTCTTTCCATATAATGTTATTTTTATATACTAGAAGTTTATTCCCAAAAAATATTTCCGAAACACAAATTTGCAATGCGCATTTAATTAATTTCAAATTTTTGTAAAACTTTGTGAAATATATATATATATATATATATATATATATATATATATATATATATATATATATATATATATATATATATATATATATATATATATATATATATATATATATATATATATATATATATATATATATATATATATGTATGTATATATATATATATATATCTTATTCTAATAAAGCATTTCAGATATGTTTTATTTTGAAGCACTATTTAAGTTATTAAGATTTTAATAGAATTAACTTTATATTCAGTACATTTTCAGAAAGCTAAATGTATATCCCTTATAAATATGTTTAATAGTTTCGGTATGCAAATGAATTTAGACGGCATATATATCCTGGAATATATGTTTTCGCACTACGAGAATTAGCTATGTAAATTTCGACGTTCATCTTTCATAGCCATATGGACCATTTTTCCTCATGTGGCACGACCATATTTTGTTCTCAATTAATCATAGGCAAGCGCCAACAGCAGGCGGGCAGCAACTTCTTGAGAAGAGGGTACCGTTTTTATTTCCACCAATTTTTATTAGGCAGCATGGCGAGTGCGGTGAGTGAAGTTGTCACGTTTATTTCTTTCAAAATTAATGATCCGACGCCTGACGAACGAACGCCATTCAGACCAAAGATGGGGAAATTCTACACTGGAGCGGTTTTCCTTTCTCAGAGAGATGAGTGGTCTGTGTATTTATCTTCCGATACTATTCAGAAGAAGAATTCGGTGTCATCAATCGTGGCCGAGAATCTCGTGCAGAACAACGGAAGAATTTCGGGACAAATAGAGAGGAGAAAGCAAAGAGAAGATAAGAACACTAACATTTGTTTTTTTTTATGGCAACAAATCAATTTGTTTATTTGAAATTATATGGTTTAAGAACCTGTATTTTACAACAACAACCGAAATATTTTTTCATATATATTTATATGTATGAAAAAATATTTCAGTTGTGTACATTGTATGTGTATATATATATATAAATCGTAAAAGATAAAAAGGAATAATGTAAATTCGAAAACAATAAAATAATCTAAATTAATGCATTTTTTTTTCTAAATTAATATATCTCCAGAGCACGTATAATACAATATAACGTGAGAAACTGACAGAGTGGGTGATATTTGCGGGGTTATTGAGGCTAGGAAAATAGTTGGAAGTTTGTTTTGTTGTAAAGGACACCTGTAATTACAGAGAATGCTATGCCATTGTCGATGGAGTCAGTTCCAGGAGACAGCCGAGTTTTCTAGGTGGATGGTGATCGGACTGAGAAGCGTAGGTTGACCCATAAATGCAAATAGCAGAGGCAAATATGGCCACGTGCACAGTGCACGACGCATAGGAAGAGTAACGATTTTAGCACCACAAAGCAAGCCAACCGAAATTTTGCATCATGTGCAAGACACCCTGGATGCTATAATATCAAATAGAACTATATGCAGTCTATTAAATACCAGTACCTGCGCTCATGGCGTCCGTTTAGAAAATTGCCATTGATCCCACAGCATTGACGCCAATTTCTGGAATGGTACTGGATTAGAGCGATGAGTACAATGGAGTAGCAAATCACCATCTTATCGTGTAAGTCACGCTTTTGTTTCTTCAATGATAGTCACCGCGTCTTAGTGTGATATTGATGAGGAGACATGTCCAATCCTGCAGCAATTTTGTAACGCCCCCATAGCGTGATAACGCAGCATCGGGGTTTGGATCACCACTGCGTAAGATTCAACCACTAGTTTTTATTCACGGAAATATGATAGCTTAATGTTACGTTGATGAAGTGCTGCGGTCAGTTTCACTCCCCTGCATTCAGAGTATTTCCAATGCCCTTTTTCAAAAGGGTAATGCCCGACCGCCCATTGCTCGCATCAGACAACATACTCTTCAAGATACTTCTTGGCCACCGTACTTGCCAGATCTCTTACCAATTGAATGCGTCTGGGATATGATTGGACAATTTTAGCAGACCTTGCCACTGCTTTTTCAGAAGACACGCTTTAGCAAATGGTTGTCAGGAAAAGGAGAAACATTCTTCCTGACGATATTCTAACCTTATTGATATTGTGATAGACATGTTGCTTCATCCATCGCCCTCCACAGTAGTCCTATAATCTACTAACCCGACCTTGCTATCACTCTGTATTCTGCATATCATTTCGAAATACAGATCACTTATTGTTCGCTGCTATCTCTCTTTGTTTGACGAGGTTCGTCACTTTCCGGACATAAGACATTAAAGAAACATTTGGATCATGTTCTACGTGGTAGAATTATCGGCCTCTGGAATGTAGAAGTACTCAGCTAGAAGTTTCCGAAGAACTTGGAATCGCCCAGCGTGTCACCTCCAGGCTTTGGCAACGGTACCAAGATGATGGTAATGTGAGTATACGTTACAGCACAGATCGCCCCCAAGTTACAACGCCGAATGAGGACTGGTATTTGGCAGACGCAGCACAGCATCATACCTGTCTCATCAACTCTCTTCAGCTAACGGCTTAACAGTTTCATGGAAGACTGTGTACAGACACTTAGGGCACATTGGTCAATATGTTCATAAGCCAGTCAGATGTGTTCCACTTACCGCCACTCACTGTCACCTGCGGCTGGCCTGAAGTAGAGAGCATGCATTGTAGACACCGCAGCAATGGTCTTGTGTGATGTTTTCTGACGAGTCCAGTTTTAGCTTTCAGTCTGATTCTCGCCAGACTTTTATAAGGTTAGGACCAGGTACCCGTTATTACCAAGAGAATACCACTGAACGAAACCGTTACGGTAGTGCAGGATCGCTCGTTTGGGGAGGAAATATTCTGGGTTCAAGAACTAACCTGCATGTTCAGAATGTGGCCACATCTATCGGGATGTCATTCTGGAACAACGTGTACGTTTGTTTCGGAGCGCTATAAGTGCAGAGTTTCTGTTTACAGATGACAACGCCTTTCCTCACCGAGCAAACATTGTAGACGAATATCCTCAATTGGAGGATATCACTAGTATGGACTGGCCAGCATACTCACCTAACTTAAATCCAATAAAGCATGTGTGTAGAATATGCTTCGCCGACGAATTACAGTCAGTCAATCCCTCCCACATGTCTACCGGAACTTCAGGAGCATTGCTTGATGAATGATGCAATATTCCCCAAGGTCAGATCGATAATTTGATACTCAACATGCCTAGGCATTCTACGGCGTCTATTGCATGATCTGGTGGGCACTCTATGTATTAAACATCATATGTTATATTGGTTTTTGTAAATAGGTTCTTTTTTTAGAAATTCGCTCCAGGGAGTAAAAATCGCTATTTTTATTAATGATGTCAAACATATAACATCTTTTTTGCTCTTTACCTTTTGTTACCTTAAAAGATTACAAATACGTCACCTTCTGTCTTTTTCTTTGCCTGAACTTTCATTATTCTTAATTTATGCACACAAGTGTAGATAAATCTCGCAATAAAGCAACAATACAATGAAATATGTTAATTATATATTGTATTAACTTATTTAATTGATATAAAATAAGGTTTATATATATATATATATATATATATATATATACATATAGATATATATATGTGTATATATATATATATATATAGAAAAAGAAATATGTATATATAAAAATATATATATACATACATATATATATATATATATATATATATATATATATATATATATATATATATATATATGTATATATTAATATATGTATATATATATATATATATATATATTAAATCATATATATATGTATATATACATACATACATATGTATATATATACATATATATATACATACATATATATCTATGATTTAAATTAGTATATTTTCTGGTTTGAAAAATAATTAAATGAGTACAATATGAGCGAAATGATTTCATTTTATCCCCGAAAATCTTACAAACTACAGTTAGATTCAAAAATTTGGAACTCACTGAAAATAATAAGCTAATATCAAAATTATGTATAACTAAGTAACATTATTTTAATGCTATGTATCAACTTTCAGTAAAATAAAAATACTAACTGAACATCTTGAAATTTGGAAATTGTTGCTGCAACTTCAGATGAAGAAATAAATTCAAATAATGTAAATACATCATCATTTTTATGACTTAAAATTTAGTCCGTATATTATTATCTATAAATGATTATTAATCATCTTGAGATGATTGTTATTCTCTTTGATGTTTTCAGCAAAATAATAATAATTTATATTTTAATTAACATAATATATTTTTACATCTGTATTTCTCACAGAAATAATTCACGATTTATAAAAAAAATGCTTATCATTTTTTGCATATACAAATTGATGACTCGTAGAAAAAATGTGAAGAGGATTGCTGTCTCGAATTTCTTTCCTTTATGCAAAACATTTGCATTTAATATAAAATTTAGAAATTTGTTTTATCTATTTTCTGGATGTCAAAAATGAATCTGATCTACTATTAAATATTTGCCAAAAGGCTCTGTTGCAATTAAATAATTTTACATTATAAATGTATAATTTCATTTACAATATAAAGGTTAAATTGTCCTGAATTCTAAGCTGCATGTGAAAATAAATCAAATAAAAGCAAAACTAAAGTTAATTAAAGAACTTATGTAATTAATTCATGAATTGAATAGTCAGCCCACACTAACCGACAATCAACATTAGGTTTTTCTTTCTCCAAACATCAAATATTTTACTTTCTTTTTAAACTGAAACTTTATTCTTATTTACAGCTCTTCTTATTTTTATAGTTGTCTCTGACTTAATTTCTCTTAGAAAAGATTTGTGAGATGAATATATGTGTGTGTGTGGCATAAAATATTTCTATTTAAAAGAAATATTTTTATAATTTTTATATCAGTTATTTTCTTTAATCTTGAAATATTTAAAATTAATCAAAATATTGCGATAAGAATCTTCCTAATTTTTTGGTTGTGATAATTTTGTCTTCAACTTTTTAAATTTAGTTCATCTTAATTTTTCAAAATATTTTTGTATTACTTATAATACCATTATAGAATTTATATAATAAAATATAAAATATTAACTCATATGAAGCTTTAATAAAATCTTAAAATATAATTTTAATTATCAAGTACAAGTTAGAACTTAATATTTGATTGTGCATAGCTTACTTGCAAATTTTTATAAATATTATTTGACAATTGAAACTTTATTTAAAAATTTAGCATTTGACAGTATTTCATTTATAATATTTCCTGCAAAACTGGTATTAATTTTTTGAAATTAATTTTACAGACAAAAAAATTTAAGAAAATTCCTTAAAAAATACTATATATATATATATATATATATATATATATATATATATATATATATATATATATATATATATATATGTATAAAATGTAGCTTAGAAAAAATGTAGGATTTTACTGTGTTATTTTTTATTATTATTAAAGTGTTCTTATAGTCACAGCTATGCTAAAGCTATAATTTTTATTTTTAATTATTTTTTAAATATTAAAGATACAGGGATTTATTGAGTATATATATTACATATAATTAATAAATAAAGCGATCCCCTCTTCACTATAAAGAAAATGAATGTGGACACGGTCAAACAATTTTTATACTGCAAATGGTAGTTTTTCATCTATACACAATAAAATAAAATTGCAAATGTCAAGACATTCGATTGTTCAAGTGAACTTATCCTTATACACTTAGATTTACTTCATCCGCCAGCACTCAAAATATTGATGAGAACAAATGCAACTGGCCTAAAGATAAATAGCTCCAGCAAAAACTTAAGGTTACTTTTTCTTTTTTCCCCCCATCATCGCATGAACAAGTAAAGCTGAAGGCAAGGGCGGCGCCATAGAATAAATTCCATGTAATGTTCAGAGAGTAGGAAGAAGTAAAAGACGCCGATGCAATCTAACAACCAAAACACTGAAACATGATTCTCGGGTTGGGGATCTTCAGGGAGGAAATGGTAATAAATGGGCATCCTAGAAAAAGGTCGGCGGACCGGAAGATCTGTATAATTCTTTTAGTTGTCTTTTTTTTTTTTTCTTTTTGGATTTCTTCCCTTTGTGAACTTTAACCCCACCCTCTTCATCTGGAGATGACACGAAACCGTGGCCCCTCATCCAATTATATTTTCCTCGGTTCCCATCTCAGAAAGAACGCCCAAGCTCATTCTGTCCGAACCTCGTCCCATCAAGACCTAAAATGTGAATCAAGAAAGTGCAATATTGCTTCGTTTTTGCTTATTTGCTTCTCACTTTCTCACGTGGCACAATAACGGGTTTTCTCTTCTCCGATTTAATTTTTCGCGCTTCTATAAGAAGTACATGAGATGGAAAAAATATTATTTGTAAGCGAAATTGATGAAAATATTTTTTGATAAGAAAATTATTAAATATTTTTATGACAGTCGGGGAGTAAATTTTTTCTGATAAGATTCCATTTCACATGAAAAATATGTTAGGAAAGTTTAGTTTCAATAAAAATCTCATTTTCTAGATATTTATTTTAAATTGACTGATTGATAATAAAACGAGCATTTTCTTTTTTATTTCTCATAAGAAATATAAAAAAAAAATAGTTTTTGATTGGCTTAAACTATTTTTGCATTAAAGTATGAAAAATGAATATTAAAATTACTCTGAAATTAAAGAGCGTTATATGATTGATTATCCTGGTATTAAATGAATTTTATATCTACGATATTATTTTACTAAAACCTAATAAGTTTAAAAATACAAAATATTCTTGAAAGCATGATTTAAATTATGCTTAAAAATGATTGCAAAAATATAGAAATATCATTATAAATGTTTTCCATAAAACAATAAACCTCTTAAAACATCTGAGTTTAACAGCAATCTTATTACTTATACGAATTCATATAAATTAAAAACATTGCGACATAAAAAAGGACTTATATTTCACAGTAAATTGATATATATTTGAAACATAATCTTTTTCCTAAATTATATTCCTACAGAATTTCTGCCAGAAACAATTTTAAAACAGTTTTATAAATATCTTAAATATCATTTTAAAGTTTTTGTTTTTTTGCCCTATTTTACTTCATTTATTCAATAAAATCAATATAAATTTAATACAATATATTTTCTATTAAATACTCGTTATCAAACGTAAATAAATAAAAAAAACTAAACATAAAACACATTCATGATAATAAATTATCATTTTTTTATCACGAATATGTTTTAAATTTAGTATTTAAGTGTTGAAGTTAGTAACAATGGAAGAATTTTTAACCTTTTTGAAAAAAGAAGCATAATAAAAATCCTATATTTTATTTAAAAAAAAAATTAAAAATAATCTCAAAGGCACATTCAACAAACGATTACTTTATTTTAAAATAAAATAGAAATTTTGTAAATTATTATTAGTTTTACATTTCCAATTATCTTCATTTTATAAATTTTGAAAACTAACTATCTCATTCAGTTCTTTGAAATTATTGTTCATGGCGTAAATAACATTTTAACCATGATTGAATTCAGATATCAGATTGCAGATGTCAAATTCATATCTCATTAGAATTCATTGGTCATAAGAATTTAAATATCTTTAAGATAAACAACATTTACGTAAGGTCAATACCCAAAATAGGATAAAAATATCAAAAGAAAGAGAAAATGTAATTGAAAACCGAATTGCCAATTAGCTCGAAGGGTGCAAGATGAGAGGAAGGGATAAAATATGAAGTGTGAAAAGTCTCTCTGAGAATTCATGGAAAATTAATGTTTGTTTGCATTGAGGCCCTGATTAACAAAATCTTATCAATTCCTTTCAACTACGTTTGGTGCTGATAAAATGAATGAAGTGTTTATTTTTATTACAACTTCAGTCTTTGAATGAAAGCTTAACATACTTTCCTTTTTAATCATAAAATCGTTTTATTAGCAACAGAGAAATTTCACTCTTAAAAATAAATTAAATAGAAAATATATTTTTGTTCAAAGAAATTTTAAATATTTTACTTATGAAAACAATAATGTATGAAATGTTAAAGGATTAAATTTAAATTACATGGAGAAATATAATGTTATGAAATTAATTTTTAACATTCTTGATTTATTATTTGAGAAAAAAATAATAAAATCAATTCAAAAATGGTTTTGTGGAGTTAAGTTGCATACAAATATTAGCTAAAATTATTTTTAAAATTTTTGACGAAATTTAAACTATTATTTCATTTCGATACAAAATTATAATAAAATGCTTTACATACTTTTTATGTTTTGTATTAAATAAAGAAAATGTTTTTTATAATTTTTTTTAAATAGGCATTTAAGAGATTGTTCAATTAGATGATAAATTTAACTAAATGTATTAAACGTTAAAGAATGCATTATATTACAATAATGAATACCTAAAAATTAAAAAAACTTGCTTGGTTTTCGTTTTTTATATGAAAAATATGTAAATGTTTATGACATATTAAAGGAAGAATATGAAAAACAAACAGTAAAAATATATAATAAACTGTTAATGTTATCTGCAGTATCTTCATACAGATCTTAAGGTAAAAAGTGAGCATTACTGTCAAGGTGATAATTTTTGGCAAATATTTCGCCACAAAGCTGAGTATGAAATTTTTATTAGAATTTGAACAATCTGTTTGAGGGTAAATTTTGTATGTAAATTAATGTTGAGTGTAAATTGGCTTCTACTGAGAGTTGGCAACAAAATAAGAACTAAGAAAACAAAATGGAGGAAATTTTAAATCACTGATATTAACAATATATAAAAACACACAGAAATTAAAAATTAATTAAATTTTCTGAATAATATAATAAAAATCAACAGATATTTAAGAAAAGATGTTACAAAAAAGGAAATACCTAAAATTTTCTTAATTTTCCTATAATAATTATAAAATAACGAACAGATTTCCTAAATAGTTCTTAGTCAAAATTTTACTATTTGCGTAAATTTAAAAAATACATATTAATCATAAAAAACTTCATATTTTTGGATAAATTTTTTTAATTAGAATTAATTATATTGAATCATTTGTATTTTCAAAATGAATATTTTTAAATAGCATTTATAATGGCATTATTAAAAATTTCAGATAGCATTATTAAAAATTTTAGATAGGATTATTAAAATGTGAATAAAATTTATTCACTCTTGATTTGTCAATTGCATAATGAAATATAACATATTAATAGCAAATTGAAAAAAAAAATTTCAGCTTTTTTAAAATTTTAGGTTATTATCAAATTAAGGATTAGGGAATAATAATTAAGAATTTAAAAAAAAAAAAGAAAATACAAATAATAGTTAATTATACAGTTTTAAATTTCTAACGAAAATTAATTTGATAATTTTAATGTCAATAGAGATATAGTGACACGTTTACAATCCTAATCTTGCCAAAAATAAAAGAGTAAAGTTTTTACTATATATTTATTTTTCGATTTCTTCTCAATTGAACATCACTAAAACATTTCCTACTGCAAACGCGAAGTTAAAAAAAGCAAATGGTGTAAACTATAAATTATAAACATCGTTAGTTAAAAAAATTTCTATAATGTTCTACAGTTAAATTTCACCGCCAATACCAACCTATATTTGGCGATTAATTGCTCATAGTAAATTTTTTGGCAATGGAAAAGTCACCAAATTTTTCCTTATTTAGCTACTTTTTATTGTTAATAATCGGTAATCGTAATGCTCATTTTAACAGACATTAAATTTCTAACTTCACTACATTAGCTTCTATTTTCTGTGTTTATATTGTTTATCATAAACATCTCTCTTAGTAAATCAACGTAATTTTACAAACATAGATACAAAAATTAGAAGTTAGGATCTCAAGAACGGTTATCCTATTTCTGTTTCTGAGATCATTTATACTTCGATGCTTTCTAAAGAAAAAAAGACCTATTGAGAATGTAAGAAATGAAATTTCAATGGCCTGTGATATTTAAACATTTTAAAATTATTCATTGCCTTTTGAATTAAACTCTTTCAGTTTATATCTTTGTTGTTTCCCCAAAAAAAATTATCCACCAGATCTCTGAACGATTACTATGATTCCTTTTTAAATCTTCGTAAAGAAATTCAAACTGTGGTCACTTTTCATACATTTTCAAATATTTTGTGATTAATCTCAGTTTAATGTGGAATCGTAGGATTAACATTTCTACAGCTGCTACAAGCAGTTGTTCAAATACGTTTTTATCCTCAAATTATGGAAAGTTTTGTGAAGATTTCTTTTGTAAAACGTAGTATTTTTCGTACAAGCATTTTTCGCGAGCCCTTCAGAAAAACATGAATACTTTGAAAACCCATCTTGTATC
This sequence comes from Latrodectus elegans, assembly GCA_030067965.1. NCBI lineage: Eukaryota > Metazoa > Arthropoda > Arachnida > Araneae > Theridiidae > Latrodectus > Latrodectus elegans. The sequence continues at coordinate 34,932,535 of CM057815.1, forward strand.
CCCAAAATAGTAAAAAATTACTTTCAAGTCAAACAAATATCCATTTAAAATTGTCATACTTTAATACTAGTAATTGTTTTTTCAAATTTTCATTTTTTTTCTTGAAATATCTGTTAAAAGAATGAAATTGTATTTGTTCCTGATATGAAAAAGTACTGCTTTTACACTCACTTTAAAGCCTTCTTTTTAAAAAAATCACTTGATTTATGATTATTTTTTATTATCTTACATCGAATTAATTATTAATTGAATCGTCTGTCTTAAATTAATCTTCAATGACTATCGGAGATTAAAAACATGTATATTTTTAATTATGCGAATCATAAAAGTTAGGAAGACATTTACTTCTCTATTGTGGTCCCTTAAATATCCACTCCTGCTGTAAATATACTATAAGACCCAAAAAACATTGAAACAGCATGTTTCGTCATCGTTTTTATAAAAATTTTGAAGCCTTGTGCTTATCCCTATAAAAGAAAAAATCACAATATCCCAAATAATATATATATGTATTCCTTATGCCATGCATTAACTAAGCCTAAATCGGGAGATATTTCTATTTGGTTTATATCAATGAAATGATGCCTACATATGGAATATAACTCATGCTTATTTTATATTTATCATTTTCTATTTTAGTCGTCAAAAATGAGAGGTATTTATCATTAATTAAATAGATTGCTTAATTACAGAAAGCATAACATTGTAAATCACTGGTCTTATTCTAGAATCATTTTTGAGGCATGGAAAATGTTTTTACTATTAACAACAGATTTTTATCCTAAAATTACACAAAAACAGCAATCTGTTACATTATTTGGAAGTTTCTGATGAGTTTAAAGGCATAGAAGTCCTCTTTTTTTCGATGCTCTCTCGAAGTTGTTTAGATTAGAGTAAACAGCAAAAAAGTGGCACCCAAAATTTATCGTGTTTGCCAATTTTTCACTTAAAATAAAGTTTATGAGTTATTTTAATTAAAAAGGCTACACTTTTTTAACAGTTAAGTGTTATAAATTTTTCGCAAATGTAAATAAATCTAGAATTAACACTCAAATGAAGCCTTGTAAGTATATCTATGTGTCATTTTATAAAAATTTTCAAAATAACTAAATGATAAAAGTAAATTTGTATATATTTTTTTATTAATTTTACTAATACAGATTTATATTGGCATTAATTAGATGTTTCTATCTTAACTAAAAACTATACTGCTGATCATCAAAATTGCAACACCAAGACAACAAAATTTATTTTGTAGATAACATATTGACCAAGTATCAAATGATTAAATTTATAGACTTCTGCGAAATGTGGTTCTTGCCATAATCAATAGCCAGAGTAGCCATCATTGTTGGAGATCACCACTGCCACACACCTCGGCATTAATTCAAAAACACTTTGGATGTGTTCTTGGGGTACAGCTGACCAAGGAGCTTCAACAGGTTGCCAAATTTGATCTGGTGTGGCAACTGGAGAAGTAATCTGGGTCAATCATTGAGCAACCATGAACCACATTTTTCTATCGGTGAAAGATCTTGAGAAAAAACCTGGCAGACAAGCAATTCAATCTGGTAATTGACGAAGAATCTTTGTACAATGCGTGCCACGTGTGGTCAAGCATTATCCTGTTGAAATATGGCTAAAGTGTATGGCTGATGGAATAAACCTGAAGTTTAGAAAGGGAAACAGGCTCCAACACCTTGGAGATAAAGCGCTGGCTGTTTAAAGAACCGTCAGTGCATACCAGAAGAGTGGGTATCCAATATTATCAAATATCGTCCCATATTATATGACCCGGTGCAGGACCACTATGGTGGAGCATAAAGCAGATTTTTAACCTCCTCTCTCCACGATGTTTCCAGACTCGAATGTGACCATCGTGGTTGTTCAGACAGAAGCGTGACTCCTCAGTAAAGACAATTTCATTCCATTCTGCCACCCACATCCTTCTTTCATCGCACCATTATCGACGGAGACGTCTGTCGTTCTATGACAAGCGTAGACGAAGTAATGGACGTTTTATGGACAGGCAACTTTGCTGCAAACTGCGTCGAATGGTACGCGCAGACACTGAATGTGGTGTGCGATGGTTCGTGATGTGACTGAACAATCCGTCACTGCCATGCGCACAATTTGCCTGTTGCAATTTGCCGCACAATTTGAGTGTTGCAATTTGCCGCACAATTTGAGTGTTGCAATTTGCCGCACAATTTGAGTGTTGCAATTTGCTGCACAATTTGAAATGCACTGTGGTGAATGCGATCGAACACATCGGTCCGTCGTACCCTCCTGCATCCCACGATCACATATTTGCATTACAGTTGTTTGGTTTCGTGCAACACGACAACCAATTCCCCTGAAAGATAATCCAAAATCTCGGTAGTCCACTATCTTTCCTCTGTCGAACTCGGATACTTGATCAAAAATGATCGCTGTTTTCACAAGGCATATATGATCGTTTTTTTTTTTTTGTAAAAAACACAAGAAAAACATAACTGCTGAACTTGAAAATGTCGAAATCTCTAAGCCTTAAATAACTTCGAAGTGGTGCCACAGGCACGCGTGATGTGCGTCTCCGCTGAAATTTTAATCATGTGCGTATTTTACCTCCACTTAGCATGTTATTTGCATGCTTCTTTCAGAGTATTGTCTTTATAGTGGCCAGCAGTGTATAAATAATGGAGAAAATTAAAGAAAAATGCTAAGCAAAGTTAAAAGTTTAAAATTAACATAAAGTAAATTAAGGATATAAGCTTATATGTAGAAAACTAGCTATCGAAAAACTGCATGCGATACAAAATGAACCTTGAAAGGTAGCAAGATAACCTATTGAAGTCGAATGTACTGGAGTGATACGTACCATTTTCTTTTAAGTCTTAATTATATTGACTCAATCAATAAATTGGCATACTTTAAAAAATGGGAATCTTTACTGAGATAAAACTATTGAAACATAAAGTAAAAATAAGAAAATCTCTCAAATTATATTCTAAAATGCTTTTCGGGCTTTTTATAAACATGCAGCGTTAAAATTTTATATAATCAATATGTTAGAAAATAAGCATGTTTAAAGTATATAAAAGTATTAGTTAAAAACAAAATTACTCAAAATATTAATTGAAGTATTATTCTGCTTTTTCTATTTGCATACAATGTACGAGTTTTATTTTATAGAGCAAATTTTAATTCAAAATAAATCGACGTAATAGTAAATACTGTATCAGAATCATTAATTTAAAAAAATGCGAAAATTAAATTTTGCATTATTTGCGAATGAATTACTTCATTTCTTAGCATACAGCTTTCTATGTAAATTTAGCAAGTACCGTTTACAATACAATTAAAAGAAGATAATTGCTGATAAGACTGGCAGAGTTTTATAAATTCAATAGCAGTAGCATAAGAAATTCTTAAAACACAACTCAAAATAAATTTTGACCATTTGGAAAGAAATTTATTATAGATAGAATTAAGATTAATATTTTTTTAAAAAAATCGGATGTTTGATAACAAATATGAGAACCTGTAAAAAATTAAAAAATTATTCAAATACGATCTTCCTGAAAATTTCATATTTGCAAACATAATAACAGCAAGAAAGAATAAATAATAGTATATATCTTGCAATTCATTGAAAACTTGTAGTGCGTTCTTAGTAATGTTTCTTAGAATTCTATTATGTGTGTGATTTTTAATTAAAAAATATACATTTTTTCTAGAACAAACACTAAAAATTTAAAATTATTATTCAAAATGTTGGTAAAGAATAATGACAAGCAACGTTGTTTTGATAAAATAAAAATATTTAAAAGTAAATACTTGTGTAATTGAGAAATCTTCTATTGTTAAAATTGAAGAAGTGCGTATCATTATTTTTTTTAACAATTCTAAATTAGATTTTACAAAATTTTCCAAGGGAACACAGACAAATAAAACTGAATACGAGATTATATAAAATTAAATGCATGAAACTGAATGTAAATTTAGTTTATTATACTTATTATTTCAAATAGGGAAATGTTTATTTGAATTATTAACTTTTGTAATTCCCTTTTAAAAAAAATATTCAAGACCAAACACTTTCTCTGTAACTTAGATTTGAAAACTATTTTAAACAGTAAATTCGAAAAAATGCACTTAATGCATATGTGTAAAAGGTACATTTCATGTTCTTTTAAAAGTTAAAGATTCATTTCCCACATCATTATTTTTAAATGATTAATTTCTTATAAATGAATATAATTAATACTTTGCCAATTAAATTAATCAGAAGATAATAATCATTAAATATAACTATTTACAAAGTTAAATTTAAAGCATATTAAAAACTTAATATTAATCAATATATATGTATCAAATAGTATTAAGGAAAATTAATTTTATTATTTATTTAGCTTAACTTTAAGATTTTAAAAACTAAAACACTTTTATTTCCTGTAATAATAAGAATATAATTAGAAATGTATGTATTTAACCGATCATAATTTCCCGAAGAAATTAAATTTGTTGTTCATAAACAAGTATTTTATAATTGAAAATTATAAAATAATGTGTGTTATATATATAATTATATATATAATTATAAAATATTATATATATAATTATATAATATATATATATAATTATATAAAATAATAAAATTATAAGTATTTTATAATTGAAAATTATAAAATACTTGTCTATGAACAACAATAACAGCGATGTAAAAATTCAATGAAATATTTAATATCAGGCAAGCATAGCATAGGTTTTTGTTTTTTTTTTTTTTTTTTTTTTTTTTTTTGTAAATAATTCAGTGACATTTAATAATATAAAATTAAAAGAAAGAATAATAATTTATGAATAATGTATATAATTTCATACATCCTAGAATTTCCTTGATGAAATCAAATTGAATAAATGTAAATTTCATTAATTTATGTAAAGCAAATTTATACATTGTTACAAATGGAAGAAAACAAATTTGTCTATTTTTGTTATCATTATGTAAATGCTGATTTGGCAGCGAATAAATAGTTTCCGGTCTGAAACACAATTAATTTTTGCACTCTAGGAAAGGAAAGAATATTTCTTCTTGCAGATTTCTATTCTAGAATGAACTCACCACAATTGTGGGGAAAAAACAGCTTAAGTTGAGTAGAATTATCGACCAAAACAGGACGAGAGAACTTCTGTTATTGTAAGCTGGTTGCAACATAAGGTTACTTTCCCAGAGAATATGATTTTGGATAATGCAAGCAATCTAAGCTCAAAATGAAACATCCTGCTCTCGTTCTTTTTCACGTGTGCGATTTCATTAAGCTTTTAGATAAAGAGAAAAAAAGCTGTACCAACATTTTGCGCGGGGATTTAATATGCCGGAATATTAAATGGGGAATTGAACATTCCTAGTAATCCCTAAAAGTTGAAAGAACTGAAAATATATCCAATACTTTCAAAATGTTTTTGCTCGACAAGAATTATGTAATCCTTGAGATACTGAAGGAAATGCAAATGTCCATCATACGTTTCTTTTCTCAGGAAGATAGAGAAATTGTGAAAAGTATCTAAGAATATAAATGTTTTTACATTGTTACATTTTAAATTCTAAATGCTATAACTAGCAAATAAATTTATCTGTGTTTATGTTTGAACACATATTTAATATTAGCAAAAACTATCTTAAAATTTTAAAGATAAAAAAAAATATGTATCATATATTATTTTTTAAATAATATTATGATACTTAGATTTTTTTTCTAAAAAGTGTTATTGTATTAAATAATTGTCTTTTGAGCTTTGGTGTATAAGCAGATATATATATATATATATCTATATATCTATCTATATATATATATATATATATATATATATATATATATATATATATATATATATATATATATATATATATATACAGTGTGCGCCATAAATTCGTGCAAACTTTAAAACTTAATTCAAAAAGAACAAATGATGCTAAAAAAGTGTGGTTTGCAGGAATGGCATCACAATAAAGGCGGATTTTTTTTTAAGAACAAAAAATATTAGTTAAAAATTGACCAAGAAATGGCGCTGATGATAAATGTTTTAAGCAAATTAAACAATACTAATACAATTCTGGATTTTCAAAGATTTATTTAAGCTGAAGCTGTTCAATATGACCACCAGATTGTATGAGGCAAGTAAAGCGAGTCTCAACATGTGTGACAGCTGAGTACAGCATGCCTGGAGGAATCCCATACTGATCTGCTGAATGGCTTCTTTAAGTTCCGCCAGTGTGGAATGGGCGGACTGGTACACCAGGGATTTTAAATAACCCCACAGCCGAAAATGTACAGGAGTCAAATCTGGTGATCGTGGGGGCTATTTGATCTTACAGTCTCGACTTATCACTCGCTCTTCACCAAATGTTCGCAAAAAAATATTTTCACAGAGGGGGCGGAAAAAAAAATGTGAGTACGTGGATTAAAAAACGAAGTACTATCAATAAAGTGGCTGCGAAACATTTTTGAAAGTATATATATTTTATTGTTTCTATCTGCCATGATGACAATGATATAATCTTAATATGCATTGTTTGTCAAACTTTTATAACAAAATTTTTGAAGCTTTCTATTGTTATGCAAGAATATCAGCATCCTAACTTCTTGATTATGTAAAAATAACTACCAAATGTATATAGTTCATTAGAATAATTAGAAATATTTGAGAAAATAAAAGTTCAACTGGGAAAGAATTAAAGTATAGTTAATTTCTTTCTGTGCTATATCTGTGAGAGATATTTGAAAGCAATAATTTTCAGTTTATTATTTTTATCATAAGATCTATTTATGTACGGAATTTCCTTGGAACAACTTGTAAACTGAAGAATTTCATCATTTATCTATCAAATTGAATTACTTTCTTGATCTGTTTGTTCTACCAATCTACAAAATAAGTAAAGTAATTTTTATCAAAATATTGATGAGTAATTATATCCTTAAATTTTATTTGAAATAATGCTAAAATCTTACATTAACTTTTATATCAAAATAATATGCATGATATTATTTTTTCATATAATTGAATAGTTATAATTTTTATTAGATTTTTAATTATATAAAACGTAATGTTTATTTTCATGTGGCATACTCGGAAACCATATTTTAAAATACGAAACAAATCAATCCCACATTAAGCAATTCCTTTAATAAGAACTAATAAAAATAATCAATTCAATAAGTATATTGCATATATTGTTGATGAAATCTGAAAATGCATTATATTAGCAATATTTGAGACTTAAATTAAAGTTCACAAAATGAAATGTAAAATATTTTCCATTGCTTATATATTTTGAATGATTTTAAAATAAGCATTTAATATTTGGTCAAATTTAATTTTCAAAACAAAAAATATATAATTTTTGCTAATTATAAATCAAGAAAAACGAAGAAAAACTTATTTATTTAAAAACATATTTTGATTTATTGTTATATGTTGCAAAAATAATTTCCTATTATATAATTTTCTCTCATTGTAACTGCAAACTGAATAAAACTGAATAATACATTTTAATAATCAGAATCTATATTACAATTTTATTTTATAACTACTTTATTATTGTATGTTTAAAAAATAACACACACAAACATGTAAATTAAACTGCATATATATATTGATAAGTTTCATTTTTTACTTACTTTCACAAACTAAAAGCAATAAATCTAAATTGAATTCTTTGACTTCACTAAATTTTACATTTTTACGTAAGCCTTTTCAGGAATTCGATATTCAAACAATTCAAAAAATCTTTTTTTTATTTTATTTATAACATAATTTATTTGCCTCCTTTATAAAATAATCATTTTTTGATTGTTATAACTTATGAGTCTCCATCAATGGAAACATAAAAAAATACTTAATTTTTCTTGCGTGATCATATGGAAAATTATTGACATCATATTTATCATAAGAGAGAAATTATTTTTATATTTTATACATTCGGAAATATTTTTAAAATAATATTAGTTAAAAATTATTTCAAATATATGGGTTATGATCGATATTTAAAATTAAAACCATATTTTTCATTTTCTTCTAATGTTTCTCTTTTTTCAGAAAAAATGGGTTTTCTTTCAGTAGGTGTTTCAATTTTCTCTTTCATAAAATCACTATTGAATATTCATTTATCAAATATATTTTGGATCAATTTAATTATATTATAATCTCATATAATTTTATTTCCTCTCCTACAGTGATTTTTTTATGAAGAAATTTATACAGAAATCTAACAGAACAAAAATATCAGTAAAATTCCTACAATGCTAAAGAAGTCACTGATTTAAAAAAACAAACAAACAAATAATGAAAAATGTTAAGCAAAAGACAGATATATAAAATATTAAGTAATTTTTTAGTGATTTAAAAATCTGTTTAATTGGTTAAGAAAAACACAGTTACTATATAAAGAATAACACTAAATAACCCTCTATATGACTACAGAATTCACTATTTAAAAACTCTGTATTGCTTTCATCAATGTTTATGTTCAAGTTACTCAAATATATTTTTATTCATTCCATATAATGATTTAACCAAATATGTCAATGTAATCAATATAATAATTTAACAAATAAAATAACCTCTAAACAATCAACTGATAAGTCTGAAACTAATGAGAGTATATTTAAATTAAAGATTAATTCGAATTATACAGAATACTTAACAATTTATGAAATATCAAAATTAATATCAAAAGATACAGTTAACTAAGTACTGCTCATTAAAAATAGAAAAGTTTACACTTGCATTAATCTTTATTCATTTAGATAAAAAGTAAGACAAATTAGGAGAGAAAAATTATGTAAAATAGGAAGAATGAAATATAGAAAATGTATTTAATTAATTTCTTTTAGTAATCGAAAGAAATAATATTGTTCTTATTATGATATTCATATATTTTATGGATTCTGATATTTTTTTATTTAAAAAATCAGAGATTTCTATATTTAAGCAAAAACTGTATTATTTCCTTTGCATTAAAGTACGTTTTAAGAATATTTTTTAAATAACAAAATTAAGTTTAATAGTTAAATTCTTTATCAAATGTATGAAATTTTACTAATATTGTAATAATTGAGAATAAACTGTTAAAGAATTCTAATGTTTAAAAATTTTTTACAATTTTGGCATGATAATTAAATATTATTTACGTTCTAATAAATTTCAGAAGAAATAAATATCTTTTATATTTTAAAATAAAATAACAATTATTATAATATTTCTATTAAATTTTATGAAGTTCTTAGTTACTTAAGTAATTATCATGAGACAATTTACTAGATACAAATTCTCTGATTGTAAAAAGAATAATGAATTATATCGTCTTTGGATGAAAATGGAAACTTAAATGTAATGCAAGAAGACTACTCTGAAGATTGCCCTTCTACATTATTAGTTCAATTTAGTAAATATTAAGCTCAAAATATTTTTTAACAATAAGAAGAAATTTTTTCATTCTTAACTCACCTCACACCTGTTATATTATTGCTTATGGGAGTAAAAAAGGATAAATATGTAAAAGTTAATGTGTATGAAAATCAATTTACTAAGCAATATGTATAGGATAATTACAAATAGTATTTAAAATTGGTAATTTCAATATGCGATTCTTATCCATTCAGTAGCTGATTAATAATACATGTCTTTAGTTACTCTTCAATTTTTTTAAAAAAAAACTTTTGTCAATTTTTAAAGAAAAAATTTTAAATTTTAAAATGTCATTTTTTTAATTATAATTCCATTTTTTAAAATTTATTTATTTGTGGGACATATACTTTTTAATACCTATAAAGTGATAAGTATTTTGAAATTAACTAAAATAAACATAAATCGACATTAGACAAAAGAAATAGTAAATATTTATTTTAATAAAATGTCATATGTAAAATGCAAGAGGACAATTTTTATTGCTCCATGAAAAAAAATTAAAACCATGGGAGAACTTGTAATTATAAAATAAGCTAAAAGATTTCTTTGAAATGAAATAATACGTACACTTAATTTCATAATTTACATCTATTCATTTTTGAGTGTGGTAAATTATTTTAAACATATGTGTCTATATTTAACTTGAAAAATAAATTATTTCCATTTTCTTTTTAATTTAATTTAAAAACCTATGCTAAAAGCATAAAACTTAATTAAACTTTTGCATAAATGCAGAATTTAAATCAGAGTTTTGCAGGCATTTTGAATATCAATATTTTTCAGACAATTCTTCATATTTTAATTACTGTTATAAATTTCATAATTTTCTATATTTTTTGGAAATTTACTTTAAATTCATCCATTCTTTGAGCAAATGTATTTGAAAAAATAAAAATTTATCAGAAAAATCCTCAAACTTTTGATTATAGTTCATAAAATACTTGTAAAAATCAATATCATAGTATCTCTAATAGAAGCACTACTTGAGAATGTATTTATTTATGAACACTAATAAACTAATAAATGAGGATGTAATTAAACGTTTTCCTCTTTTTACCCAACATTAGTTTAGGGGATTCTTTTCGGGAACTTGTATTATATGAAAGAAATGAGAGTATTGGGAAGAAAAATTCCCTCGATTTGTCTAGTTTAAATATAATTCAGCAAAAAGATTTTATTACTGTCGAAAATTTTCCCCCTTTCAGAATAAATAAAATTAAGAAGATAATAGTAAAACTTGGGGTATTAGATGGAAAAAGTCTTTTTAATTACTTTAAAATAACAAAATATTTAATACGTATAATGCAATTTAAGTAATTATTCACAGAGTAATCTATTTATTTTATAATAATTTCATAAAATTAATCTAATCAACAATTTTAGCATTTTCTGATACATATTAATGTAAACAATTATCTATAATTGTTTAGCAACTATTGTCTTCCATTTATATTGTTTAGCAACTATTGTCTTCCATTTATATTGTTTAGCAACTATTGTCTTTCATTTATATTGTTTAGCAACTATTGTCTTCCATTTATATTGTTTAGCAACTTGCGTTAAAATACGTTAAAAATGTATCATTTTTATATTCGTGTGACTTGTAATTTTCACATATTATAAGTTTTGCATCATTATTATTTTATATAAGCGTTTTCTCTACATTTCTTAAATATTTTAAAATCAAATTTACACAAATTAGAGTTATGAATTAGATCTAATGCATGTAAATATGATTATTCTTGAACAATATCTTAAATACTAATATATTATTTATTATTACCATTCAATGAAAAGAATAAACATAAATTACAAAAATCATGGTTTTTTTTATGATTCAAAACTAAACTTTTAAGCTTATACATTAACTAAACTCTATAATTATTTCCCAAAAGGAAATAATTTCATGCTTACATAATTTCAGCTTTAATGGAAATAATCTGTCATATCCAAACACTGCAGAAAATTAAATAGAAGCAAAAATCAAGAGTGTCTTTCAAATAATTGTTTTACAGAAAACAATTATTTTAAACTCAAAAAAATTTCCTATTTCTTGAAAGGAATTAAGTTTTAAACTTTCTTCTGTTTGAATAACGAAGAACACTTTTAAGGAGTTTTTTTCTAATTTCCTTTTTTAGTAGAATGGAAATTCATTTATTCTACAAGATTATTCTATGCTGTTTTTTTAAAATTTTTAAAAAAATTTGCTTTTTTAATATAATTTACATGTAAATGTATAATCTTCCAGAGATGTTTCCTTAATTTTGAAATAAGCATGAGATGAATATAACCCTTACGAAAAACAAAATTGGATGTTAGATTAAGGGAAAATAAAACTCTCATTCATTAAATTCATTTTTTAAATTATACTAAAAGTTTAGTTTATAAATATTTATTAATATAAATTCAATACTATAAAATGCATTTTAAGCTATTCAGCTTTGTAAATTTTGATAAGATGAAAAATTTACTCTTGAATAAATAATTTTCTTTCTTAGATCAATTGAATATAATATTACAGGTTAAAAAACAATTTCTACACTTAATGGGAAACTTTAACATTCATATAAATAGTGCTCAAGAAATATTTAAATTATTTTCCTAAGCAGACAGTAGAAATAAGTAATATTTGAATATCTGTCGTATAATAAGGAAATTCTGTGAAAATGTATGTAAGAAACTAATTATAAACCCTACAAAAGAATCAAATCTATTATAATTTGTACATTAACTTAGATTTATTGTTGTAGAAGGGCTTATGTGAGACAATGTGAAATATTTAAAATATTAAGAAATGCTCAGAAACAAGTTTTAAACTAATTATAAGTATTTTTAAAATGAAAATAAAATAAATACCTTTTATTGTGATGAGTTAACAATTCTATTTATATACGTGAATTACAAACTTCAACTATTTAAATAAATAAACGAAAATTCAGCTGTTTTATTATTTAAATGGAAAGCTATAGAATAAGCCTATATGAAGTAAATATAGTCACATTTATCAGAGGATATAGATCATAAGAACACAAATCCATGATGTTTCTGCTATACCAAAAAAATAATTGCGTCACACAATATGTTATAAGACTCCGAAATCCCGAAAATAGAAAACTAAAAATCTGATTATATGACAAAATGTAGTATTTGAAAATGGCTTAATTTTCAAAATGCTTTTCCAAGCTTTGAAAACTCAGTTAGTAGAAAGGAGAAGATGGTCACTCTCCTAATCACCGACCAGAAGCAGTAATACTTGTTATTGTAATACTTGTTATGGTCATAACAAGTAATACTTGTTATGGTTAATACTCATTTTGGTATTACTTATTAAGTAATACCAAAATGAAGAAATACTTCATTTTATCACTCAACTTGGAATCAGCTACATTTTCTTATGTGATTCTTGCAACTAAATTCCTGAAATGAATTTGACACTGTAAAACTTTATGTAAGTAAATTTAATCAATGAATTTTTTGATTTTCTTTTTTTTTTCTTTTCTTTTCTTTTCTTTTTTTTTTTTTGAAAAATTAAATGAATTTGACTACATATAAATATTTTAACAGTAATCAACTTTCCCTCATTACTTCTCACACAGTTATCACAATTGAAGTAAATTAATTATAAATTTAAATTTAAAATTCAAGAATTAATTATTAATAGGTACAAGAAGTTTTATAAACTATTTATCAAGCATAAAATAAAATAAAATGCTATTTCTTTAAATATAAAAGCATTTTTATTTCAAATAAAAATATATCTTTTGAAACTAATATAAATTATGACTGTGTTAACCTGTTAAACCTGACAGTATTTTTCTGTTCTTTTCTCATTTCATCGAGGAAAGATAGTTAGATAATTACATAAGTTTTGGCATATTTATTCACATATATTTTGAATTGAATAACTATTGAAATCATTTAAATTATTGGTATTTATTCTTTTAAATTATTATGTCATATAATCTTCATTTTTAAAGATGCGCCTTTTCCATTAGATATTTGCATTTAAAATATAAAGCTTTTCTAGAATTGTCAATAAATAACTGTTTAGCTGCATTGAATTTGTTGTGCAGTATGTTTTTAACCAAATACTTTATATTTCGAAAAACTTTTCGGTTATCGAATGACATCGGAATACCTTATCAGACAAATAATCCAAATCTTAGTAACTATCAAATACATTGATTTATATCTCGTGTTCCATAACAACTCACCATGACAAATACGTAATAAATAAACGTATATACGGTATGGTGATAAACTATTTCCATCAAATAATATACTTAATATTTCATGTTCTTCCTTAATGGTTGGGTGGACTTTTTAGAATTTCGTGAGGTAAAGTGATTACTTGAGCATATCGTGATGACATTTATTACTCCTGAAGCTTTATGATGCTTGTAAAATACATTTTTTCAATAATACTTATCAATTTAACATTTGTCTTTGCGTCTTAAAGTGTTTTTTATCTATATTCTTCTGTTCTGTGTCAAGTATTTGATAAATATATACATGAGAAAAATCAGATATAGCTCAAAATGATACTCTAGTTTAAAAGTTAATATGACTAAAATTGCGATACTTTTGCTAACACTATCAAAATTTAATCAGAAATTTGATTTTATGGCAAACTTTTTATATATCATATTAAAAACACACAGCACTTTTTGCTTCCATTATTAAAAAAACACGAGTTACAGTTTTTACATAGTAATAAGCATCTCAACTAGTTGAGACAAAATAATAAACGATTTTAAAAATAAGAAGAAACTGCTTATTTACTAAGTGATTTAATTGAAAATTATGTGTGTATAAATTTTAATAAACTGAAATGAAGAAATTGCTTTTATTTTAAAAATATTGAGGGTTTATTTAAAATTAATTAGAAATTAAATGAATATAATTTAATAACATTTATCTTATTAGTAATTCTATTAAAATTTTTAAAAATATGGATAATTTATACAAATAAAAAAATAATATGATTCAATCTTTTTCAAAAATCTATTAAAATAAATCCTTTTCATTGATTTATTTTATTTTACAACCAAGTCTAGGATATTGATTTTTATGTGGATATCTCATACATGTGTATACTTTACTTTGAAATAATTTAATAGGTAAATATATATAGCAATCAATTATAGAACATTATTGCTAACTTACATAAAGAAAAGAAAAAAATTGCAAATTAATTCAATTACTAGAAAGATTGAATGTTGTTTGAATCTTCATAACTTAAAATAACTTTTGTAATTTTGAATCAAATATTAGACAACCAGAACTTAGCCTGCTTTTTCCAAAGATATTTTACTTAGAGAGCATACCAACCACAAACTATATTACGTGTACCAATTGTCTTAAATGAAAATGAGGTATCTTTGATAAAATAGAAAATAGAGCTTCCAATTCTCTAGTAATAAGAATGAAATTATCAATATAAAATGCATTTTCAGTTATAAATATGTTTCTGTCTACTCACTTTATTTTCTTTTTCTTACTTTGTTTCAATATTTTTACATGGGCTCCGCAAATAATTTACATGGTAAGTATGAGTTGTATTACTCAACGAAATAACAGTAATAGTATGGAATAAAATCTTTGTGTAACATATAGTGAAATTTTTTTCTACATATTTAGAACGATTAAAAAGTATATAATTCTCATATTTTTTTTCCTTTATAAAGTACCCTTATTTGCAGAGTCACTATAATTCTTTGCTATTTATAGAGATTAGAAACCACATTTTTAAGATGTAACTTTAAGATTTTATTTAAAAAAATTGATTCTTTGCATATTTTATATTCCAGAATTTTAACAGAAAATTCTTTATTGAGAATAGTATTCTTTCTGCGGTTAATGACATTAAATTAATTTTTCTGTGATACATTGAGAGTTGACTTTTCAAAGCTTAAGTGATTATTAAATCAAACAAGTATAATTGAATCTAAGATGAAACCTTTTATGACACTGAAATGTTTATGTTTGTTCTCTCATACTGCTCAATTCAATTTTCGAGGGAACAATATAAATGGTGAAGATTATTGGATTTAATTTAATAGGGAATTACTCTAGGATATTTTTTTTTGCTTGGATTTCCTTCTAAACTATAGTCTATGACTCACTATTCATATCTAGAATGACATTAATGGGATAACTAGCATTAAATAATGCTATGAGAAAAGTGATTTGTGACCGTAAAATACAAATTAAAAAAAATAGAGCTATAAATCGTGAAATTTATCCAAATCGATATATGTTTAGCAAAAAAACTGTGAGCATTTCAAGATGAAATATGTAAGTAAGAGTAACTCATGAATTAATATGCAAAGCATTTAAATAAAGGGAAATGTTTTAAAATTATCAAGCAATAATTATAACAATGATTCTATCATTCGTTGATGATTAAGGAATTAAGGAATTATGATTACATGATAGAAAGTAAAGAGAACAATTCTAAGCATATTTAATGCTGCTGCCATCTTGGCAAGTTGTATCACAAAAAATGAGTACATGTACGATTCCATCCTTAAATTCAATATTCGTAAACAATTTTGATATTCATTCTCGGTTTCTGGCACATTGAATCAAAATATATGCTCATATTATAAATTAAGACCATATTATTTCTAGATCATTTTGACAATTACACTCTTTTGTATGCTTATTTATTTTAGCACGTTGTTTTTATAAAATAACATGAATAATCAATAGGTATTTAGCATAAATTTAAAATTTATATAATTTTTTGATCTTGATAATTTTATTTTAATAGTAAAACTATTAAATAAAACATCTGTTATAACTAATTATTTCACAATTCACACGCCATATTTTTTCTTCAATATTTTTTCATTCAATATATTTTCCTAATATTTTAGTAAAAGAAAACGGAAAATAAATTTTCCTTTGCTATGATGAATAACATTTAACGCAGCATATTTTAATTATAAAAAAATTTAAATAAAAAAGACATTCTCCTTAATTAATTTAAGAATTTAACATTTAAAAAATATTTTCTAATATGTGTTAAAATATAATAATTAGATTTTATGTCTTTAAATATAATCCTTAGGAGATTTGATCAAGAAATGATTGCATTTTTCTAAAAAACAATTTAATTAAAAGTTTAATATCACCCCAAAGTGTAATAAACTCTATTTTCAATTAATGAAAAATCAAACGCCATTTTGAATTAACGTTTGATTATGCATGTGTTAACCATTTTCAAAATTTTATTTTGGTAGTAGTAGTAGTATAGGGCATTTTTATATGTAGTAGTAGTAGTATAGGGCATTTTTATATGTAGTAGTAGTAGTATAGGGCATTTTTATATGTAGTAGTAGTAGTATAGGGCATTTTTATATGTAGTAGTAGTAGTATAGGGCATTTTTATATGTAGTAGTAGTAGTATAGGGCATTTTTATATGTAGTAGTAGTAGTATAGGGCATTTTTATATGTAGTAGTATAAGTACATTTTAAGCTTTACTAAGTATGCTTTGAGCTCTCACTGAAGATACATGACATTAATTAATATGTTTTAATACACTAAAGCCACCCAACTTGTCTAGTGGCTAGCGTGCCTGACTGCATGTAAAGAGGTCCTGGGTTTGAATCCCGGTTCCGACATGGATGTACTTTCACTCTCTATATCCTGCCTTTGTTCTTTCCTTGTATGACTGGTTATAAAAGATTTCCTACCCTATAAACGGGTTCCTATGCCATGTGTGTACTGAGGAAGTTGGACTCCACACCAAAATATGGTTCAGTTGGAAAAGTGGAGCAGCGTGCCCCATTTTGCCAACCTAGGTGGCACACTACAACAACAACAATACTTTGAAACATATTAATTCTTCTAACATAAGACTTGATGTAAAAGTTCCTCACAGATGAAATCTCTACCACTTCAGGTGAGGTCAAGACTGAAGATGTCTTCCAGCTAAATCCTAGGACAGGATAGATATATCAGTCCACAAATACATTGATGGATTTGATGGATGAGATTGATTGAAGGGACGTTGGTAGTAGAGATGAAGCTTTGCAAGTGAAATCATAGGAACCACAGGGAACATTTAACAGTGACGAATTTGATTATGATATTTTTGGGGCATTTCCCACATTAGTTTTAATGATCTTATGGCTAGTTAAAATAAACATAATTGGCAATTAGTGGTCAGAATTTAGTGAAAAGTCCATTAATATATGTAATAAAGGCTATTTATGTATATAAGAAAATAATTTCTAGTCATGTTTAAAGTTTGTTTTCTTCTAAGGCTGTTGCCAATTAAGCTGTATGTTATATTTATGAGCAAAATATATTAAATATAGCTCCATTCATATAAATAAAATATTTATATTTGTTTAAATGGAATATAAATTTGAAATATTACAAAGGACTTTTAGTAAGTATGGGTCATATTCATGAATTGCAAGCAAAACACGAAAACCAAAAACTTTCATTGTTCAACTGCGGCTTGGATCGAACTTAGGACTTCATGTTCCGAAGAGCAAAGTCCTAATATTAGATGACAGTAAACCTAATATTAGAAAAATATATGGTTGCTTTACTTACCCAAATTTCGAATAAAAATATTAGGAAATATTATTACTCAAAATATATGACTACTATGACTTTTCTTTCTGGTCAAGTGAAATTACAGGACCTCTTTGTAATTTCATATTAATAGAAAAATATTGTGTGGAAATTCATAAGAAACATATAACGAAAATTCAGAGGAAATGTTTTCAAGAGGTAACTTAAAAATCTAATAAATGTAAATCAGAGGTGACAAAGCATAATCTTTAATAAAAGTAAATTATTATATAATTTTTGTCACATTTTTACTTTAAATTTATCGTTGTAACTCAACCTAGATTTTAATTTCCATAAATTTTTGATAAGGTTTTACTATCAAAATCTATATAGTAAAAACTAAGCAATTTTAAAAATGAAATCTTTTCTTAGTTTTAATGTAATCAAACATAAGAAAATGGATATGAATCTAATTTAAAACAAAAATGTTGATCGTAATGAAATAATTTCATTTAAAAAGTTTGTTTTTAAGCAGTATTTGTCTCTTTCATAAATAAATACATAAAAAACATTTGTATAAATGATATACTTTAAAAGAAAGGAATTCGAATCATATTCTTTTAAAGAGAAATGAATTTGAATTATAAAATTTGAATTAAAAAGTAACCGCTAAGTATTGAACTCTAGTTTTTGCATAAAGAGAATATTTATGAATGTTTCTATATAATTTTAGATATACTATTATATCGTGGATTTTAATTTTATTAAGTTTTTAATATTATTTTAATTATATGAATTTGTTAAATAATTTATATAATCCTTGGTACAAGTAGCTAATTTTTCAATATAAATGGATAGATGGATATTGTAACAGAATAAATGGACGTTTTTACAAATATGTCTTCGTGAAGACATCATATCTCAGATTCGCTCCGGCTAAACTTGTTTCAAATTCCATTTAATTTTAATTTTAAGAATTTCTTATAAGGTATTAATTTTAATATAAATTCTTATTTAATAGTTAGTATTTGATAGTTTTTAATTTAAACATATGTACCAACAGAAAAACCATTCTGAAAAGGTCATAATTTTGGATTTTAAATATCAATCAAGCTAACTCTTCTGACATGTTTAACATTATTAGGATTTTCAATTGTTTATGTTTGTTAATATTTACTTTTGTATCAAAAACTAAACTTTTCACATTATTTATGAGACTTATATTTCATAAATCATCTGATTTATAATTTAAAAAAACTAATTATAATAATTTAGTTACAATCACACCAGAAGTTTACAAAATTTTATTTTATCTAAATTAAATGCTAAGCTCGTCTAATTTCATGATGGAAGAAGTAATTAAGGATCAGCTTTCTTCAGTGTCAAAATATAAAGTTTGCAATGGATTTTAAAATTTGTCTTTACATTCTCCAACCCACTTAAGATGAAAAGGAGAATTTTAATTATATCTCTTAGCAAATAGAAATAAACTTTTAAAGTTTGTTAGACAATTTAAGACATTTAATCTTCAAGAACTATTGGTTACATGACTTATTAATTAGCATAACTGAAACAGATTCATCAAAGTATTTTAAAGTTTTCAAAGGCAGTTCTATTCTAGTCTATTTTTATTGAGATTCATAACACTTTTCCAAATTAAAGTTGCTAAAACTTAATAATAGAATCATGTTTATGTATAAAAAATTATAAAAATATTAGTTTAATCAAAAGGTTTTTGTACCCTGATATATAATTCGAATAAATTACTCTTTTCTATTAATAATTAAATATATTGAATCAATTTCCTTAAAAGTCTTGACTTTTCGTATATTACAACTGAATTGTTCAAATATACATTTTGGTGTAATTAAATCGGAATTGATTGAACCTTGAAAAGGGTCAATTACATAAATTACATTAAATTGTCAATTACATTAAAATTACATATTTGTGCTATTTAAAAGTTCAATATAAAATAATATAAACTTTTGCCACAACTTAGATTTAAGTATGGAAGTCTTGTTTTTGATCAAGCTATATATCAAGCAAAGATCAATAAAATATTTTGTGAAAAGTATAATTTTTAATCTGGAAAAACAAACTAATGCATGAATCATAAATAATATGTATGTCGCTTTTTAAGCCATATTACATATCAAGAAATTTTGAAATATATACTTTAAGTGTAAAGTATGAAAATAGTATATAAATGTTGTAAGGTTTGTGTCTGTGATTAAGAGTAACCCATGATCCGAAAAGAGCAAATTTTATTGATATTCAAAGACATTGTGAGTGAAAACTATTTATCATACAATTTCTATTAACTATTTAACAATAGATTTCTTTTAACAACTTACTTTTTAACTTTAATTTAAATTTGGAATTATATTAAAAAAAACTTTTATGTAAAGTTGAGGTGTAAATTAACAATATTTTCACAAAAAATGAATGAAAAAAATTACGTAAAATATACTAAATTATAAATTGGTTATAGAAAGGACATTTTTCTTGATTATCAAAATAATCCATATTCAAAAATAGATTCGTATCGAAAAATGGACTCTTGCATGCAAACATAAATTTTTGCTTGTATTTTATATCCAGTAATAAAAATTTTGAAAAGATTTTTCTATCTTTTTGAATATAAATGCTTAAAAAAATATCATCAGTGTTGCTTAAAGCAAGAGGGAATAATATAATATTTTAACATCAAATTAGACTTTGTCCTTTGAAATGCATCATTTCTTACTTCTTATACACTTTTTCTTTTCTACTGAAAATAAGATATATAAATTTCGAATTCAAATTTAAATCACCACATTTCCTGGTTGCATTAAACAAAATATCATTTTAAAATTAATGTCTTAATTTACTTCGAATGTACGCAAATGTATCTCTGTAAGGTGTAGAAAGCAGAACAAAAATAAGCTTGTTAATAATATACACAATTCAAGAATCATTATCAATTATTACGATAATTGTTAAAAGTATATAAAAATATTAATTAAAAAAATAAATATGAACAAAGTAAAAAAAATAAAAGTAATTGACTTCCAGACTGACCTTGTGGAGTGATGTAAATTTAAAAAAGTACATTTTAATTATTTCAAAACTAGCATCAATAATTAATTAAATATTAGTGTACAAAAATATGGAATGTGGCAGGTAAATTTTATCACCAATACTGAATTTCAGAAACGAATATAAAAGAAAGAGTTAAAGCTTACGGAAAACTATGAAAATAAGCCTAAATGTTTCGGGAATAAAATAATTTTCTCAAATGAGATTAGATATTTCACTTTTAGGGCAGACCGTATCACTAAATATTAATATTTTCAGAACAAAAAATGAAAAAGGAGAATATTTCTCCAACAGTAAAACATTGAGTCAGGTCAATACTGTTGTAGAGAATCTAACTTTCCAATGCCTGTTTCCATCTGGTATTGGAAGGTTACATTCCATTGATAGAAAATGAGACCATGAAAAATACATAAATATTCTAAAATATAATTTATACCTCCCAACAATAGGCTTATCTAATGATTTTGCATTTATAAGACAATATTTCTACCTGCATTATTGCATTTAGTATCCAATATTGACTGTCATACAACGAAACTATGACACTGAAAATTCTTCTTCAACCTTCGGACATTAATTCGATGGAACAATTTTAAAAAGAACTGGACTGAAAAATCTGAATGTATAGATCTAGTAAAACTGTTTTGGGATTGCTTGAAGAAGAATGGTATTAAATAAATTGATTATACTAAAATATTAGAGAAATTAATGAATTCAATATAATAATCTATAAAAACTTTCAAATGATATTCCAGCATTTTAATATTGTACTTAATTAATTATTTTTTTAAAGAAAAATAGGAATACATTTGAAAGGCGATAGCTAATGTTGAAATTTCTTTTTCTCTCAGTTAATAAGAAAAAATCATCTTTTAAGTTCAGTCCCTCAATAGTTGATAAAAAAATATCAATGTTACTAAAAATTTTATTATTAATTCAAAGCAATACATTTCTCTAAATTTATATATAATGTGAATCATAAATTTTATAGGGGTTATTATTTGTTATGTGGAATAAATATCCTAAACAAACAATTGTTGTTTTTAATTTCTTTCTGTATAATATATTTTATCAATTAACTTTACATGATTTCAAATGATAACAAGTGCATAGTTTTCAAACCAATGCCCATAGTTGCAATAAAACTTTCAGAAATGTATAAATTGTTACTATTTCTCTTAAAAATTTGATTTCTATATATGTAAATTTCTTTAACAATTCTGAAAAATATTATTTATAAAATGGTTGTCTGTTTAGTGGTTGTTTTCGTCTTTAACATTCCATTTTCAATTTCCCAATTACTTCTACACCAGTTTCTACATTACAATCAGACAAGTTACCAAATAATTTCCAGGAATCCAATGTGATCCTTAACGTAATATTGTTCTCAAATTAATAATTCGTAAGTTAAGCTTCAGTAAGTTATATTTACGAAATATCACATTATATTTTATACAACAGAAAATTAATTTCAAAAAGTAAGAAAATCTTTACTAACTTAAATTTTATTATAATTAAGCTCTTTATTTTATGCAATAAAAATGAAATTATATTTTTCGCAAAATGTAACTACGCTTTTTTATTTTAATTCAATTCAGAAAAAAGCATCTTTTACACATAAAAGATTTTCAAATAAAATATCTTCTTATCATCAAGATATTTATTTCTTATAAATTTACTGAAACAAATTGTGTGCATAAAATCCTTGATATAAGATTTAATTTCGGTATAAGTCTCAAAATGTTTCTTTATAGTTAAGTAAAAAGAGCTTTGAAGGCAATAATTTAAAGAAATATTTTAATATTACTTTTATATTCAAATAAAAGTAACAAATATTTTATCCAATACAAAGTAAAACAATGATATATAATTTATATATTTAATTTGCTCTAGAAATTATCGTTTGTAATCGGTTGAGCACCATGCTAAATAAATCTATTACTTTACATGAACATTCAAAATAATTTGATATTTCAACGTTAATTGAATACTATGCTGTAGAATTATTATAATAGAATTGGTTTCTTTTATGAAAAATTTGTTAAACCATGTCTGCTTATGCCATGCTTATATATTTAATATGCAACCCACTCACAATATTTATTAAAAAACTGAACAAAGTTTTGAATTAACATGCTTCGTATTTAATATCTAGCATGTAGTAAAGTGTTTCACGAGTATTAACAAGATTTTGGTACTGGGAAGAAATATTAACGTAACAGTTAGGGAATTAGTTGTCTAAGCCATTCCTTTTAGAAGCCGATTAAATTAAAATAGATTTTCTCAAAAGTATCCTGTTAAAATTCATGCATCAAATATTTTGTTGACTATTTATACTTTATAAAATGCTTAGTTTAGTAAGAGTAAATTGTTAAACCTTTTAGATCTAATTTTAATTCGTTACACAAAATATTATTAACATTAATTCCGTGAATATATCTACCAATTTATAGTACAAAACATTTGTGTAAAGCTGTAAATTCACTCAAACTTAAAATTAAGATTAAAAACTAAAATCTAAATTATTGCTGCTATTGGTTTAAATTTTAAATATATTTAATCGGTTACTTTTGCAAAATCTCCCAATATAAGGAATTTTCTATAATTAGTTAAATCTGGAATACATTTTATAAATTTACACTTGGAAGTAATTTTATAATATATCGAGTACAAAAGTTATTTTGAAGTAATAATTCTTCATTATATAATAATAGTTTTAAACGTACAACCTAGTTGATATTAAAATCGAAATAACTGATAAATTATTTTGAACATATTGATTGATTTAAGAATGTTTAGAAATTCAATAAATTACTTTTGAAAACTTAATTTTTCAGTTTTTGCTCTCGAATTTTAGAGTGTTTTAAAGTATGCCTTGCTTAAGAACAATAAACAATTTGTATTATTGACAAGTATCAACCGCATTCAAAATATCAAAACGATGCATAGATTGCTTGAATCAATTTGTAATTTGTAAAGTTGTCTTTCCAACATCAATAGTTCAAGCGATATAGCGATTGCTTGAATCTTGTTATAAGCTTACAGAACTTTCCGAAAGCAGTCCTTAAGCTTTAATGATGATTTATAACGTTTGCCTATTATTCTAAATGATAAAATTTATTAGTATTATTTCAATAAACCAAACTAAAATATAATTAATATTATTTGACCATCATTTTATAAATTTCGTATTGAAAGAAAACTAATCTTTAGAGTGAAAGAACTAAAATAGACTTGAGAATAATTTTCATACTTTAAAATTCTAGTATTTTATTTTCACTTTTTTCTCAAATGTGTAGCAATCAATCTAATTAGTCTGATTGAAAAATATATTAACTAATATTTTAATAGGTAAAATTCATTAATTTTAAGAAAAGTGATTAATTTCTTTTCGAATAAATATAAATTAATATTAATAGTACGAATGATAAATCTGAGAATAATCTAACTATTGAATGTATTGGCTCTCTTTCAGACATTTTTTATAATATTCTTTATTTTGATTATAAAAATAACAAATTCTTCTCATATTTGACAGTACAGAGAAAAGAACTGTGAAATAGTATGGGAAATTGTAAATGCCAAATAAAAATTGTATGCTAGAACATTTTCCTAATGTCTTCCTATTTAAAGGCTACATATTGTACAGAGGGTATTAACACATTTTTAAAACCATTTCGCGGCTGTTTAATTAATGTTTAAAATGTAAAGATTATTTTTTTAAATGTTCGATCTGATAGCCTTTTTTCTGGACTATAAGTCTGCATCGTGATTTCCATGATAGAAGAGCTTTTCGCAATATTTCCAGTGATATTGCTTTCCATTCCTCTTCCACTACTTTCCAGAGTCCATTTATCGTGGTGGGTTTGCGTTTAGAAAGAGCCTTTTTTAACAGACCAAAGGCACAATAGTTCATAGGTGAAACGTCAGGAGACTTCGTAGGGATATGTTGAAAATATATACATACAATACCTGTATTAGTCATCTAATTTTCGAATCAAGTTTTCATCAAGTTTTCGAATCATCAAGTTTTCGAAGTATGACTTTTAGCTTTGTCTTGATGAAGTTTCTCTCTTTGAAAGCCATTGGGATAAAGAAGTGGAATTTCTTTTGTAAATGTTGATTATAAAACCTTCTCCTGATAGTACGATGAATTGATTTTAACATTTCCTTCCACTCTTTTTATTTTTAATTTCCCATTGTAGGAGAAACCTGCGGCAATCATAAACCCCTTACTGAAATTTTCTTTACATTGACGGGTTTGTACATTTTTCTCCTCATTTTCTATAGTAAAAAGACCTTTTTTTGTTACACTCATTTAGGTAAACCCATGCTTCATCAAGGGTCACAATGGTTTTCCATTTATCTCCTGCTAAGTGGTTTTCATACAGGATTCTACAAAATGTTTTGCTTTGAGCCACATGTATCGGTGAAAGCTGGTGAACATTATGTTTTTTAGCATTTTTAAGTTGTAAATACTGGTTTATTATTTTATTTATTGTTGCTACAGATGTATCTAAAGACTTTGCAATTGATTTCTGTGTTGACGGATTTTCTCCTGTTACCAGCGATTTCACTTTAGAAACATTTGAAACAGTAGGTACCTTTTAAGGATATTCATTTAGAGTCTTCTTTTTATGTAGAAATGATGATTGACAGTTTTTACCTGTCCAATTCATAATACTGTTTATTTTGCACATAGAAATTTTAATGCCATGCATTTCACAACGTTTTTGAATTCTGGAATAAAAACGCTTATCTTCGGGAAGCGCAAAAACATATCCTTCAGTTCACAACCTGTTTATATGTGACATTTTGAAAGAAGAATAAATTTAAAAGTAGCAGACGATATTTCTAATTTCAAATAATTAGATGTTGCCAAAAATTTTTATTCTAAGACATTTACTTTTTTTAAATTCGTTATCGAAATCGTTCTAAAAATGTGTTAATACACTCTGTATATTTCCTATACATTTTTTTACTCGTGCAAATCAATAATTTACATTGAATTATTAATTTCTTCTAGTGGCTTTTAAATATTTAAAAAAATTACTGTCATTAATGTGGACCTTCATAAGACTTTTTCCTTGTTTTACATAACTACGACTTACATTTATTAAATCATAGATTTCAAAACTATAATTAAAGTGATTGCACTCTTTTTCATACTTAGAAACTTTTTGATATGGAAGGTTGTAAATTTTTTATTATCACGGGCATGCTCTATAAATTTAAAGTATAGAGATCTGATCGGCTTAATGATGTTTGAGGAATATTTTCTAGAAAATCATTAAACAGAGAATATTATGTGACCGGCCTTTGTCTTTTATCAAAGTAAAAGCAAGGCCACTTAAATTACTGATAAAAAATTCTAAGATATCATTCTTATATCTTGCACAAATCACATTCAAATACATGGAGAAAAGTGTGTCAACCAAAAAATTCCTTTGTGCAGACATAAAAGTTCTACTGAAATAATGATTTTTTTCGAACAATGGAGTGCTGAGAGAGAAAATCTAGTTTACGGTAGTGAAAAATACATCCAGGATCAAATGTAGTGATGCGAAACCCATGGATCGTAGTTGTCTAGTGGTTAGGGCAACGGCCTTCGTCCGGAAGGGTTGGGTTCAATTTTCAATGCCGCTAGAGTCGCACCGAACATATGTGTGCTTGTTAAATCTAATTAATTGAAAGTCTTGTGTTTCATCGCTTAGCAGTTATCATGGGTGTAATGGTTTGGAGAAAATACCCTCCCCTTCCCGATCAAAGTCAAAATTAAGGGTCGGGATATTTTTGTGGTGCCATCTATCTGAGGAGTCTCAGAGCAAAGTCGTACTTTCAACTTCCCGGTGTTTTAGTTAAATGAAAGATGTTCCCTTCTGACTTAATTTCGTAGCCGTCTGTTAAGGAGTTTGACTCGTGTACAAGTGTCATAAGTAACAACAACAACAACGAAATTCATCAAGAAAAAGAGCGGTAGTTCATTGTGATTAATACTATTTCCGCCCCATGTTAAACGGACTTTATGATAGCAGAAATATCAATTTCTTTTGTTTTTGTGCAAAAAGCTTTTAAATATTAGCTATTCCCGGTTCTAGTTTTAAAAATCCTCTTAATGGATACTCATAAGCCAATAGAAAATTGAAAAGCTGTAATGTCTTTTACACTAAGACAAATAGCGACCTTCCTTAAATGTCACGACTTTCGTTTGATAGTACCATAAGAATTAAAACTGAGCATTACCTTCTCAGTGTTGTTAGTTTATCAGATTGTTACATTTTAATCCGTCTATATAATGTATAAGAATTCCTTGTTATTCAATTGTATTTATAATTTTAATTGTAAAAAAAATAATGGGTTGCAAAAAATTACTGAATATAATATATATCATATAGAGTAAGAGGACCTTTGATAAAGCATAAAAATCTTCCCTTTTCATAAATTCTTACAATAAAGTGTTAGATAAAATTAAAATTACACAATAAACTAACTTTAAATAATACATAGTGGAGTTTCTTCATTTTTATAATACATTTTATGAATAATTATTTTTGAATTTCTTACTGCATAAATTAAATAAATTTATCACTACAGTGTAACAAAAAGTTTCTATAGTACTCATAATATCATTATTATAACTGCAGTAAATATATATAATTTGTGACGGAAACATAATTATTTCTTAAGTGACTTACATATATAGTAATATCAGCATTAAAAAAAACGATTTCCGTGAAGTTGTTTTTTCTGAGAAATAACACGCAATATGGTGCTCAACTTTGAACAGTAATATCATTGCGGAATTAAAAGTAAAGATGATATAAAAAATTTATTTCTCCATTAAGCTCTGTTGTGTGTGTTTTTCAGTCATGAAATTTCAGGATAACTTCTTTAAATAGACCACAAATATATTATTCATGTCTATTAAAATAATTTAGTTTTTATTACAATATATTTTCTAAATTAAAATTTGAATTCATTGCAATTGATATTGTATCCACACAAACTGAATTTTTAATGAATCAGATTTTAAATTCGAAATATTTAAATTTTTAAGGCCTTTATGAATGTAATTACATAATTTCAAAGATTAAATATTGAAATTTATTAACATTTGTAGAGAGAGAGAGAATTTACTTTTATTTTTTTTCTAAATGTAGTACATGTAGAAATTCTTACTCTTTTATCCGTATCCTGCGACTTATTGGATTTTCATACATTATCTCAAAACTATCCCTAATTACTTCAATTGATTAACGATAGTTTGTGACCAATTCAGCTTTAAATCAATGATTTGGAGACATAAAAAAACCAAAAATTAAGAAAAACATTATGTATTGTCCTGATTTCTCAATTACTGGAATTCTACAACAGTGACATTTTTTATATTATATAAGAATCTAATTAAAGCATCTTTTTTTTTTACCATTGATTTAGTAATACATTCACTCTAAATTTATTTTTGAATATCGTAAAACTGTACAGTTTCATAATTAAAGACAAGATTGCCATTCCTAATAAATAATAAAAATGGTATTGAATCAAAATCCTTTTAGGATTTCCAAAATCATAATACATTAATTGTTTCAGTATTAAGCTGCTCCCTCTATATATTTTGTATGTATATGTATGTATAAGTTAGCGCTTGTCTAATTACCCCTTCTGCGCAAAAAAAAAAAAAAAAAAAAAAAAGACATCAACTATTTAAACAGGACAAATCTTGGTATTATTGCTTATGTAAATCTCCATGCTAGTAATATATTTGTAAAATGATTGTAATCTATTTTAATAAAATTGCATTAAATGATGTCGCACTGCAAATTAATTTAATTGTAATAAGCCACTTTAATAAACTTTTAATGTATAAACTTTGATCAAATTGGTCTATCCAAAATTGATATTGAGCAAAAAAAGAACTATAACTTTTAAAACCAAACAATGATGAAGTTAAAATGATAAAATATACTAAATTGCTTGCAATATCTTCCCATTTTTTTTTTTTTTTTTTTTTTTTTTTGCTTTTAAAATGAAAAATTATTTGCTTTTTTAATATAACAATTATAAAAAATATAGGGTAAACTACATACATCGATTACATTAATCGCTAAAAAAACTTTTGTCCTACATTCTTGAATGCAATTTTTAAATTAGGTGATTTTGTAGAAATACAGTTCAAAGTTCCTTCGATGGTTTTTTATTTATCTACAGTTAAAAAAAATCTCTGTTTAGTAAATAAAATATAGCTATCTTTGATTTCACACATTCTTGAATTTAGCTGCCATGGGATACTCTTTCAGAAGATTTTAACTTTTCCAAAAAAATCTTCGTTTGGATTTATAGAGATATTTTTCTACGAAAGTAATTCAAATATTAATGTGTTACATTATTGACTATATGTATGAAATTTAAAGATTCTTTTCTTTATTGATAAGAAATGAACGAAAAATTTTAATCAAATTTGCATCTCATGATCGATATAAGAACTCATAAATATATCAGTAAATAATATTTTTTTTATATCTTCTCAACAGGAAAGGCTTGTACTATTCATAAGTTAAGCAAAATTGTGAGATTAAAATTTATGTTGATGTAAATTTGTTCAAATTTCATTAAAACTAAACCATCAAAAATATTGTGTAAAGCCCGGTTACCATTATCGGTAACCGTATCCTTTTCAGCACTACAAGGGGCGAAAGTGGTGGTATTTTATATAGTGAGATACATTGTGAGTATGCCATTGAAACCTCGAATGAGGGTCTTCGTAATTAAGAAGTAGGGAACAAGCAAGAATTCCCGGTACTTGGCCCACCAGCACCAGAGATATCATTTCACATGAAGGATATTGTGAACACAATATATTTAATGTGCATCAGCTGCCATTACGTCACAAACACGGTGGATTTTCGAATGAGTTGGGACTCGAACTCTCTGCCTTCTGATAATGAGAAAGAATGCCGAAACCAACCAGGTCACCACGGTCCATAAATTATTAAAAGTATTCCAAAATAGTTTTTTATTTTGAATATCCGCAAATATATACTTGATAAATATTACAAAATAAAATGTCAATTTATAGCAAAAAGAGCAATAAAATATTTTCTATAAATTAAATTTTAGCTCTTACTTAAATTAAGACACATTAATCAACATTTCTCTTCACGTGGTGCTCAACTCCGAGTCACAAAAGACATTTTACAAGAGTTTTAAGCATTCTCTTATCAACAAATACAAAATTTAATTATATTGTCTAAAAAAATTGTGCTTCAGTTTCATAAATATATCAAACATTCAAAGGAAGACAAAAATTAAGTCTTGAGTTTACTTTTTCTTGAAAAATTTTTCATTAATTTATACATCGTCAAGAAATTTAAAAAATTGGAAAGAAGGTAAATAATTCCTGATAAATACGACATATTTTAGCAAAGCTTGCATTTTGCAGAAAGTAATTATATATTCATTCTTTTATTTTTATTTAATTCACTTTAAAATTCTGGGATTATTATTCATTTCCTTTAAGGAAAATAAAATTGTTACGAAAGAATTGAGAGCTGTTTTCCTTGAACATTCTGCCATTTTGAAATTTTAATTAATTGCTTTGATTCTCTTTTGGTTAGTTCATTTGATGTTAAAAATAATTTTTCTTTTACACGTGATTTAAAATGGATTCCAAGCAGTTACAGATATCAACGTTCTACATAGAGCAATCAAAGCATAAGCTTTTATAATAAATACATGATAAATTAGATGTCAGCTTCTTCAATTGATGATTAATTTATTTCGTATACTGATAAAACATTATGAAAATTTTGTTTAATTTTTTTTAATAATATAAATTATTTTGTTTTATATTATTGAAAATTGCGTTGCAGTTACTAATGACACTTGGACAAGCCAAGCTCGTTTTTACATTTATTATGCGAATTTAAGTCAGTAAGGTACATTTTTCCTTTAATCAGAGCACTACGAAGATGAAATTACGACTTTGCTCTTCAAATCCTACGATAGATGGCACCACAAGAGGATCCGATCCCTCAATTTTGACACTGATCTGTAGGGGGAGGAAAAATTTCTCCAGATCTTTGCCCCCATGATAACTATTCAACGACAGACCACAGAACTTTCTATTCTAGAGATATAACGAGCACGTATATCGCATGTACTCAGTGGGTCTTTGGCAACATTGGGAATCGAGCCACGACCTTCCGGACAGAAGCGCGATGCCCTAACTACTAGGCAATCACAACCCCATTGAAAATTGTGTTTTTTTCAATACTGAAAAATCATCTGTCAGTACTTTGCAAAGTTGGCTGTACACTTGCTATAATATATTAAAACTTAAATGTGTGTCTAGATAACATAAACTACATGACTTTATTTTTGAAATGACTGAAACAGCAGAAAAACAGGATTTAACTCTTATTACATCCCAAGATGTGCGACTTCGAAATTATAACATTTGTCATATAATACAAGAATCAAAGTAGTTTTTGTTTAATCGCTTGCAGCCACTTTTGTATAGGATGGCATCGATTTATTTTTTTTAAATTTGGTTTCATATCCTTAATATTAGACACACTTATTGAGAAAGTCGAACCAATGATCCGATTACCCAAACAGACTCATTTTTGTTAAATTAAATAGGAACTTTGATAAAAAAAAAAAATCTTTGTTTTGATCAATAAATTATGTTTCGTAATCAAAATAAAAAATAAAAATGAGTTTGAGTTCTAGTTTACATCATAGGTATTTAAATTTTGTTTTCAACAAAATTACAAACTGGATTCGTTTAGCAAAACACATAGTAAAAAAAGAAATATATTCTTCCATTCCCATATCAGTTCTTGCTGAATCATAACATCAATGCCTTTTCTATTATAATTCGAAAAAGAAAATAAAATATTATCTTTGCTTGCTTTTTTTACGACATACTATGAATACATTATGCATACTTAATAATTAAACTGTTATGACATTTCAATATTCATAAATTCATTCCAGTTTAGTTGTCCTGTTTTCCCCTGAAACGCATTATAGTTTTGAATAGTAGAGAAATAGTAAAATTTCATTTTATTTTAACAAATTAATAAATTTAAAGTAACTCTATAATAACGATTAAAACAAATTAATTGTTATGAATTTAACTAGTATTACCTTTAACATATAATATGACAAAAAATATGATTCTAGAAAAGAATGGAATCCTAAAAAAACATGGGTCCTATTGAATATTTCGTAGTTTTCATTAAGTTAAAAAAATAATTTTTTGATTCTAATTTAAGTTTTTGGTACTAGTAGGATATATCCTTCCCCCAAGTGATTTTTCACCAAATCTGCTGTCCTTTGTTTTGGTTATAGTGTTTCCATAATTCCCTTTGATGTTGCCCATTTAAATTTTTGTTGCATTTTTGAAGTTTTTGTTTGTTTTTCTCTCATGTTTTACGTCAATTTGTATCATATAAACGGTTTTTTAAGTGGCAAAAGCGTTAGAATTGCTTGGCGACGAAAAAAGTAGCAAAGTCCACCAATTAGGGGGTGTACCCTTTCCAAATATACTTACTGATGGTAGTTCTATTGCTAAATTAATAATTTTAGTTGTACACATATATTCCGATATTAACATGTGATAAGATCTCACTCTCACTACTTCCATTTCCAATGAATCCCATCACATGTTAACCTAAGTTGTAATAAGGTCGTTGAATTGCTGGCCAAAGTGCATGGTGAGAATGAAATAGCCACTGGCTCCCTCCGTTTACTTATCAAGAACTATATTCAAATGAAAGATCAGAACTCAATTTAATATGCCATATTCTGTCTAAACACCACTGGTGCACACCTTAGGGCTAAGTACAGAGAAGCATGACGATGCAACAAGAACGACAACAATTGATACACAGGAATAACACCTATCACTCTACTGGTAATCTAATGAGACCATAACTCCCAAACTACTTTAACTAAGTTAACAAGGGATCACCTTTTATATAAGAGTATTTCCTTTAATAGACTTGTAAAAAATGCTGTTACCATTCAGCTTCACGGGACCATATTCTGGGTTGCAACAAACTTTCTAAGGGGAACTTAACATCTCAAGATTTATTTCAATCAAATTAACCGAAAAAGTTTTTATAATGTGTCATTAATATGCGCTTTTGTAGATTTGATTAACATCTCAAAATGCTTTTAAAGTAACATAACATTACTTGGTAAAGGGAGATATACTGACATGCTTAAACAGCAGAAAAGCTAATTAACTTGATATTGTAAGAAAGCTATATAGAGTTTAACTTATGCTTTATAAAGTAATTATGATGGGAAAAGTATAAGAAAAGTGAATGCACCATCTACAAGTGGTAACGAACAAACGATATTATAATTTGTATTTTTTTTATGTATTTAACGCCAATTATACACTACTGGCCATTGAAATTGCTACACCAGGAAGAAATGCAAATAACAAAAGTATATTTATTGGACAAATATATTATACTAGAAATAACAAGTGATTAACTTTTCAAAAAATTTGGCTGGATATATAGATCCTGAGAAATCAGTACCCAGAACAACCACCTCTGGCAGTAATAACAACAGTTATACGTCTGGGCATTGAGTCAAACAGAGATTGGATTGCATGTACAGGTAGAGATGCCCATGCAGCTTCAACACGATGCCACAGTACATCAACCGTCATGACTGGCGTTTGGTGACGAGCCATTCGCTCGGCAACCATTGACCAGACGTTTTCTATTGTTGAAAGATATGGAGAACGTGCTGACCAGGGCAACAACCGAACATGTTCCGTATCAAGGAATGTCCTTACAATACCGACAATATGCGGTCGGGCATTATCCAGCTGAAAAGTAGGGTTTCGCAGTGCTCGAATAAAGGTTAGAGCCACGGGTCGTAACACACTAGAAATGTAACGTGCACTGTTCAAAGCACCGTCAATGCGAACAAGAGGTGACCGAGACGTGTATCCAGTGGCACCCAATACCATCACGCCAGGTGATGGGCCAGTAAGACGATGACGAATGCACGCTGCCAGTGTGCGTTCACCACGATGCCGCCAAACACGGATGCGACCCTCATGATGCTGTACACAGAACCTGGATTCATCTGAAAAGATGACGTCTAGCCATTCGTGCGCCCAGGTTCGTCGTTGATCACACCATTGAAGGCGCTCTTCTCTATGACGCAGCGTCAAGGGAAGCCGCAGCCATGGTCTTCGAGTTGAGAGTCCATGCTGCTGCAAACGTCGTCGAACTGTTCGTGCAGACACTTGTTGTCTTCCAAACGACCCCGTTTCTTGACTCACGGCTCGTGACGTGGTTGCACGATCCATTAAGGCCATGCGGATAATATGCCTGTCTTCTCGGCTGCTAGTGATAGGTGGCCGTTGAGATCTCGCATGGCGTTCCGTATTACCGTCCTGAACCCATCGATTCCATACTCTGCTAACAATAATTGGATCTCGACCGACGCGAACAGCAATACTGCGATAAGATAAACCGCAATCCCGGTACGCTACAATTCGACCTTTATCAAAGTCAGAAATGTTCTGGTACGCATTTCTCCTTCTTACACGAGGCATCACAACAACTTTTCACCAGGCAACAACGTTCAAATGCAATTTGTGTATGAGGAACCGGCTGAATAATTTCCTCATTTAAACACAATGTAGGTGTCGCTATTGGCGCCTGCTTTGTCTGAATGCGCTGAAAAGCTAATCATTTGCATATCACAGCACCTTCTTCCTTTCGTATAAATTTCACGTCTGTAGCATGTCGCCTTCTTGGTGTAGCAATTTTAATGGCCAGTAGTGTAATTTAACCAAATAATCTTGAAATATAATTAGTTTTTCAATTGCTTGAAAACACATGAAAAATCTTCAAGCTTTAGCCATTTGCTATTTAAAAAGATTTTCCTTAAGAAAATATTTGGCAAAATATGCATAGAAATATTTGTCTTTTTCGGAAAAATACTCACTTGATTTAAATTTATTGAATGATTGAAATGATTGAAGTATTTCACTGAGAATTAAATATTGTGTAATAAATATTTAGTCTTAAATTTTTATCCTACAGTAAAAAAATTTAGATGTTTAATATATGTTATTATACATACACATGTATCTCCGGTTACGCGTTTTCGTATTTTCATTAATGGAAGAATTTCATTGAATTGTGATGATCTTATTAGTTAATGTCTAAATCAAAATTTATGAAAGATAAAGCTTAGTTAGGGAAAAAACACGTTCAAAATTTAATTTATTTAAGACAATCCCATCGAAGCAATGTTGCGAACTTTGAGTAGAAGAGAGGTAAAAAGCCTATCCTCTTTTTCAGTCGCATTAACAATCGTCAAAATGTGCTATAACTTTGTATTATAGGTGCATAGAATTTGCCTGATACCTGTTGAAGAAAACCTTTACAAACCCTTTAAAATTATTTAATTATTATTCCACATATACATACACACATATATGCATTTGATATATCCCATAAATTATATATTAAAATGCCTCTGAATTAGGGATACGTATTTAGTAACGAGTTGGGCCTTCCACATGACGAGGCACAGATTCAACAAGGTTTTGGAAGCGTTCCACGGGAATAGCTTGCCTAACTCTCCACAATTCAATAAGGTCCATTGGTGCTGGGTGCCGGCTTTTTGCACCTTATTCCAAAATATTCCAAACATGCTCAATAGGATTTAAGTCTGGACTTCCAGGTGACCAATTTATGAAAGAAAAGTCATAGGATGCTCATCCTACCAGCTAGTAGTCAACCGGTTGACTACTAGCCGGTTGACTACCAGCTAGTAGTCAACCGGGGCTTTTGAAAGATGTAGTTGTCTTGTAGATATACTCCATTACCATGCGGATAACAGAACAGCATAAATGGATGGATGTGATCACCTAGTAACTCTACGTACTGAATTGCGTTGAGAAAGGCTGATACACAGACCAAAGATCCCAAACAGTGCCACGAAAAAAACACAGACTATGATTGAACCACAATGACCTTATACAGTTCCAACCTAGCAGGCAGGATCCATGGCTTCATTAGCCTGACGCCATATTCTCAGCCTCCTAAGAAGTCGGAATCTGATTCATCACTCCATGCTACTCATTTCCAGTTCTCTGGCCCACTCAAGACGTGCAGCTGATGGCGAGCATTGAGCAATGCCACTCTGCTACGTCGACGGCTCCTGAAACCCATACGGTGAAGCGAGCGTTGCACAGTCCGTTTACTGACGCTACGACTGGTTGTTTGGCTTCGTTAGCTTTGTACAAGACGCCTGAGCCGTTTCTCACCACGCACTGTCAAGGCTAATTGTCCTTTGCAATTTGCCCGATCGCTAGTTTTTTTTCCACTATCCATGTATTCTAGGTATACCCTTGACACTGTGGACCTTGAAAATCCTTGCTGTCTGACGATTTCGGAAACTGAATGGCCCATGCGTCGAGCACCTAAGATTTGTCCACGATCGAAAGCGTCTAAATCAGGCAGTTTACCCATACTTTCAGTTACAACAACTAAATCAGAACAACCATAGCTCACGCAATATATGTGGTTACCACAACGCCCTCACTGCGCTTAAATGATGCGCAGCGCTATACAATTACAATTTGCATAACCATTGCTATCCCTAATTCAGTGTATAATAGTATTCATAGTACCTCATGCAAAATTTTAAAGCCCACCAACTTTCACGTAAAAGATATGAAATATTCATCTTATAATTTTTTGTCATTCATTTATACGTGGGGCTTTCAGCCAAATGTTAGTTCTGTAGCTTTCGGCTTAGCACTTCGTGACTTTCGAGTCTTACCTGAGACCTGGATGTTTCTAATGATTCGAGATTCCTTTTAAATTATAACCTCTTCCTTAAGCTGAAATTTTGTCTTCGTATAATTCCCTCTCGTGCTATAAAAAGTGATTGTTGATCAAACCCCTCATTTACCATCAAGTTTTTTCATTAAATTTAGGTTTTTGTGAGTTTATTAAGCTTAAATTAGGTATTATTTTACATAAAAAGAACAATTTACTTATAGTCTAGAAATAATTCTACCTTGATTTATCGGATAATTATTTCATGATTAATGTACTATATCGGTGTTATCGAAATGAAATTAAGAATGGAGAGACTTATCAAATTAATGCAGGAAAGTTAGCAGTATTGGATAATTTTGCTTAAAATATACATAAACTAATTTTAAAATAAACATCAAATGTTTTTGCTTAGAGTTAATTTCGTGAACAATTCAAAATAGCAATCATCGAAAATTCTGTAAGATAAAAAATTAATATCCTATTTAAAAATTCACATAGACTTTATTATCTAACAGACATTTACTTTTAGTGTAGCTGCCTTGTGTAGTCAAACATGTTTGCTTATAACCAGGAGTGTATTACTAGTATAAGAAGAGTTTCATATTATAACTCAATAGCACACATGACCCTACACCATGAAAAACAAAAAAAAAAAAAAAAATATGAAAATTAGATAATTTCCGTAGATATATGTAATAAATTAATTCAAGCGCAATTTTTATACTATTTTTTTCGTATTTTTTCTATGAAAATAATTTACTCAAAGTTTTAGATAATTTTAATAGATATAGCCTCTTTCATACGTCTTGTTTAATATTCAGAAAAAAATGAGATATCATAATTGGCTTTTTTTAATTACTAAAAGATATTTTTATTGAATAATAAATAATTAAGTCCTATTTTAACAAAAAATTAAAATCTTTAAATGAAATTTTTCTTAAATGTATAAAATGTATTTCTGTGCAAAAGAACTATTTTCCGAAATTCTTTATGTTTCGTTGACAAATCATTTTGAATTTTATTTAATCTGTCAATCCCGTAAGGTATTAATTGATAGTCTTAAAGTTTTCAGGATAGAAATGATGGATAATACCATAGAGATTTATTAATTTTAATCGGTGAAAATGTGCTTATGGTCCCCTTCTTGGCGCATTTTCAAAAAGTCGCCAACAGGCGCGTTTTTGCGTGTTGTCTCTCGGAGTTGAATGCTCCGAGAGACACTATGCAAAAACGGCGTTTCTATGGCAACGAAACCGAAATCCGTGTTTTTAACGAATTTCATCTTTGGTATGGCAATGAAAACAAAAACAATGATTTTTTTACGTATTGTTTAACAAAAAATACACATGTAATTGTATAACAAAAAAGACAGGATTGCCACAAGGAGTGCGCTAAGGATGAAATAGTCCGGGTTACCACGCTTTCCGTGTCTATCACCCATTTGGCGAGAAAGGGGTACCCAAACCACAGATTAACCTTTTAATCTTAGAAAAAAAATCAGTAAATATATATTTTTTTATTTCAAAGTAGATTCTACGCTTTTAACCGCAAAGTAGTTGCTTCTTTCGCGTTCCAGTTGAGATTATGACTTCACCACTTTATTACCATTCTGAACAAGGTACAAATTCCATATAATCCAGGATGTCATTTCTGAGTTTGGTGATTTTTTGGAGATTTTCTTATATATCTGGCAACCTGGTATTTATTAAGTGTTACAGATGGAGACGTATAAGAATTATGCAGAAAATTCTATTTTTTTCAACACTAGTATTTACGTTATCGCGAACGTTACGTTATCTTGACATCATTTCTTTATCACCAAAAAATTCAGAATTTATCATCCTGGATTATATGCTCTGAATTACTTAAAATATACATGGCGTCAGATGATGTTTCATCTACGTCTCATATAATTAATTAAGACATCGTATTGAGCTGTCATTCTAAATCCTACTTATCGATGAATCTGCTTGTCGAAATTCATATTGTTAATAAAACGATTTCTTTTAAAAGACCAAAGCATCGGTTTGAGAAGCCGTTTTCCATTCTAACCCAACTTCTTCTTCAACCTTTTTCTTCTGTTCTAGTGGCATATTGACGATAGAACAAAAGGAAAAACAAAATGAAAAAGTCAAGACAAAACATCCATTTTAGGGTTAGTTTAAAGCAGCAAGGACGATATTAATTATTTAAATTTTTTTTTAAGTAATAGATTAATAATTGCAATATTTGTAAGCAAACTCTTCGAAATCTTAAGACTAATGCCTTGCTTACGCCAGTCTTAAAAATTTTAATTTGAATCAACCACAAATTAGTCGTTTCTTTCGTTCCAGTTAAGACCCTGACTGCGCCACTTTATTACAATTCTCATTGGTTTAAAATTTCCTTGATGTCAGATAACGTTTTATTTACGTCGCACATAATTAAATTACGACATCGTATAGAGACGGCATCGTAAATCCAAATCATCGATGAATTTGCTGCCTATCTTATACCACATTCTTCAAGCGGCAGCAAACAAGGCTAAGTTCACTATCCAATGTCTGTGAATATTATCGAAGTACATTTTGTTAATAAAATGATTTGTTACATACAGACAAAGCATAGATTTATGTGATTTTTTTTTCTTAATCTCAAACGTCCATTCACTAGATTAAATAAAAAATGAGATTCATCCAGACACAGATATCTTGTTTTCAGTCGTCGTCAGTTAAATAACGTTGTTGGCAGATTTTATTTCTCATGCTCCGACTATAAAATTATGTTCAAAGCTACTTAAATCGTGATAAGACACCATTTTAGCACCAATAGTTGATTTAACAACAAGTATTGGAAGTTACATTTATTCGAACAATTCTGGACCCTATGTACTGCCTTAGAATGTTATCTTCTCACCAACTTGAAGATAATATCTTGTGTTAGAATCTTGTGGGAAGTCAAAAATTTTCCATGCATTTCATAACATATTAGATATTTACTATATCTCATTGCCGTCCAACTTGTCTAGTGGTCACAGCGTGCCTGACAGCGGATAGGGAGGTTCTGGGTTCGAATCCCGGTTCGGGCATGGATGTACTTTCTCCCTCTATCTATCCTGTCTTTGTCTTTTCCTTGTATGAATGGGTTTTGAATAGTTACCTACCCTATAAACGGGTACCCATGGCATGTGTGTACTGAGGAAGTCGGACTCCACACATAAATATGGTTCAGTTGGAAAAGTGGAGCAGCGCATCCCATAATGTCAGTCTAGCTGGCACATGACAACAACAACAACACATCTCACTAGTGCAGTGTATCGTGATACCATTGACGATTACCTATCAGGGTTACATGCCCAAAAAATGTCCTATTAGGGTGTGATACTTATTAGGGTTACATGCCCAAAAAACCACTATAAGGATTGCTTAAATATTCTTTGATCAATTAGGAGACGTGTCAAATGGACATCCATTGATGACTATTAGTGGAAAACTTATGCATGCATGCAGTTTAGTTAACGATTTGTCGTGTTTAATACTATGATCTAATAGGATATTTAAGTAAAGATTGTGTCATTTGTTCAATAGTTTTTTGGTACTTGAAAGCATAAAAAGGAATCATTTATGCAAAGAAAAGTTTATATTAATTTTTGATGTAAGTTTCAAAACTTATTTTCAAAATTTATATATAAGTTTAATGAATTTGAATAGCTTGTAAAGAATTACTATGAATTAAACTTTCCATTAATTCATATTATAAATTAAATTTTACACAAAATTCTTATAAATTAAACTTTTTGAAAAAATTTTTCATGACATCTGCACATTTACTAGTTAGCAATTTATGTTACTTGATGCATAGAAAATGTTCTGTGATTGATAAATGTAAGTCATTTCTTTCAGAGATTCGATTCATAATTTTAAGTTGGTTCAATTATTTCAAATAAAATTAATATTTTATTTAAAATTTATTTTAATTAAATTTTTTGTCTTTTTCATTATTTTAAATAAAATAAAATAATTTTTTTTTTCATTCAGTTCATTTCTCAAATATCTGATGCAAGAGAATAAGTTATAAAAAATATTTTTCTTGTATTTTAAAGTGTACAAAAGGTTTATTGTAATATTTATATTTGTTTCATATATTAACTGAAATCTAAATTTTAATTTAAATTTAATTCGTATTGCATTTTTTAAAGTACTCAAACTATATATATATATATATATATATATATATATATATATATATATATATATATATATATATATATATATATATATATATATATATATATATATATATATATATATATATATATATATATATATATATATATATATATATATATATATATATATATATATATATATATATATAATATATATATATATATATATATATATATATATATATATATATATATATATATATATATATATATATATATATATATATATATATATATATATATATATATATATATATATATATAATAGATTAGGAAGTAATGAAAAGATTTGAATATTTGTGCAGAATTTATATGTCTAAACTAAGTTTGAGAAAAAAGTTACTACATTTTTCAAAAACGAATAAACCACAAATTGTTTAGCTAATACGAAATTCCGCGAAAATTTTAGAATCACAGAAAAATGTTACACATAACTTATTTGAAATAAATAAACTTTGTTGTAAATATTTATAGATTTTT
Source organism: Latrodectus elegans (assembly GCA_030067965.1). NCBI lineage: Eukaryota > Metazoa > Arthropoda > Arachnida > Araneae > Theridiidae > Latrodectus > Latrodectus elegans. The sequence goes on from CM057815.1 coordinate 34,974,123, forward strand.
TTCTTTCTAAATTAAAAAAAAATTAACGGCATATTGTAAACTGATTTATATTGAAGTACCATATTACTTATTGTATAAACCATATTTAATAACAAAGCAATATTTCTTAAAAATAACTACACAAATAAATTAAATTTTATGAATAATTTGGCTAAAGTTTGTTGATTTTTGAATAATATGTAGTTTTTCTTTTTGGTATTAGTTTATTTTCATTATTTCATTTATTTCTCTTCATTATTATACATCTGATGAATAATAACTTAATAATTTTCATCAAAAATTAATTTTTAATAATTCACAAATTAATTTAGAAGGAATTGCTAAAGAATTGTACATAAATATTCAATCAGTTGAAAATTGGAGAAATTCCTCAGGTAGCTTCAGGAATTTGTTGAGAAAAAACATTTCATTCTAATATCATTTAGAATTAAATAATGTCTTAACGTCCATATTTTTATAATGACAATAAAATGAACTTTGCTTTGACATTTAAGAGTATCATTAAAAGTAAAAAAAAAAAAAAAAAAAAAAAAAAAAAAAAAATTATTTCATGGCGATAATTGCAAAAGAAGATTAAAAACTTAACTCTTAAGATATTTTTAAAGAATTAAACAAAGAAAACTATGTAAAATAAAAATTAATAAAAATGGACTTAATAAATTAATTTTCATTGTACCTTTAATCCCCCTGATTGTGCCTGTCTGCAGAAGGAATGAGATTATCATATGATAAAGAAACGCACTATACTTAAGGTTAAGGAATTTTAAATGGGCAAAAAAGTACTGAAAACCTAAACTTTGAAAAGGGATTATTGAAATATAAAATACGATAATTTCTTTAGTGAAAATAGCTTTATCTAACTATTTGAAATAATTTAAATACTTTCTTTAGAAGTTTAATGAAGATTTTAATACGGCTGAATAGGAGAGAAGATAGCACAGAAAAAATTCTTATCTTGTTTGGAGTTTTCAATTTAAAATATAAATTGAAATATTTTTTATTAAAAAATTTTTTATCATTCTTTTTAAAACCCGAAATATTTAACAACAAACTTTTAATTTGTGAATTTGTTTTCTCCCTTTTATATTGATTTCGAAAAGAGTCTTCCAAAGTTCGAATGTCTTATCTAAACGAATCAAGTAAAGTTTCTTGTAATATTATCTGTAAAACCTTATTTCCTTTTATTCACTACTTCCATTCATTTCTATAAAAAAAACTTATGTATATATATATACATACATATACATATACATATATATATATATATATATATATATATATATATAGATGAAATTTGAATCACGAGTGTCGTTTTGTAGGACAATAGAGGAATATTAATACATATTTACCAACTAAACAATTAGCTTTATTTGTAAACGATAGAGATCAGCAACAAAAATTTACGTCGATATATATATATATATATATATATATATATATATATATATATATATATATATATATATATATATATATATATATATATATATATATATATATATATATATATATATATATATATATATATATATATATATATATATATTATATATATATATATATATATTGTAAGAAATATATAATATCATACTTAGAGCAATGAACACTAAAACTTTTGGAAACTGTTTTATGTCTTAATTTTCCTATTTCTATATTAAAATCTATAAAAAAGGAAGAATATATTATATTAAATGATAAATAATTCAGATAATAAACAGATTTTTAGGAAGCAGAGATGTTAAATGTAAATTAGCAATGAAAGAAGCAATAAACATGAGAACTGTAGACGTCAATGAAATTGCCTAATATCCTTCCTCTGTGCGATATCAAGAGTTAAAGAAAGGGTGAAAGACCACAACGCCGTCGTCATCGCAGTTTTAGTCACTACACTGAAATGCTTGCAATCATACAATAATATGTTTCTTTTCCTTGAAGTCGATAATCACGTGAACAGTATTTTTCATTCATAAAATAGAAAAATTTCATTAATAATTATGTTTAAAAATAATTTTCGAAGCTTTACTACAGGTAAAATTTCTAGGTTGTTTCTCATTCGACAGGTGTTTGTTTCCTGGTTGGGAGGTAGCATACAATTTTTTTTTAATAAAGTATATTTTCTAATATTTTATTGTTCAAATTAAAAAATAACTCTTTTTATCAAATTAAATAACCCAATACCATACTTTTTATTTTTTATAATCTTCAAGTAAAATATATTATATGCTATTTTTATTGATTGTATTTAAAATTGATTATTATTTTTCATATAAACCTAATTAAAGAATAAATAAATGAACATTGTAGTGATAATGACACAGAAATAAAACAAATAGCCTTAATCAATCGGCTTAATTTGGAAGAATTAAGCGCGAATGCTGCTACATCTATTTTATGTATCGGCATCCCTTTTAAGCAATCATTTAAAGAAATCATATATGATTCCTGGCACAACCAAAAACAATTTACTTATGTATAAAAAATTTCGTAACGTTGTTTTATATTTCTGAAAGCAGAAAAACTGCTATCTGAAAATTATCTGTGTGTATTAAAAATTTTTAAACTATTTACTTTAAAATTGTTTTTTTCTTTCGGCTTTTCCATCTCAAATCTAGTATCACGTGAATTTGAATTTCTATCATATATGCTGGAATGATGAAAATTATAAGAGGTTCAATTACAGCAATCTCCATTTATGATTTAATTTATTAACTTCCACTTTCATTTAATCATAAAATCTAAATTTTTAAACCTTTATCTATTGAACATTAAGGTACCTGTACACGTTGAAAACATCAATTTCGACAAAAAATGATAAATTGGTTTTATTATTTCATTAAATAAGGAATTTAAATAGCTTTACAAAACAGGTTTGTTTTTGTCTCTACGTTAATTAGATTCCGAGATATGAAGGATTTCGTAAAGATTAGGAAACCAAAAGTGGACATATTTAAAGCACCGGAAGTGAAGGGGCCAGAATGATGTTAAAAATTAGTTTAAACAGTGTTTAATTTTGAAATATAAATTTAGTAAACTTTTAAAAGATACATAAAATAATCACTGTTCCGGAAATCAATCAGAAAATCAAATAAAAAAAATTAACCAGCAAATATGAGAATTTTTTAAGACACAATACTATAATCTTTAAATGCTATTTTCTCAGAACTGGCTTTTGCATATAATTTGCACGCTTCAAAAACGATAACTCAAAATATTATTATAATATCACTCTGAAATTTCATGAGCTTGATCTGCATATTGTTTTCTAGAGAGTGTACTAAAAGAATTTTAATCACTTAAATATTTCCCAAATTATGGCCTATAATTTGAATAATGGCATAGAAAATTTGGCTAAAATTTCAGTATAAATATTCAACTATCCGTAATTATTTCCTATTTTAACAAAAACTTAAAATTTTATTACATGCTCTAGATAACAACATATAGATTATTTGGTATTAATTTTTTCAAATATGCTTAATAGTTTTTGATGTAGCATTTTTAAATTTTTCTTTTTAAAAAAATTGTTTGTTAAAAGGCAATGATTAAATATACTTTTGCAGATTTATATTTCTTAATTCAATTATGTATGTATCTTTTTGAATTATTTTAAATTAGAAAAAAAATTCCTTATTTTTATTATACTTAGATTAATAATTTAACTTTCCTAAAATATTTATATCAATGAACAATAAAGTTAAGTCCAAATTATATATAGTTTTATCATATATAGTTTTAAATAATATTTTAAAGACCAAGTACAAACAAAACTCCCAGGAATCTGCATTTAACTTGAACTATAAGTAATAATTATATTTATTATTTTTAATATAATTATTTATTTTGCATCATTTTAATGTTATTTTTTTGGAAAAAGGCAACGTAATAAAAATATTTTTATAATCTGCGTATATTTATAAAGCATTTTAGTCAAATCTTGTCTGATATCTCAAATGATAGAATAAAAGTCAAACATTGAAGTTCTATAATTTTGACTCTTAAATGTGTTATATATTAAGTTTATACCTAATTTTTATTATTGCTTTTTAATAGATAATGACAACAAATGAACAATAATGAACAGAAATCACATGATCTTTAATTAGATTTATGCACTGAAGGAAATTTCCGCGTATTAAATGTTTATAATAATATATAATATATTGAGACAGGTAATTTTTTCTCGACTTTAATACAAAGTTCGATAAAATTAAACAAATACAAACTAAAATAAGAAAAATCTGTATAATATTTTATTGATTGTTTTTAATATTTTTTTAAAACAATGAATAAATAAAATTGAGAATAATGAGGAAAAATAAGTTCTAAAATGGGTAGCAAAAAATCGCTGTTTTTATTTTACTATCGTAGAATAAATCTTTTTTTAACAAAAAAAAATTCTTCGAAATAAATCACTACATTAAAGCAATAGTCCAGAAAATGATTCCAATCAGCTTTAAAGCATTTTAGCGAATAAACGGAATCTTAAATCCGCATTTGGCAAAACTTGGCGTTTAGAATTGAACTACCATCAGAGGACATAGTTTCTTCTGGTAACCCTATTTTTCAGCCAAAACAGCAGTCAGCGCGGCTTTCGCGAAAACCGTTCAGATGAACCCGAATCACTTTATATGCTTGATCGAAAGGGGGTTTGTCGTCGTGAAGTATGTGGATGTTTCGCTGCGATTCCGGTACAACGTAGACACAGCTTGAGGTTCCCAGGATATATTGCTCTTAACGTGATTGTGATATTTGTAACGTTATTTATGTGGATTTGTGTTGAAAACTGGGCGTTTGACTGACATTTAATTCTTGGAAGGAGCTGGCGACGAAACTCTTTACTGGCCTTGGCGTTTGTCCTTGAAGCCAAGTTGAATTCCTTGGCATTTTTCCACGTGCAATATACTCGTGGAAATATTAAGGTGAGTCATCATTACATGTATTAAAAAATTGTAATTAATAAAAAATATCAATATTTTTAGGAAAAAAAGTCTTTTTAGAAAAAAATTCTTGTGTCTTAGATCGATTTGATTAAGTTACTTTAGGATAATTATATATTATGACACAAAATGCATGCTTTCAGATTGATGGTTAGAAATTAATTAAATGGAAAAATTATTACCAAATTATTTTGAAAGAAATCTGGTCGATGTAAAGAAATCTCAAATACTAAAAATCGCCAATTTCGCCAAGTTAGAGAAAGAAACATTGAAAATGATACATTCATTGGATTTGAACTTTAATCTGTTTAATATTTGTATTTTTAAGGATGCTTTTCCATAAAATATTATAAACTTTCCAATTATATCATTAGAATGTCATAGTCGCATTGATTGTTCGTCAATGTTTACTTTTATTGACGTTAAGCCTAATGCTGATTGGTAAACAAAGTCCAGTTTACCTGTCTATAGATCCAAAACATAGGTACTCACTTCTAAGATTTCTGCATTTATAATGCTAAACAACAAATAAAAGTTTTGAAATTCATTTTTCTCACTGATATCTGTGTTTGACTTAATATTTTTAATAATTAAATTTGTAATTTTTTTTGACAAATTTTATTTTTCTTTGAAATTTCCAATCGACAAATTACTCTATTATGTATTGTAAATTATAACGTCATATTGCTGAATAAAAGAATATTTGTAGGAAATTAGTCTAACCTTTATTTTATTTTCAAATGTAGATCATAATCTCAACAGTATGTAAACAAATAGAAATTTATTTTCATATTATTTTGTTAATCTTGATTAAATTGTAATTCGTTTTTGTAAGTCTTCCTCATTTTACTTCCTCACCATGTATAATTTTTATTTGCATATGTGAACTATTTATAAGTGCCTTAAAATCAGTTCAAATTACTTTGATGAGGTATAATTTTTGCTGTGCATATGAGCATGCATAGTTATGATTGAATATAAGTAACTTTTTGCTTATATATGTGATTGCACCTGATAACCACAATTAACATTAATTTTGTATAATTGTTATACAGTTTAAAATCCACAAAAGTTGAGTGGCTAGGCGTAAAGTTAAAGTATAATGTTTTCAGCACTTGTAAAATAGTTCTTGTTTATCATACAAATAAATAGCATGAATATCTTAAAATTTCCAACATATTTATATTTTTTATGTTAAAACTAAAACAATATAACATTTTTAGCCTTTTAAAAAAGAAAATAATTTGCTTAATATTTTTCTAAACCATTTGCTTTGAAATAATTTCACACTGTAGTGTTCTAATACACTGCATTAAGATTTAATTTTTAAATTATAGAGAATAGTTTTGACGAAGTTTTTTTTTCTCCCATACATGTGAAGCATATGATTGGAAGAAAACATGCATATTATTTTTTAGTATAGTGTGAGAGTTATTTTTCTTATATCTAAAATGGAATCTGAATGGTTAACATTCTTACTTCTTCGTTTCGATCCCTGACTTTGACAGTTTGAAATTCATTTTAAGCTATAGTTTTCAATAGAATCAACTGTTATGCACAAAAATGATTATTATAATTACAAAAAAATAAAATCAACTATTAAATTATTTCACTAACTAAATTATGTGAGAATTGTTTTTATAAATAAAAAAAAAAATCTTGTAGAAAGCGATTTATGGTCTGTGTATTTTAATATCTTCTGTGGGACTATTCATTATATTTGCAAAATTTTGAAGATAATTTTTAAATAAATGCTTGAGCTTCTTGCTATTTTATTATTTGTATTATAATGAATAATTTTTTATGCAATTGATAAACCTCTTATAAAAAGCACATAAAAACTTTTTGAATTATGCATTGCACTTAATCTTGCATTTTCTTTTCTTTTATTTCCTTAATTATAATATTTTTCTTGAATTAAATTTAGTCACATTGAGTTATCAGATTATTTTATTTTTATTTCCTGTTATGCAACATGTACTTAACTTCTTTTAGAAAACAATGATAGTGATTTTTTTGTAATTTTTAATTGTATTCAAGAAAAATGTATTTGATAATTGGATATTCACTTACTATTATAAGACTTTATTTATTTTAACTCAGAATGTTTGTTTTGAAATGACACTTGAGACTTGTAATTAGTCTATTTTTTATGTTACCATGAAAATGATTACTGAGCTTATTATTTTTTTAAAGAATTAAATAAAATGTGATATGTCCTAAAAACTGCTTTTAACTGTAATACTTTCTTGTTTTGATGTGTTAATTGTAAATATTTTAAATACTTCATTTGAAAAAAAAAATTTCATCATTAAATTGTTTTCAAATCTTAGTTATATTTTTCTATACCAATAATCTTATTAAAAAACAGTTTGACATTAAACAAAATGAAAATATATTTTCTTAAAAATATTATAATCATTTCATGTGTTTCTTTAGTTATATTGTGAACATAAAACCTAATATTCTTGTTTTAAGTTAAAGTTTGTTAAATAATATATTTGTGAAGTTAAATGTTCAAAATTGCATAAAATTATTTTTAAATCTTTCATTTTTATTTCTTGGTTAAAATTTTCAAATTATAAAGTTAGCTAATGATAAATAGCTATTATAGAGGAGCAGAGTTAGGAATAATTGATAATTTGCAAGTCTGAAATTGTTTGTGGGTCGAGAAGCTACAACGAAATGTTTTAAAGGAAATTTTACCATTACTGTTTGTATTGGTTATAATCTTCTAAGCAATAGAGATGGGATTGAGCATCTTTTGATTCTGATTAATTTTTTGAAGATTTGTATGTGGAAATAATATTGACTCTGGAATTTTTTCTGTATATCATTCCAGATTTATGCAAGTATGCTAATTACAGAGATGCCATGATCATCTGAAGATAATAGAATAAGAATATATATACATATATAAGATTATTAGTTGTCCTGCTTCACACATCAAATAAATAAATAACAGTACAACATATGGTTGAAAAGTTTAATAGTATATATAATCTACAAATGCTTATATCATAAAATTATTTATATACTAAGCATACAAAATTGTCTTTATTTATCTTCTTCTAATCCTCGAAATTGGATCTTAGATTATCAAAGTTGAATGCATATTAGAATACCTTTTTCAATAGAACCAAACACACATCAATAACTAGCAATATAAAGAAACCTCACTATTGGAATGTCAATATGTGGATAAATTTTTTGGAATGATAAGTCATGGTTCATATTAGTGTATTCTAATTTCTGAGCCTGTATGATATAAATTCCATCTAATTCTTATCTTAATATGTAATCCTAATTTAATCATATGTACATTCTGGCTAGTAACTGGATGTATAATCTTTGGATTGCAGTGTAACCAATTACAATTTGTAGTACAAACTTGCTGTGAATTCTTGTGATCACATCATTTACTTAAAAAAAAAGTTGTATCTATTTTTAGTATACCTCATATTTAGTGTATAAAAGTATAGAAAATCTGAAAATTACCGTGAAATAGCATTTATTATTTTTTTTTAATAATATTGCCAACAAATTCAACATGTAGTCAGAACCATGAAATGAAATTTCGATTTTTTTTTGATCGAGTTAAATAGTCAAAATGTTTCATCTGTATTATCCTGTCGACTATTTTCCCTCCAAAATGCTGGAAAACTGCTACAAATTTTATTGATTTTTTTCAAGAGGGATTACAAAACAGTAGTTAAAATTTATGTCCCCATTAAAACAAATTGATAGGAATATTTTTTTATTTATTCCATTTTTTTAATCACCAATTTAAAACTTACATGCCTTAAAATATATAAAACTTGAGTTTAAATATAAGTTAAAAAAAAAAAGAAATGAATTGCTCTATGAATGTTGTTACTGAGTGGCAATATTTGTCTCTAAATCGTATTATTTAGAGACATTTCTCGTGGAATTGATTAACATGAAATATTTAAATATAAGTGAGGCATAAGCGCAAAAAAAAAAAAAAATAAAAAAAAAATAAATAGATGAATCGTTGGTTTTGAATGAGTATTGAGAAATGACTTATATACTAAACGAAGGAGAAATGCTGGTTGAATGCCGCAACAAAGTATGTTTGGAATTTGGCGCAAAACCAACTGTATATTTTGTGGCATTTGATGCCAAACAATAAAACGCATCCTGGGTAAACTTTCAAACCATTTTCTACCAAATACTCTTAGCTGCGATAAAAAAAAAAAAAAATAAAAAAAAAAAAAAATAAAACGTATCGAAGGACATGTCTTATATATTCTGATTCTTGAAAGAGTTATTATACTATTAAACTGCTTTTTAAAATTAACTGCAAATGTAATAAATTTCATCAATAACGATACTGGTGTAAACTGCATAAAAAGTAGAACGACTTTGATACATCGCCAAATGTGAGGGGAATATATTGGAAAACTGCTGTTAGTACTAGAGTAGCACCTCGTCAGATTTCTGTAAAGACTTCACTTAAACAAATATCTAAGGATATTCCCATATTTTAGAACATTTGAACAATCCATCACACAAGTATAAAAATCTTTTGTTAAAAGCAATTTAATCTAGTAACTCAGTCTTAATATATTCTTTCAATTAACATTAAGTTTGTGAAAATTTTTAACGCATAATGTATTTTGAGAAGTATAAAGTGTTTTCAGATATACATGAAATTTCACTTTCGTCTTGTGTGTGCTTCTTCGTTATTTTTGGCGATACATCACGAATCATCAAAAGTTAGCTATGCTAAAATCAAATGCAAATAAAAAGTGGTATTTTTTAAACCAGCCAAAATATAATAAGACTTGATTTGAAGCGGGTATCTGGTTCATTTTTATCGACTTCAATTATCTTATTTTGATTTGTTTATTTCCAATAATATGCTGCTAAACCCATGATCATTATTTTAAGTGCATAAAAAAGTAATGTGCTTATGCTAGTAAAAAGCCATATATTTATAGAAAAGACTTTTTATTTATTGCTAATAAATTAATAAAAAGCTTGATTTTATTATTTTTAAATGATTATCTATCCTTGTTCTTTAAAAGAAATTAATCGGAAAAATTGATCCAGAAAAAAATTTATAGTTGTGTTGATGTAACTCAATTTTTTTGAAAAATAAAATAAAAAAATAAATAAATAAAAATGAGCCACCATTTATCAAAAAAAAAGTTTTTTATTTTAAATTAATGTTAAATTATTAACTATATAGTTGACACTTTTTTTTTTTTTTTTTTTTTTTTACAAAGCTCTAATATACGAACATTGAGTATTTTAAGAACTAATCATTGGTCCCAAACTTAGTTCCGAAAGCACACTGATAATTTTAATTCCTTTATGTGAACGTGGAATAGCATTTATAAAATTTTGAAAAACATCTTTTACGAACTTATTATGTATGCACCATTATAGTTAATTAATTAATTTATATTTTTCATTTTTTTTTCCTTTTGTGGTTGAGAAACTTGGATCTTTGTTTTCATTGGAAAATCGCTAATCCTTCAAAATCTCAATTTTTAGACGTAAGAAATTCCACACGGATTTTTTCCGTCTCATCTAATACCCGTTTTACGGGCTATATATTAAAATATAATCAATAGTTTCAAATGCAAATATCTTAAGGTAATTTTGCATAGAGTAAATAAGGTCTGGTGTGTCATTATGAAATTGACGTTTCAAATGCAATGCACTTGTATATCTTTTGGAAATGGAAATTACAGACGAACGATATCGAAGGCATGTTTGACTTGCAAGCTTTATTACTAATATAACTGAATCTAAGGAAATTTTCGTGATGAATAAGACAACTTACTCATAAATTTAGGGAAAAAAAAAAACTTTCTAAACTTTTTCCCGAAATTTCATTTTAAAAATTTTTGAATCTGGTCTTAATGTAATTTGTGGTAAAAATTATTGTGGGGGTAATTATTTAAGTCATTGAGAGCGTAATGAGAAGGAAAAAGAATTTTTCGATATCAACTAAAAATGACTTGGTTCAGTGATTGTCTGCAAAACAAGCAGATGTATGGTTAACAAGATCGAGGTACCTTTTTTTTAAAATTAAAACGGTAAAATAGTTTGTTTCATCAACAAAATTGAAAAAATGCTTTAAAATGTAGTTTTGGAACAAAAATAAGGGATTATACTGTTATTTTTCATCAATAAAATGAAAGTAAGAATTGTATTTTGACATGAATTTCATTTTTCACGTATCTTATGTATTCAGTACATAATGAATGTTTTTAATAGTACTTTATTGAGAAAGCAGCTTGGTAAAAAATAGTTTTTAATTTATGAACTATTTTACTGGTTTTTACGGTATAAATATGATCGTCTATAGTCTATAAACATATCGTCTAAAAATATGATCCTCTATAATATCAAATTATGCATGAAATGGATTTTTTGTCGATTCCATCTCTATTTTAACAATTTGCATTAAAAAAAAGCATTTTACACGTACAACAATCATAATACAATGTATTTTTTATCAGCAACAGCCAACCTGACAACGAGTTCGGATATAGGAGTCCACAAGATTGCTGAATTATTAACGCTTTGGCCTTCGGTTTAACAGGTCGTAAGTTCGTATTCTTCCTCAGACTTGGGTGTTATCGATACTTTAGAATCATCACTTTTACGACGAAATTCACCAGCAGAAAAATCTGAGCTTGGTAGGTCGGATGGTGATTGCGGTAACAAGTTCACCGCAACCAATTTATCGGGGTAAATTCGTATTCTTCAGACAATTTCAGATATCAGTGCTAAAGTGTGCGTCTCACCATCGTTTTGGAATCGTATCCACTGCGCTACATTTTACCCGATTCTTGAAGCACAACTGGTTCAAGGAAAACCTTTTGCAAA
>CM057815.1:34990926-35153426 GCA_030067965.1 Latrodectus elegans
CATGCGGCTCACACCATTTCAAAGTCACTGTTTTATAGATTGTGTCGGAGGGAATAATTTGAGGACGGTCACAGTTGTAAACTTTAAATAGATTGCGTTTCTGTGTCGCATTCAAAATATTTTGATTCCTATGTAAATAAAAATTATTTTACAGGGGTTTTACTTTCTACATTTACTTCAAGATAGAATGGAGTTCTATTCGACTTGAAAAGTAAATTTTTGCGACTAACATTGAATTTAATTTTTGTATTTATTCAACGGGGCCCACATAGGGTGATGTTTGATCAGAAAATTTCAATATTGCTGAATATTCTTCTATAAAATACATATATAAATATTATATCAAACTCATATTTATAGATATTATATTTTGATTATTTGTAAATAAAACGAAAAAAAAATTGTTTGTATTGGGAATTTTATAGTATTTACTTTTGCAAGAATATAATGATTTAATAAATTGTATATATTCAAATTGTGTGTGTGTGCTTATTATTAGAATTTTAGTTTTAAAATAGGAAGAAACTGCAATTCAGTGATTCACATAAAATTGACATTTTAATGATTGAAATTACTTATTCAAATATTGGGAAAATAAGGATTTTTAGTTAACCATGCTGAATTGATAGCATATATGCATATTTTTAGAAATTTTCCTTAATTATTTACGAACCAGTGATTTTTCAATTTTAAGTTTCATTACATTTCTCACTATTTTTCCATTAGCATATATTCCATTAGCGAAATATGGCATGATATAAATTTTCGATGTTCATCTAGTTGTTTCATTCTTAACGGACAATATCATGGCTAAACTAAGGCTTTTTTAATACTCACTGTGTAAATTGACTTACAGAAAATGTTTTTTTTTGTGAGCTTTATTCACTTGTGGCAAGGGGGGAACTCGAAAAAATGCTCTTAACCTGAAAGACATGCTGGTAGAATACAAAAGGGTAATATCCATCTCCATTAACCAATTGTGATTTTGATCCAGCCTGGTTTCCAAAGACCTGTGTTATTATTGTAAATTATCTTATTACTTATGAATTGTTTTATTACTTACGATAAATATTTGTTGCATAATGTTGCTCTGGTTCAGAAAAAAATGTAAAGAACAGAACACTATTAATTTTTTACATTCACAAATTCTCAAAAGTGTTTTGCTTGTACAGTAGACGCTTACTCACTTCATTCACTTGCACTTTAAAACATAATTTTTTTTTAAAATTTCTATATTTACACAAAAAAATTTCAAAATGTGTATGAGTTAAGTAACTTATTACTTATCAGTAATGAATGGTTGTAATTTTGCTAATGGTCATTAATCTGAATAAAATTAATTCAAGCCATGATTTTGTCACTCTTCTGTATTTTATTTAGTTCATCCCGCCTGCTTGAGGTTTCTAAAAGAGAAATTTTTGTGCAGATGTGTTCCTCATTTATTTAGTACTTCATTGCCGCTTTTTGATGAAAGAGTTAATTGTTGGATCATCATTTTCGGTGTGGCGCCAAGATGGGGGGCTTTGGTTTTTCAATAATACGCCTAATTATAGTCTTTGGCCTTGCTGTTAATGAATCGTGCGTAATTGGACGACCGCAGTTGTGGCCTGTGTATAGTACTTCGTTCGTGACCGGTCGTATCTCATTGAGCACCTAAATTTATGATGGAAACGTTGATTAACCCCCTGATAGCGACAGAATTTTTAACGCTAGTTCATGAGGTTGACTTGGGCTCGTTTCGAAATTTTATGCCCCACTGAACTGAGTGGTTTTGGAATCTTTGCCATTAATTTTACTTGGGTCGCCGTTTTATTGCTCGTATTTTTGTAAATGGCACGATCCGTTATCGATTACTTAGTGTAGGATTCACTCAGTACCGTTTGGGAGGTTAGCGTCGTTACTGTGAAGTTCTGAATATAAAATTTGTTTTTTTACTGCGTAGATTGCTTTAAAATGTTTTATTAATTACTTTTATTGTATTATATATATACATACATAATTGTGTGTATATATATATATATATATATATATATATATATATATATATATATATATATATATATATATAATGTAAACGTATCAAATTACATTTTGGTCGATCCTAAGGTAGAGTAACTTTTGCAAAGTTTTATTGCTCCACTGTGCTGATTGTACCCTGAATTTAGCCTGATGGTGCTGTTCATATTAAAAAGCTTCTGGTCCATAAAATTTGTTATACGGCATTTAGTTTAGAATATGTAATAAATTTATATAATATTTTCTTGTACGTTATTTATATTATCCCTCATATTAAATTGTACAAATTAAATATGTTTTGACACCGTATAGCGGACACCCTAACGAACGTTGTAATGATGTTAGCATCCATCGCGTGATTTGCTAACCGGAAGGCTTTCCATAGTGAGCCGTATTTATGCGTCATGAGACAGAAAAGTCTGAAAACTCCCAAGCACACACCACGTTAAGCGTATATACATAGTTTTGCAGGGAAGCCACGGATTGTACCTTAAGCTCAATGGGTTTGGAATACTCGCCTGTCACAGAGCACTTCGTAATTTTAAACCTCGTCACCTGACCGTGGCTGAAATGATGTTCAGGTGAGTTGACACTCTCATCTCCACATCCGCACCCATTAATATTAGGAATTTTGAAGACGTGCTGAAGTGGATCATTCATCTCCCATTGTTCAGTGGTGGCTGGGATCGAACCCGGGATCTTAAGCTCCTGAAAGCTTTGTACTATCACTAAATTAAGGTGAGACCATTGCTGGAATAATGGACGTTGTTTGCAGCCGAGTGGCTAGGCGTCCATTCCCCCATTTTTTGGCTCAAAGCCACAGGTGTTAACTCCGCCAATGATTCGATGAACGACTGGTATGGAGTGAGACGACATTGTCTTTACTGATGACTCCTTATGCTTACAACATCACGATAGTCAGATTCGAGTCTGGATCATGACGAGACTGTTGTGTTGTGTCGCCCCATGCGTCGTGCGACCTATATGATGATTTAGTGGTGGTATTAGATATTCCCGCATCCTCCAGCATGCATTGCCGGTACACTGATCAGACTGCTGTAAATCTTGTGAGATGTTGGATTTCATTTTTTTTTTTTTAATACTGAAATTTAATAAAATAAGTACGGAATGCAACTCACTGTTAAACTTTTGTATAACTTTTGTATTCGCGATTGATTATTTACACTCTCAACATTAAAAAAACCTAATTCCAAAAAAGATTCCATTCTTCTCATTAAAGTTAACAGATTTTTTTTATGAGATTTATTATTTCAATAGAGTTATATTAGTTGCTAACTATACTTGAAATCTAATTTTTTGTTATGTTCAGCTTAATTAAAAATCAAACCTCATGTTTTGAGAAATCAGCATTACAGAATTCTAAAGGCAATAAACAAATGTATAGTTGTAAAAGAAGCTGGTGGGTTGATTTTTTTTCTGTTTGTATTGTAATATTATAAGATTTAAAAATAATATACTCAGAAACTTTAACTGTCGACCACTATTTTACGCAGTCTGTAGCCTCACAATTTTATTGCTAATTATAAATTGCAATATTCTGACTCTATTTTAACAGTGATCTGGTAGAAAAGAGTCCTTCGAAGTTTTAAGTTTTTCATTTTTTTAAAATCTAATTTACATAATGAACATGATTCTGAAGGTTAAAAAATTAACAAAAAACTATTACTTTTTTAAAAAAAGTTTAGAAATTATTAGAATGTTAAACGTTGGATATAAAGGTATCTTTATTTTGCTCATTTATTTATATTTAAATTATGTGTATCAGGTATCTACAGTGGTGGCCAAAATTGTGGACACTTCTGGAAATTTTTATTTTTAAACTTTGTATGCTTATAGAAAGCGTTACGTTTCCCAAAATGCAACGTTGTATATATCATTTTAAAGAGAATCTATTTCTGAATTCAATACAAAACACAAAATTCAATTATTTGCAATACAAAAAAAAGTTAAATGATAATAGTTATCAATATATATTAGGTAGTGATGATTGCAGTGAGTTATCAGTACTTAGTTATAGTACACTTTATTTTTGTTTACAGCTTCACATCGACGTTTCATTGAGTTGACAAGAGTTTTAAGCTCTTTTTTCGTTATTACATGATGCCAGGAAACATTTATAGCCTCAATTAGTTCCCTTTTATTTGATGGGCGCCTCACATTCGGACAAGGGTTTTCAAACGGTGCCACAAATTTTCGATAGGATTAAGGTCAGGACTGTTTCCTGGCCATGACAACAATTTAATGTTCTTTGTACGAAACTACTCTTTCGATATTTTAGCCGTGTGGCAAGGAGCAGAATCCTGCTGAAAAATAAAGGAAGCATTGTTGGGAAAGTGATTTCTGGAAGGTAGAAGTTTGGTTCTAGAATATTGTCAAATGTATTTTCTGACATTCAGTGTCCCATAGATGACATAAAGGTGACCAATACCATTTGCTGACATGCATGCATAACCAAATCATAACACTAACTGGATTCTTCACAGTTGCTTGAATGCAGTCAGGATGTAGCTCTTCTCCTATTCTACGTCTTACGTATTTTCGCCCATCACTACCGAATAACGATAGTTTTGTTTCATCACTCCATATAACTTGTGACCACTGATCATCTGTCCAATTAATGTGTTCCTTTGCCTACTGTAGTCTTTTTTTTTTTTTTTTTTCGTTGCTGAAAATTAAGATCAGGCATTTTTCGTGGAATTTTACCTCTCAGTCTAACATCAGTCAATCACATGATGTTAGCTTCTACTGGCAGTTACTAACATTTGATTGGTTCTCAGAATAAGAACAGTGATTGGCCAGGAAAGCTAGACATTACAAACCACTTCATAACAGTGTTTTTTATTTATATTAAAGTACATATAACTTTTTTTGTATTGCAAATAATTCAGTTATGTGTTTTATACTGAATTCAGTATTCTCTTTAAAATGATATATACAAGTTTACATTTTGCGAAACGTAACATTTTCTATAAGCATACAAAGTTTAAAAACATAAAAATTTCCAAAAGTGTTCACAGTTTTGGCCACCATTTTGAATATTGGTTTTTTATATCTTTTTTCATAATTAATATTTTCAGTATACAAAGATGACTTGGTGCTTTTTTTCAACTTTTTTAAATAAGCTTCATTACAGTGTAATACCAATGAATTTTACTGAATAAATTGTAGTGGCCACAATCTTTAGTGATTAATATTTTTAGCTGTAAAATTTTAAAATTTGCTGCCTTTAAGACATTTTTTTGATAATTAGGCTGCATTTTTATGAAAGTAAATTCGTTATAATTAATGCTGTTACATTTTATCTCCTTTAAATTAATTTTTATCTTTTATTGAAATAAACTAAAAAAATGTACACACACAATGTAAATAAATGGAAAATATTTGATTTTAAGTAGAGACATTTGGGATTGATTTATTTTTACTTACAATATGTGGGAAGGAATAAAAATAACAAAAATTCTGCTTACATATTTGAAGGTTCCGTTGTAAATAAATATATAATATCAAAAAATGTGATAATCTGCATATTAAAAAAAAATATTCCTTGGATTTCTGCCATGAAATGGCATATTAGTCGTCATTTCTTTCGCTAAAAATTTGTCTTATTTGATTTTTCAGACTGGTTGTAATTAATGTTAAGATAAATAAAATTTTCTACTTTTTTTCTAGAAAAATGAATATTTTTATCATTATTCCGGCGAAAACCAATTTATTTCGTATTAGTATGAGCGATAATTTTTTTCATTATTATTACTATTAAGATAAAAATGACTTTATTCTAATATTATTTTCATACATTTCATTTTTTTTAAAATCTAAAAAACAACATAAAAATTTCCTTGTGTTTCCTAGTTGTTAAAGAAGTATTTTATGTTGATTCATGAAACTTCCGGATTAAAACAAACTATCTTTGTGTAGTTTGTTATCTTATTTTGCGCGATTTCCTGTTCTGGAGTATTTTTTGTCCCAACATTTTCTAGTGTTTGCTTGTATTTTAATTTTGTTCGCGAGTAAAATATCCAAATTTATTCCATGGAAATCTTTCTTTGTTCTTGCGCATTTTGTTTAATTCATGATCGTTTTATCTTAAGGAAATCAAGGAGCGAAAGAGATAAAATTCTATTACTGAAAACTTTTTAATGAAAATTGAAAGTGCATACATTTTTGTTTTTAATTAACATTTAAAACCAAAATTAATATTTAATATACATATGATCTCTTTCAAATGCTTTTATATTTCATATTTTATTATTATTTTTTTAAAGTTTGTAATGATTTTTTTAGTATTGAAAAATCTACCTTTTGAAATATTTTTAACAATAAGTTCTATGTATTTAAGCTCAAATTATGTTGGCTAGAACACTCATTTGCAGTATTTCACATATTTGTGATATTCATTATATTTGATTAGTTAAGGCCCATAAAAATTAACATAAAATTTTAAGATCAAACCAAAAACTTTCAATCATTTTCAGCTATTTGATTAACTCGGTGTTTTTTGGAGTATAAAAATATTGCTAAAAAATGTATTTTTACTTTATGGAAAATTGGAATCTTAAAAAAATTTTGTTAATATCTTTACTAATTTATCTCTGTAATCCAACTCGGCTGTTTTAAGTGTCTTGTTTTTTGAATTTAAAAATTATTGTTTTATATATTTAGATCTAGATCAAGAAAACGTTTACAAAAAGATGTTTTTCGAAGCCATTATTTTTATATGAAAAGTAGTGATTTTGGAAACCACTATTACATGCCAATATTTCTTCATGTACATTGATAAATATACGAATATAGGTTGAATTGTTAGCAAATACCTCTCAGGTACATTTATATTTCATTGAAAATGCCCTGGCTGAATATTCACTTAGTATTTGGTACTGACTAAAAATAAAAATCAATTTCGTTTTTACTGTATCTGTTAAGGTACCCGAACACGTTCAGAGCATTTTTTTTAATACACTGCATATATACATTGTAACGATTTTTTCTTATTTCACTTTAGAAAACATTAATATTGAGCTACTAAAATTTGATATATTCCAATATTATATTTCTTAGAAATGTTGAATATGTATACAATTTTAAGCATTTTTTAAAAAAAATTAAAAAAAATTTAAAAAATGCTACATCAAAAACTATTAAACATATTTGAAAAAAATTAATACCAAATAATCTATATGTTGTTATCTAGAGCATGTACTAAAATTTTAATTGATTGTTAAAAAATAAAAATACGGCCAGTTGAATATTTATACAGACATTTTAGATAAAATTTCTATGCCATTATTCGAATAACAGGCCATAATTTGGGAAATATTTTAGTGATTCAAATTCTTTTAGTACATTCCCTCGAAAACAATATACAGATCACGCTCATGAAATTCCATAGTAATATTATAAAAATATTTTGAGTTATCGTTTTTGAAGCTTGCAAATTATAGGTAAAAGCCAGTTCTGGGAAAATCGCATTTAAAGATTAAAGTGTTGTGTCTTTATATTCATATTGCTAAAATTCCCAAGAAATTCTCATATTTGCTGATGAAGTTTTTTATTTGATTTTCTGATTGACTTCCGGAACAGTAATCATTTTATGTATCTTTTAAAAGCTTACTAAATTTATATTTCAAAATTAAACACTGTTTAAACTAATTTTTAATATCATTCTGGATCTTTAAACGCCCACTTCCGGTGCTTTAAATATGTCCACTTTTGGTTTCCTAATCTTTACGAAATCCTTTATATCTCGGAATCTAATTAACATAGAGACAAAAACAAACCTGTTTTAGAAAGCTATTTAAATTCCTTATTTAACGAAAGAATAAAATTTATCATTTTTGGTCAAAATTGACGTTTTTAACGTACGTTAAATCTAAACACTTTTTAAATGAGAATTATTATATTTAATAATTTTTTGATTGTTCCTTAACTTTTTCTTTTAAGTTTTAAATTAATAAAAAAGGCTATTATTTTCAGTTAAGAATTTTGTTTTAAATTAGAAGTTTTCATATATTTTTAATATGTAATCCTTATTCATTCAGTAAATTGGATTTTGCATTTGCACATGATGGCTTTGTTTTCAATTTTTTTAAGTATTTGCGTTATCTATTTTAATAAAAAGGACTATTTAATATAGAAAAAATTATTGCTATATGTTACTGTACTAATTTTTAATTTTGGCTGTCCCCTTTTAAAATGTTATTTCAGCGCATAATTAGGTCATTTAGCAACTTTTGCTCTGTTTATTGTGAAATAAAGATTCCATAGAAGTAGGCTAAGTGATTGTCATACGTCATTAGACTAAGTTTTCGCAATTGCTATTTTAGTACAGTTTGATTTTTATTCAAAACTAAATTTAAAGCTTACATGTCAACTAACATAACACTTTCTAGCTCATACACTTTATTTAAGCAAAACATTATCATTTCTATTTTTATAAAATAGTATTATTCCACAATATTTCATTTCTTATTTTAATTAGAAATAAATTCATGGAATAAGTTATTAAAGCAAAATTTCATTATTATTGATCAGAATACGTAACATTAAATGTACATTATTTCTTATTTAAATTGCATTTTTGAAAATTTTCTCAAAAACATTGCTAAGATGCGAATTTTTATATGGGAAAGCGCAAACGTGCTCTTGTTTGTATTCCAAACTTATTTTTTTAAAATTCAGACAGCTTCCATTTTAGTAAATGACTGAATTTTAGAACTTTTTATTCCGCGTTGCTGTTACCGGAAAGGAAAAACGAGAAAGCAGACTGTCATAGAAGCATAACTAAACGCGTTCGTTTGTTCCCTTCCAAGTCGATGTCATCTAAATGTAAATGTTAGGTCTACTGGTCCCACATCCTTTTATAATGGAGAAAGGTGATATGTTTCCCATCCCTTTCATTTTTTCTGTGTCCGTAAACTGTAAAAAAATGTTATTCTAGATACATTGACTTTCTGAGCATTGGAGAAAAATTTTGTTCAACGCACTAACTTACTTCTCTCATAGTTGTTTTTATATTCAGTGTTATGTTCTAAGCTTTATTCTCAGCGAAATGTTCAAATGTATGATTTGAAATAAATTTACAAACAATGTATGAAAGTGAAATTTTGTATTTTTAGTTCTTTTAATATTGAAGGAGGTGCAATACGTTAAACAGAATTGAAAAGAAAATCGCATTATAGAGACATCGGACATTTCTAAAGATATTAAAAAAAAATTAATAGTTTTAAGAACATATATACGTATTTTATAAAAATGAATTATCGCTTGATTTTGCCTGTTAAAGCTTATTAATAACTTAACCTTAAAAATTATTTTGTTTACTGTAAATGAGTGAACGATAATAAATTTTTTTAAGTAAAATTTTTATTAAAAAAAATATGGACCTCTCTTGAATGTTATTTTGTCTTTCAAATATTATTAATGACAATATTGTGTGATTTTTATTATATTAGGCATATTTTCTGTATTAAATAACATCCGAGATGTTTGCAAGCTGTTAAAGCATAACTCGGACGTTAAGTAATAAATAATATGTAGTCGAATTAAAGAAAAAGCTAATTAGTTATTTTAGTTAATATAATGCATTTTATTTAATTTGATCGCTAATTCATTTTATGTATTTTAGTGCCCGCTACAATTATGTATATTTATACAGGGGATTCAAATCTTTATACATATATTTACGATTTACGTATTTTAATAATGGCTAATTTGATAATTTAACTGACTACTAAGTACTTAACTTTTAAATATTTTTTAAATAAAGTTTAATCCGAATCATTTAAATCCTGATTCACACTTGCAAAATTGCAAAATTTAAGTGTGAAAACCTGAGTTTACATATTACTAAGCATATTTTTTCGCTTGTGAGCATGGGAGTTAACGTTTATTAAAAGCAAAATTTTTACAAAATTAAAAATTTTCTTTTTATAAGTTATCTTTGAATTTGATATTGTTAGTTAAAATATTTTTCATTAAGAGTGTATCCCACTGATGTTTGAAAAAAAAATTCTGGTATTTCTTGTTTTATAAATATGCACCTTAACATCTCAATATTGAAATATTCCATTTTTATACCATCAAATAGAGAAAAGATGCTAATTGAAATTAACGATGTATATTTTAATTTTGTTTTTTGTGATAATAGTCACGATTCAATGGGCAATCACTTTAAAATTTTTATAATAAAATTTAACTATTAAAACTTCAAAATTATAATACTGAAGTGCAGAACAACTACTGGATTAATTTTTTTATTTGATTACAAATTAAAATTTTAAGTTTAAAAGAAAGGGAAAATTTTACTTAAAGCTCTGGTTGAATTCCATTTTTTCTCTGTAAATTTAATTACCTATAAATTGTCTCGGGTTGGAATTTTGGTTTGAGCATGGATGTTCATTTCTCTCTTTGTGTTTGCCTTTCTTTATCACTTTACTTTCGGGGCGAAGATGGCACCCTCACTCTATGAGATGCCATCACTTCGCCTGTTATAGAGCTGGATAGGGCAAAAGCCCAAGGACAGCCATTTTTTTTCTTAATGGAAAAAAAATCGAGTAATAAATGCTTTTTTTAGCTGGCTATATTCTTACAGAATTCTTATTAAACTTAATACATTTATCTTTAAAATATTTTTAATATTGAAGCGTTGCCAACAGTTGTAATATTCCAAATTTTTTTATGTGTCCACTAAAATAGTGCATTGAGATTTTAAAACTGATTTACGAACCGTCAAAATTTGTCGTTTTGGTATTTGCGTTTATTTTTTTTTTATGGGATTCATAAACTTTCTTAAATATTAACTCATTGCATTTCGTTTTTCTTAACATTTGTAAAAAATGTCGTACATTATTGAGAGATGGAACTCCAAATTTTAAATTTACTTTTTCTTTTGATGAGATTTATCTTTGATGCATGAATCGAATATTTAATTTTACTATAACTTCGTCAAACGTATCAAATTTTTTTTTCTATTGTGGTAAATAAAAAGTGGGGGAAGGGAAAAAGTTTTGAAACTCTCCTCTATTTAAGAAATTTAAGTGTTGTGGTTTGAATATTTTTCTTTCACAGATATGCGCAATATATAAATATTTAGTGGAAATTTAATAAAAGAGTGAATGCTTACTGATTTTATTGTGGAAGGGAAGCGTTGATAGTATAGATGTAGAGAGAAGGGTGCCAGCTCAGGTGTGACCTCGTCACCTGACCGTGATTCAAAATTATTAAACGCTTGGTGATGGGCGAGTATTCCAAACCCATTAAATTTACTGTATAGTCCGGGACACACTTACACCATTATGTATGTATACGTAAGAGAAGCTATACGTGTTTAATATGACTTTTAATACATTACATATTAAGTACTAAAGTATTACCATATTTGTTATGTGTTAAAGTCATTGGTATATTCAATTTAATAACTGATTTTTGAGAAATTAATGATTTAACGAATGCTTATAAAGTGAACTTCGGTTTTTATTTCTTAATTTTTTTTAAAATTTCATTGGAAGTAGCTTTTTTTCCCCCTTAGTCATCTTTAAGAACTGGTGTCATTCATATACATATGATTATTTTTTTGTCTAAAATTTATTAAATGTATTCGTACAGTCAAGTATTATTTAATTTAAATCGTACAGTCAGTACTTATTCAATTTAAATGTTGTTACAAACATTTTAGTGTATATCTGTATTTAATTACGACCACATAATTTATGTTGGAAAAATTTTCAGCATCGTTCTTTTAAGGAGGTTACTTTCAAGTTATTTTCGGAGATTTTATCTATTTCCAAATTAGCAGCTGCATGGTTAAAAACTGTCTTTTGGTTCCAATTTTTCGTAAAATTCTGATTCCATATCAGAAATAAATGCTTGTAGTGATTCCGAATTACTTTAAACTGAAGAGTTTTGGTCTAATTAGCCTTGTGTGCATAAAGTCATCAAATAGCAGCAAATCAAACTGTTATCTGTATTGTGCCCTGTAATTGATACTCTAAAAATTCAAGTGTAATGATTAAATATTTAATAAATAAACATTTTTACTATTTTAAGTTCATGGGAATATGGTATTATTTGAAGTTATGCTGTAATTTCTTGCTATTGTGACACTAAAATTATGATAAATATTGCACCTTTTTGTAACAGAAAAGTAGACTTGCTTTAGGAAAGGTATTTGCTGTATATTTATGATCTGTGATCGAAATAAGTTTATACTCTTACCATATTACGTGGCATGAAACTATGTCATTTAAACTAATATTGAAGAAACTGGATTACAGGATATTTTATATATTTAGAAATTTGCATGGTTTTTTTTTTTTTTTTTTTTACAGCGAGTCTTTGATTTCGAACATTTATTATTTTGCAGAGTTGATATGTACCCATAATGATGATTCGTCATCACTGTATACCTAAACTTCTCGCCAATCATCGAATTGAAATGTTTGTAGTGGTTCGGAATCCACTTTAAACCGTAGGTCTGATTAGCCCTCGTGTGCAAAAAATGACCGTTGGGCAACAAACCAACCAAACCGTCGAATCGAAAAACATTTGGGGGCACTCAAACTAGTCCGACCTGGCAAATAACGCTGTGGAGTGATAAAAAGCCAGATAACTGCAAATCCTGTAAGTCGTGACAAAGGCTATTTCTCCGGGGAAGGCTGCAAACAAAGGAAGGTACCCACGGCAAGACATTCTTCTCGGTCGGCAGTATTCTGAAAAATCAATGACAGCTTGAGTCGATGGTACTCAGCATAGAGTTGCGTACTTCGCGATTCAGCAGAAACGTGAAAATGTTGCTCTCGTGTGTTTGCCATTGCTTTGAAATCTTTTCTTCTTTAAGCGATGAAAGTGCTCCCAGATTAAATATCGTGCGGAAAGATAAATTTATGTAGAGTGTTTTTTTTTTCTTTAAATCTTATTCACAGTGTTATAACAATTGCTTTGATTAGCTCGATTCGTGAATGATGCGATGTTTCTATTTCACGAAAATTAAAATTTTAAACTTCTAATTAATTTTTTTTTTCTTTTTTTTTAATTTTTTGTTTACTTCCTGATGCAAAATTAAAATAATTTTGCATTGGAATCTAAATTATTTATATTGTTAAATTGAATTAAAATTATAGTGTATTTCTGAATGCTATTCGTGGCTTTTATTATTATTATTTTTTTTTTCTGAAATTGTTCTGAATGGAAGTAGTTCTTGATAAAAGTTTTACTAATAACTTTTTATTTTACATTTTAATATTTATAATTACAAAGATTTTACTAACCATAATTTTCTCTGTACAACTAATACTGCATATCCTTTACCATTTTCGGATTTCATTTATTATTATATAATGAATGCACTGTGCGTTTAGTATTTTCGAATTTTCTTTTTATAGTAAAATATATACAAATTAAAAGGTTATTTTTTTCTTTAAATTTTATAAAAAAATTATAGTATTATATATTTAAATCTTATGAGTTGCTGTAAGTATTATGCTTTAGACGAAGTATGTCTAAAGTCAATACTTTGATAACATTTTGTTTGAAGCAAGAGATATTTTAGTGTTCTAATCGCAAGTTTTAAAAAGCGAACATCTAACTTGTTATCTTAAATATTTTTATTAAAAGATATAAGTGATAAATTTAGGATATTGATTGAGATTATTTCACTACTCAAGGTTTGATAATTGTTAAACATTTAGCGGACAAATTAATGTAATTTCTAAAAGTATATTATTTTAATCTATTTAAGTTAATTAGTATTAAAAATTAATAATATTTTTATTAGTATAAACTATTAAATTTTTGATTTCTAAATATTTTATACTAATAACTTCTTAAAAGTAATAATAGTTCATTTTTGTCTGCAACATACGTTCTGGAAGAATATTATTAAATTATCTTGGATGAATAATATAAATCTTCGTTTAAGACAACATTTTCTGACTGTTTTACTATTTAAAATGTTGGCTTTCAAAACAAAAAGATTTGATATTTAATCACAGTAAGATTTATATTTCAGATATAAATCTTACTGCGATTAAATATCAAATCTTTTTGTTTTTCAAATTTTTTAACTAGAACGGGATCATTTTTTCATAAAAAACATATTTGGAACATGGTTTTAATATAATTGACGATTGGTTTGATGGTAAAAAAATCTTGCTTTTTCTAGAGGGTGCAGTTCATCCACCAGGTGAAAGGTTGAGAAAAGGAAAGTTCCTGTTGAAATGCTTCGACTTAATCTTTCTTACTCCAGCAATTGTTGTCTGGCGGAGGAATTGTCTGAGGTTGCTTAGGGGGAAAAAACCTTTACCTGCGAGAGATAAAGAGCAACTCAAAACCGGATTTGTTGTACTTAGCGAAACACTGTTTGCCCCCCCCCCTCTCTCTTTCGTGATGGAGGAGGGAATGCATTGGTCAAAGTTTGAAAAGATAACAATGCAACCTGATAGAGTGAGTGTATTTGTACAGAAACTGCTTAAGTTTGCGCCTCTCGATCAAATCATTCCTGTTCTGAATACAGTCTTGTAGTCTTTGGTCTATTGTAAATCACTAAGATATGCATCGTCCACGTGTTTTTTTTTTTGCGTTTTCTTAGAAAGTAAATTTCAAGTTTAACTTGTTTGCATGTTTGCGGAATTATATTTAAAGCCAAAGAAAAGTGTTTTTATCTCTTATATGAATAGTTAATAGTTTGTTACTGTTGTATTCTATACTTTATATACGTCTATGACATACTTACATTTGAAAATAAAGAAAAATGTTACTTGTTTCTTGAAAAATGGATTTATAATTTTTTTCCTGTAACTAAAAGGCATCTCCCTTCGAAACTCGTAAAAGAAAATTTGCAAAATTATTTTGCCAAGGATTTTTTTTTTTGTCTCGTAAACTTGTTTCTCTCATATATTTTATTACATTAAGCTTCTTTTTTTTTTTGTTTTTCGAAGTTCAATTTATAGCATTTGTCCCAATGATATTCTAGGATTTTAATTAAACTTTATACGAATGATGAGACTTGAACGTAGATTTTTTTCTTTAAAATTGGATGAATATTATATAGAAAAGTGCAGAAAAATTATACGTAAAGATATATGGAAAAAATCTTAAGTAAGGAAATAAAAATATCATTCACTATAGTGCCTGCACATTAATTATAAGTGTACCGCCCAATGTTTGCAGGAATTTAAGAAGTCCTTTAATTTAGAGTTGAAGAAGTTGGGTTTATGTCTATATGTTGTCTTGAGAGTTAAATTTTGATATTTATTAAATATTTTTGTCAAATGTAAAACTTTACGATTGAATTCAAAGCTTTAAATTTTAATTAAAAAAAGGAAATTACTTTGATTTTTTTTTTATTTTAAAAAACTTTTTGTTGTTGCAAACATTTATTTCTACTGTTTCGTACTAGACCATCGGGAATGATGTTACCTAATATATTATTTTCTACATTCTTTTATTTTTATGCTATTGATGTGTATACTTTTTATCTTTTAAATTAAATGCTTATTTTCATGTATTATCGAAGGGAGATTCTTTTGCAATATTAGGAAAAGTTGTTAAACTTTTTAAAAATATGATTCATAAAACTATAGTTTTTTCATTATTCAAATAGCTTCATCTTTAATTTTAAAATGTCTGATAGAATTTGTATAGGAAAAAATACTATAATGAAAAAAATTAAAATTTTATTCTCTTTTAATTTGATTACAGCATTAGGATTAATTTCCGACATTTAAATTGATAATGAAACATGTGCCATATTTTGTCTAACGGTGTAATTCAATTAACATAGGTACATTATTAAATGTTTGGCAATACTTAATATTATATTTCAATATTTATAATTCATAGTTTTCAGTTATATTTCATTCTTTAATATAAAAATCTTATAAACTTTAATTTAAGCACACACACAAAATTCTATAGTCCTTAGTTTACAATTTTATTAATACTTGCTTAATTTTCTGTGACATAAAAATTTTAAATACGCCCAGAATAATATCTAATTTTTATTATTAAACTGACTAAAAATATTAAAGTATTAGAAGTCAACGAAATATATTAAAAAATGTTTTCTTTTATGAAAGAAAATAGTTTCTTGTTGTCGCATTGTTTCTTTTGCCGAAAACTTGCTAAGCTGCTTTTATTTTTTCCGATAGTGTATATTTAGATTTCATATGTGGGTGGAAGACGCGATCTTTCCTCACAAGCTCCCACTCACTAACATCAATTTACGGTTTTTGCAACTCACTTCCACCTTACCCTTTCTTTTCTCTGCCAGCTGTAGTAAAGTTACAACTCGTAGCTTCCCGTAATTAGTTTATTTTGATAGTTTTCGCGTCATCGAGGAAGTTGTTTCCGCTTTCCCTTTTTTTTTTTTCCTCCGCTGCGAAAGATTGATTACATGGGCAAGTATATGTGTCATATAAGAATCTGTGATTGAAACAACATACTTTTTTGTATGAATGATATTTCAATTCCAGTTTGCGAAAGTTTATATATATATATTTTTTTTTACAAAATTTAAAAACGATCTTCTAGATTGAAGAGAAAACGATCTTATAGATTGTTTTACTACAAATACATTTTCAAATGCAATTTCTTTGAAAATTTAGATCTTGAAAAGTTAAGCGTTTTTAAATTTACGTATATTATTTTTGCTTTTTAAATTTAGTTTTGCTTTTAATTTTAAATAATTTTGAAAGTAATGATGAAAAGTAAACAAGAACGAAACAAAACTGAATAAAAAATGCTATAAAAGCAGTATTCAAGTTATATGTTTGAATTATTAACTGTTGATGTAAAAAAGAAGCTTTTTACCACATATCGGTCTACTGTTCGATTACGGAATACGCAGTGTATTTTACTTATTTTCTTTTCAGATACATATTGCAATTTCTTTAATCAAGGAAGTAATGACTAAGGATTCAGTAATGTATTTATTTTTAAGTTAAAATATTTCGAAAATATTTTTGCTTATTAATAATTTAAATGTTTTAAAAATATTTTGCTTAAGAGAAATGATAATCTCTTGTTGTGAACTAATAGGAAAAACCAAGGAAAATATTCATGCCAATTTAAGTTTTGATAAAAATTATTTAATTATAAGTTTACTTAATTTTAAAAATTTAAGCCTCCTAAAGCCGATATTTGATCGCTTACAATTTCAGTACTTACTCTAAGGCGCTCTTGTTAGGGCTTAATGTTCTTTTAATTGATAATAAATGTGTTATTGTGGAATATCAATTATATTTTATTTAAGGTTATGCAAATTTTGAATCAAACTTTTATTTGGAATATTGTAACTTATTATTAAAACAATATACATTATTCAGAATATATAAATTGGCTTTTAAAATTCGACATTAAAATTTGAATTCTGTACAATATGCATGAGGCTTAAACTATTGAGGCTTAAACTATTGAATTAAGTATTGCATATTCTCGAATTTTTTCGCAAGAATTCCATAGGAATATTTAGACTGCCTGTTTTTCTTAAATTGTATAAAGGAAAAGAGTTGAATTTTTCAAAATGTGTTTTCGTGTTCTTTTTTTTTTTTTTTTCAAAATTCCAATCCGCATTGCTTGGCGGATTCGATTTTCCCAGTGGTCTGGCACACACACACACACACACACATAGGAAGAAGGGCTGTTATTTTAGTATTCTCCTAATATGAGGGGGAATGCGAAATTTTATTTAGTGGAAATTCGGAAGTGGGGGGAGGGGTTTAATGGCTACTAAATTATACAGTGTTTGTTGTGTTTGCTGGTCGTTTAAATGCCTTCGAGCGTGTTTGCGTGATAAAATCCATTGGGAACGCATGCAAAATGCGAAGCGTGCGATACTGCTATAGTCGAAGCACATATTTTGGTGACACACTTTATTTTTATGGAAATTTAAGAGTTTGAAACACATAACTTAAGCTTATAAGATACACATTTATCGGGTTAAAAGTGGAATTAGCGTTAGAATTTTATCAGCTTTTAATATTCAGCCACCATTTAATGTGTTTTTAAATGTTTACAAATATATACAAAAAATCAAAATAACAGCTTTATAGGACAAGATGAGCACGAAAAAGCATTTTTTGAAAAATAAATTTCCCGTTTCAATATGCACTCGACAAAAATGAGGGCGAGCAAATTGTAAGATTGTACAGTGCAGTCTGATAATTTTACTCAAAATTTATTTTTAAAGTAATTGTTCGCCTGTATAGGCTATTACTTTTAAATGACAACAAAGCTGTTCTTAAAACATCCCCAGTCGAACTGAAAGTTGGTCAATGTTCTGGTTTTCAAAATTACAAATATTTACCATATCTATTTCAGTCTTCGGTTGAAGAGATTCATGAATTTTCACGATCCTATCTTTTAGCATTCTATCTTGGAACACAATTTTAACTCGAAAATCATATTGTAGCTTATGGGATTTACGGGACTTCAAACTATTTGTTCCGCGCAGTATGGCCTTGGATTTTGCGCCCAGAAGTCATCGATAGTAATTAACTCATAACGTAATTTTGGTATGTGTGCATTTTAATTTTTCGATCGTAAAATTAGTTACATAAAAAAACAAACGCTCTCAAATTGTACATTTACTGTCTTCTTACCATCGTACAAAACTTGACTACTGCTGATAAAAAACGTATTTTTTCCTTTTAGGAGCAACGCCTTCTGAATGCATTATACCTGTTTTTTTTATATTAATATCTTTTTTTTTTTTTTTTTTTTGCTTGGATCTTTTAGATTACTTCTATTTGCATCGTTGCGAATACATTGTTTAATTTATAGTTTCCCATTAAATTTTTTCTCTTTCGATACAAACGGGGAATTTCTATTGGTGCAAGGAATTTTGCCTCATGTCGTTGGAGCATACTTAGAAGTTAATTAAATTAAAAAAAAAATATTGTGATGTAAAACGCAAACTTTTCCCGCCATTTGTCACATTATTCCAAAAAACAAATTTCATGTTGAAGTGTCAAAAAAATTTCGATATTTACTAATCATTAAATAAGTAAAGCAAACTTCCTAAAATGTATATAACAATTCTACACACAGAAAATAATTAAAATAAATATAAATGCTTCTATAAATTTTGAAGTGTGTTGTGCGATTGATGTAAAAAATAAACAGATTTACTGATAATACTATTTTAGTCTGCAGCATAGTTCCTTAATTTCTAAAACTGTCTAACAAGGCAATTTGTTTTTAATGCCTCTTGCGATGTCGTAAATGTTAAAAGTTCAAATTAGAGAAACTAAAAAGGCAATGTAAAGATCGAACTAATGAAAGTAAAATATTTTTTGTGTGTTTTTCCTATCTAGATTATAGTGCATGATAGAATTAGTCTGAAAAAAATATTTGCTGCATATACGATTTTTAAGTATTTTAAAAATTAAATTAGACAGTATTAAATATATAATATCTAGTTCATACATTACTTTAAAGTATTCGGAGTAAAAGATTTTTTTTTTAAAAATTAAGTCCCTCTATTATTTTTAAAGCTTTCAATGTAGCAAAGGATATATCCCATAATGCACTCCATAAAACTGTTTAATGTGATTTTATTCTACTCCAGTCGCTCCCCTTGATCCTTCTGCTAAGATTTGTTATGTCCTTGTGGAAGTATTTATTTTGTGCCTAGTTTGCTATTCAAGTCCTGTTCGTTCTAGAAGATAAACACAATGCTGTGAAGATGGGGTGGGGGGAATTAAAGCGGGTTATACTCGTAGTTGGAGAAATGAATTTCTTTTTGAAGGAAACTTTTTCCCTCTCTATTTTAGAATGCGAAATATATGGAACAAAAGTTCTTTTGGAAGTGAAAACAACTTTTTTTCTTTTACGTTTTAGAATATTGTTCATTTTATGAGAATTCCCGCACGAACTGGAGAGGAAAGTAGAATAAATATTTTTCCAGCGTTGTTTTTGGCTGTAATTTAATAAAACTAAGGTATTTTTGTTTCATTTACGGTTTTTTTTAAAAATTACATCGAATAAAATGGGGGCTATGAAATCGTTTCTCATTTTATATCTTTATTTTATTCTCGTCAGACACTGAAATTATTGTATTATAAATGTATCCTTTAAATGTACCAAAAGCATTAAAAATGCACATTCCATACTAGCTGTTTCTATGTTACATTTTTATTTCTAATGGGTAACGTTATTCGTGGGGCTGGAATAAACTATATCGCAGTCTTCTTTGAAAATACAAGCTACAACGCTTCCCTTACTAATTCTTATATTTCTTTTCCTATTGGGCCAAGTATAGAAAATACTTCTTGACACAGAAGCTGCATAAGAATTTGAACTTCCTGGCATTGTATATTCCGAATCTTTTAATCTTAATTTATTCGATTTAAAAATGTGTATTCGAAGTATTATGCATCAAAATTGGTCGTTGATGTATTGAACATTCAAATATAGTCAGCATGTAAAATAGTTCGTCGTCATTTCATTTTTTAGAAGTGCAAAAATTATTAACGTATGAGGTTGTAAACATTTTATTCATGTTGTGAATCAGTCTCAGCTATGCATATTTGTTAAATTTGATTTTATGCTTTTATTAATGAATATAGTCTCTAGCGAATAAATGTATATCATCACGCTAATATGGCGAAGTAATAAAGCAAAGTTTCATATTCCGATTTTGGATAAAACCAAACTTATGTATTTTTATGGATGCATGACTTGATTTCCTATCACAACATAATTCTGAATTATTTGTAACTATTCTGATTTTATAAATCGAAAAGACGTTTTTCATGCAATTTGCTTTAGTTATGTTAGACAACATCTGCTTAACACAACGTACTCAATCATCCACTAATTTCCATAATTATAGTTTGTTTTATCACCAGCTCTATATTTTCTTTTAAAAGAATATTGGGCGAAAATTTTGCGATTGAGCTGTAAATATTAATTAGTTATAATGCATCAAACAATACTTAAATATTCCTTTATTGTGAAGACTATGGTGTAATGTTTTTATTGTTGAAACTGTATAAAAAAAAACGGTATTCTATATCGATGTACATTTCTTTGTGGAAAATATGAATTAAAATCGTAATTTAATTAATTTCGTAATTTAATTAATCTGATCCTCATGCCGATCTTTCATACATTCTTTTCTAGATTCCTTATTTTGACAACATTTCATGTTGAAAGGGGAGAGACATTGTTTTATATTTCTTTAATTACTTGTAAGTTTCAGTCTATATATTTAAAAAAAAAAATGCTGAATAATTTGTTTAATTTATAAAATTTAAAATATGCTTTAGATATCAGAAAATTATGAGATAAATTTTCCCCCAAAGTTTATAGTTAATTGATATAAACACTGATAAATCTTGCTTATATATCAATTAGTACTTTTGATTATATTTAGTTTTTATCTACCAAATATCTGTTAGAAAGTATGTATATATAGAGATTCTTTCTAACGGATATTATTAGAAACTTTTCTGTAATTGTTCATGTAATAATTTGGAAATTAAAAAGAATCAGTTAATTGTATTTTTAATTATTTTTATTTGTAAGTTTTAAAACAAGGGCTAAATTTTAAAGTTTGTAAACTGTTTTCTTATCAAATCCACCTCAATTTCATTGAAAAGCAAAATTGTTTTTGAATCATTAATCATATAATAAAAAAAATTTTATGTAAAATTACATGTAATGATTGTTATTTTATAATATTTAATTTAATGATTTGTATTATAGGATCACATTAAATTTAAGCATATTTAATGTAGAAATGTGATGTTAAAATATGGTGACGTGTGTGATCACATTATTAAAATTCCTTGCTTCTACATTTTCAATGTATAAGCTAATTAAAAGATTTGGAATGCATAAAAATCACTTATATTTCTTTAATTTTCCTGAATTTTATGATATCAAGTACTATTTTGTGCATAACAATATCATTCATGAATCATAAAGTAACTCTCTAAAAAAGAAAAAAAAATGTATAAACAGTGTAAAAATAAAGTAAATTTGATGCGAGTGATTTCTGCTGTGTAATAGTCATTAAATATGAATCTGAAACTGCCGAGCTGGCAGCCGAATGGTTAGCGCTCTTGCCTTCGGTTCTACAGTTCATGGATTTGAATCCCACCTTAGGCATGGATGTTTGTAGTGGTTCGGAATACACTTTAAACCGTAGGTCCCGGTCTAATTAGCCCTCGTGTGCAAAAAATGACCGTTGAGCGACGAACAAAACCAAACCGAATTTGAAACTTTTGAACGTGTCAACAGAATGATTTTCCTTTTTGATAAATGGAAGACAGTTGCTGCCTTATGTTAAATCTTGTTTTATTTCAGCATTTAGTTTGAATCTATTTATTTTTTTTTGTCCCTCTCACTCTCTTGAAAATGTAACAAATATATAATCAGTAAATATTAACTTGAAGTCTTTTAGTTTTTTTTCTTGACTTTTCTGTTGAAAATTTTATAAATATTCAAACTGTATTTGGCGGAAAAAAGATTCCATTGTTTTTTTATATTTTGTTTTCTACATTTTATGAGTTTAAAAATTTATTTTAAAATTCGAAGTTTTTTTTTTTTATCCATTTATATTAAATGAATTTATTTTTTCGTAACAAAATTAACTAACTTTTTCTGTGGTTAAATATGTGATTATGTATATTGAGATCAGTATATATTGATATTCATTAAAACTTAAGAAATTAAATCCATTCATTTTTGTGTATTCAATTTCTTATTTAGAATTATTTCGAAATTCATCTAATTTATACTGTATTTAACTGTGTAATGAATTTCTTATTAAGAATTATTTCGATGTATTTAAAAACCCATTAGTACTAAAAATACAAACACTAAAAAAAAAAAAATACAAACACTTTATAAAAAATGCAAAAATTACAATAAAATTGTAAAAATTGTAAAAATACATACACTTTATAAAAAATGCAAAAATTACAATTTTGTAACTAGTTATTGTATTTTTACTTGATAGATACTGTTTATTTTTTTTTAAATATTTAATATTTTGTTTCAAATTCTAGAAAGTTTATGGAAGTTTTTAGAAAGTCTAAATTCGAAACTACATTTTTCCGTTTAATAAATGTAATACTTGTGTTTTTCAATTATGGATTCAGAATTATGTGTTTAACAATGTCAATGGGCATATGGTTCTCTTACAAGCATCTTTTAATATGATTTTTTCTAAACACACATTTTTTAAAAATACTTTGCACTTGCAATAACATTAAAATTAGCAGATTTTATCTAGGTTCAGTTATTGCTCGTTCCAACTTTAAACATGTATCGATGAAAAATCAACATACTCTTTTGGAACTTTTTTATGAAATAAATTCAGGATAAAATCAGTAGAAAATGTGAATTATTTTGAATGCAATAGGAAATGTATTCTTTTGAGTCCAATAGAAAATGAATTTCTTTGGACCCAATAGGAATTGAATTTCTTTGAATCCTACTGGAAATGAATTTCTTTGAATCCTACTGGAATTGAATTTCTTTGAATCCTACTGGAAATGAATTTCTTTGAAATCCTATAGGCTAGGAATTTCTTTGAAATCCTATAGGAAAGGAATTTCTTTGAAATCCTATAAGAAGGAATTTCTTTGAGTTTTTTAAGAAGGAATTTCTTTGAATCCTATAGGAAGGAATTTCTTTCATAGGGAAAGAATTCCATTGAATCCAATATCAAATGAATTCCTTTGAGCCTTGGTATTTGTCATTTAAATAATATTAAATAAACAAAATATATAATCTATTAAACCATATATTGTACAAATATGCTATTGATAAAATTTTAATATTCAGGGAGTTCTTAATGAATATTTGTGCGTTGAATATGCATTCTCAGTTCAATATAAACTGAATTTAGTTGATGGGGTGAAGAGAAATAATGAAAGTTTTACGTAGATTATGAAAAGATTTTTCATCCAAATATGACATCTGATTTTTTTACAATGTAAATGACGAAATACTTGCGACAATATCAAGCTTACAAAAGAATACTTAAGTACACATCTCGGAAAAGTATGAATTATTTATGCGAACGCTGCTCCACTTGTGCCGGAATACACACGCAAATCTTCTACCACAAATCTCGTTTGCTGCACGGTAGTATCTTTTGAGCACGTGCGCGCGCCCCTGTTCCTTCTAAATTATAATAAAAAATCTATTATCTCTAATCTGAATGTGACTGTTTCGCATTGTTTTTTCTCATTTTTTTTTTACAGCGCTTGTTCGCTCTTTCGAAGGGTATAATGGATTGGAAGTTATTCTTTTTAAGAAAAACTTAAATATGAAATATAATCGCCGGAAACATGTGGTTGGAATTTTAAGGATACTCTTTGAATTACTCTTAAAAAATGATTTTAATGTGGAGGTAATTAATGTTTTTCATTAAATTAAATATTAATTAGTTCTTTTTTGTTTTCTGTGAATTCGTAATTAATGATAATGCTATATAAATTGTACTTTCTATGAGCATATTTTCGTAATATTTGTTGATAAATATGTTTTGAATAATTGCGTATCTTTTCGTATTTACTATGTAATAGCTTCTGAAAGATTTTTGCTTTTGTGATGCAAATTTTATGGACACAAGTGTTCCCCTCGCGTATTTAAAATGTAACTGATTCACCCCTGTATTCTTAGGTATATAAATGAAGTAGAGACACCAGTAGTACAGAAGAGTAGTACATGGGTACACAAACAGACATGTTAAATGACAACAGACAATTACAACTTATAGTAATTACAATAAAATAATAACATTAAAGAACATTTCCAATGATACACAAGAGAGTCAACAAATGTACTCTCAAGCAAGACAGAAAGACGTCTTGTGAACTATCACAGTTTTTTACTTGCCTCAGTTCAGATGGGAAAATACACAAGATCAAATCTGCTTTCGCCTTTTCATCCATTCATTAAAGGCATCCTTTGACTTTGGATCGCCTTCAATAATGACAGGTTTTGGATTTTTTTCCATTCATGAATCCACAGGAATAATTTTTGATCAAAAGCGTTTTCATCTGAATTTTCCAGGTTTCGTAATTGTCTTTATTTAAAAATTCAGTTCTCATGGCACCAAGTGACGACGCCATCGTTTCCAATATGGGTGTGGTCTGTTTGCGTATGTTAAGTTCTGGGCCCATAACCTTATTGGTATAAAATGAAGTAGAGAGAAGGCAGTGGTACACTGACAGACATGTTTAATGACAACAGGCAATTACAACATATAGTATTTACAAAATAAAATACTAATATTAAAGAACATTTCCAATGATGCACAAGAGAGTCAACACATATACTCTCAAGCAAGGCGGAAAGACGTTTGACCAGAATAATCACTGTTTGATGCCTAGAGGGCGCACATTACTCTAGTCAGGAGGTTGTATTATGTAGAGCGGGGGTAAAATCAGAGACTGTGTGAGTAATACTTTAATATTACATATACTAGCCATGATGTTACGAGGTTGGTTTCTTAAAAGTAATATGAAAATATGAAGACAATAAGCATTTCACTCTGAATTCTGGGAGAATAATAGAATAAGATTTCCACGAACGCATTTTAGTCGTTGTTTGAGTTTTTATTTCTCAATCTTTTATTAAACAATTTATTTCCCTTATTATATTTATCTTCAATTACTTGAGCTGCTCTTACTGTGTCATATAAATAAATGTCATTTTTTAAAAAAAATATCTGCGGTTTACATTTATGAAATCAAGGTCTACTTTAATAATTATATTAGTTTATTTGTTTAACTTTAGTGATGTATAATTTGAGTGATCAATTTTATAATCTATTGGCTTAAAATAGAATTTTTGATTATTAAAAAAATGCCGCAATTGCATTTTTTCTTAAAATAAGCAATTTATAACGATTCAGTAATTTTAACTGTCTATAAAATTATTACTTATGTTAATTTTCACACAAAAAATAAATTCAGTTTAATCGCTATTTTTACCTTGTGAGCAAGTAAATTTACTTATGCAATTTTACCTACAAGCTATTCCGGATATAAAATTGTATATTAGAGCGAAGTTCTGAAAAGGGAATTATTCACTTTTGAGTAGTAGAAAATCACCTTTGATTTTTTATGTTTTTATGAATTCCATAATACAATAAACGTTTTCCTACTTGCAATTGTTATAAACATTACAAACAAGACAATTCCACTGAACCCCAATATAGTGTCATGGCGTGGGAGCCTAGTGGTTAGGGTATCGGATTTCCTAACGTAACGTCTGGGTTTGATTCCCAATGCCGTCTACGAACCACCCAGTGCACTTGATATACGTGCTCGTTAAATCGAAGCAGGTCATTGAACAATTACTATGGATGTAATGATTTTGGGAAATTTTCCTCCTTTTACCCTTCCAGATCAAAGTCAAAATTGTGGGAGTAGATCCTCTAGTGGTGCCATCTATTGGAGCAGTCTTTGAGCAAAGACGTACTTTCATCTTCGTAGTGCTCTTATTAAACGAAAGACGCATCCTTCTGACTTAATTTTGAACAACCGTCGACTAGATAGATAGTTTCCAAGTGTCATAAGTAACAAAAGCAACAACAACCAATAAAATGTTTCTATAAATTTTCAAACACATTTATTCAGTTTATGTGGGCGGAAGCTACGCTATAATTTTTGCGAGCGAAGAGTGCAGATTTTCTATCATATCAATAAGTGTGGTATACGATTTGACTGATGTTTACCAAAAATAAGAACTTAACTGTTAGGAAAATAATCTATTTTTATTGAGCGAAAAATCACTTTTTAAAATTTAAAATTTTATCTATCGCTTGTATAAGTAAATTTTTTTAATGAAATAAGTACCTCTGTCCATGAAGCAATTTTCTTATTTCAATTCATACAAGCTACAGTAATTTTTTCGAAACTACAATCATTGAAACATTCTTGGTTATCTCTTTACCCGTTTGTTTCAAATTCAAATCGTTAAATTTAATTTAATCTTTCTCATCACAAATATAACTGATCAAAAATGTATTCCTAGCATTTGATATCGATGCCATTTAATATATATGCATGAAAGTGTACTCTTTCAATAATTTATTCAATATTTTGCATATTTTTCCCTGGCAAATTATTTACTAGATATTTGAATATTTCAATATATTTCTTGTAGCTTACCTTAATTAAGTATAAGAACTTGGTTACTATTAAATTTTTTTGATGTCTGCTTCTTTTTAGAATATAATTTATGTTATAACTTAAAATTATTAATTTCCTATATAAGAGTTTGTAACAAAGACTTCAAAGTAAAAAAAGATTGAATATCATTAACGCATTTGAAATTTGAATTCATTAACGCATTTGATATCATTGAACAAATTTGCATATCTTTAACGCATTTGAAATATCAATATTGAATGGAAAAAATAATTGTTTCTTACTTTCATGTCTGTAATTTAATTTTGAAATTTATGTTTTGATTAAGTAGGGTATAATATGTAAAATAAGTGGATATAGATACATAAATTAAATATTTTGATAAATTGGTGTTCTTGAAAAACATTGCGCGTTATACAGCTTCTAAATTTATAATGTAGAAAAATATTTTAATTAAAAAAAATCTTTTACAAATTTTTAAATTTTCTGAAGATTTTCATTTCTTTTAATATGGCGTCATGTTTTCCCCTATACTTACTTATTGACGAAAGAAGGCAGGATTTAAAAAAACATCTGGAATTAATGGGGTTATAATAACTCGACTCTTCCAACTACGGTGTTTACATTGTACTTTTCGAACATGTATCTATTTAATTAACTGTAAGGATAGGGAAATAGGTAATGTTATTTTCGAACTGGTAGCTAGAAATGACATTACCAACCAACCGATCTCACTGTATGGTTGTTTGAAGTTTGACCTCATGTTCAATGATTCATGTGTTCGATTCCCACTTGGGTATCGGCGTAGCATATCCTTTTATGGACTCTGCGCCACAAAACCAGCCAACAAATCTCATTTTAGGTATGTTTGGCAGTGATATGTTTAAATTCAAAATTCCTTTAGAACCAGCCAGCGTGTACGAAAACATGCCTGTAAAGCAAATCATAAATCGAAAGCTGCGTTGGCGAAAGTAAAAATATATCTGGCAGTACAAGAACTTTTATGGTTTACTTAAATGTGTTTATCAAAGAATTCCAATGTAAGTAATATTAATAGTTTATGAAATAAGAAATCAATCGATTTTTTTGTTTTAATTAAATTTTTGAAATATTTGAATTTGATAGGCTGCTTAAATAGATTCACTGTTAATTTCATCGTGAAAAGACGAAATGCTATTATGAGAAGTCGAATAATTAATAACTTTAAAAGTGTCCTAATAGTTGTAAAATAAATTAGAATTAAAATATATTGTATGGGACAACGAAAAAGATTTTCTTTTTATTTGCAGGGTTTTCCGTTTATATAAACCATAAAGCGTGTGTTGGAAATTCCATCAATTTCGAGAAATGCCATTGTATTTTTCCTTTTCTTTATCACTGTTGAAACCCTAAATATATTTTGAAGGGATTTCAAATGTGATTTCCGATTTGATTTCTCTGGATTTTTTTTATTCAACTTTAGAAGAATGGTATAAAGTGTATCGTATGTATTTATAAAAGCAACTTAATTAAAACTATTTAAAATCGCGACATACAATTGTTTACTTAAAAAATACAGCTATGTATGACTTTTTTTTCTCCCAAATACCAACAATTTTATCAAATCCTATTGATACTGAATGTCTATAAATTTTACAACAATAGCAAAATGGCTTATATGGGTATTTTTACGCTGATGCTTTCTAAGACTTTTAAATAAAAAAAAGTTTGTTCCTTATTAAGAGAAAATTCTTTATCTTTTATTTGAGGTGATGTATATTGCTGCTTTTTATATAATAGCTCATGGAAACGTTTAATTCGAAAAATCATTTTACCATTCATGGTTACAGTTAAATATTCCCCTTTAGAGTTAACACGTTTCATATGTGTGTTACGAGTTTTATAATTGGGTAAATGTTAAAAGTTTGTTTCCGTTTATCGTTTGAAAACTCTTTTTGATAGATTTTATTTTGTGTGCTTTATTATGTGTATTTTGCAATTGCTTTTGGGACATGGTTAATTTTTTTTCTGATATTAAAAAAAAAAAAAAAAAAAAAAAAAATTGGAAATGCTTATAATCAATAATTAATAAAAAATGTCTGTTTAATTTTTTTTTACGTTTGAGTTTGTTGACTTTTGAAAGATTTTTTATAATCTATCGGCAAATGTAAAAGTACTGTCTTTATTACATTAATCAGGAAAGTCCAAAGTTAAATATTTTACTTTCGTACTATAATTTGTAAGGCCATAAATTTCATCAATACATTATTCATTTTCAGTTTGCTATTTTTGATAATCTGCGGTAATGTTAAATAATATACTGTATCCGAGCAGAATATTTTCGTCGTTTTCTATCAAGCATTATTTTCAACACTCGTTAATACATTGTTGGTCTGCTAATTATCTCTCTTTTCATTTTTTTTTTCTTTTTTGTGTGTCCTGAAACATGTTGTAGCCATGTTGGGTGGTGCAAAAACTGCGCTAATGATACTACGGTAGCTCATTAGTCCTTCGAAAAATGACTAAAACGAAAATCCCCTTTATTCACTTCCCCTTCTCTGATCGCCCAGTTTGCCAAACGAATATTCTCTCCAAATGACGCAACTTCCGGTCTACCGACGATTTTGATGGAGCGGCGGAATGAGGAGGATCTAAGAAAAATAAAACGTGGTCGGGAGATGAGTATCTGGAGGGTATCTCCGGATCATGGTTTCTTTCCTCATACTCTCTCTCTGCGTTATCATTCGTGTTCATGAATAGTTCATTGTTTGGGGGAGTTCATGTGCAATTTTCTGCAACCGATAGAGACGTGTTTTGAGGATTCGCGTTTCTTGTGGAAAGAGAAATATTGCCAAGGGGTTTAGCTTTTCGTCGTAAAACTTGTTTTTAATTTTTTTTCCCCTTTCCATTAAAGTGAGCGACATAAAATTTTCACTGCGAAAAAAAATTTCTATGTTATGTCTATATACACAGTTAAAGGGGCGTATGACAAAGATTTTAAAATTTTTTGAAAGAATATTTATGTATAAATATCTAATATTGCGAAATTACACATAAAGTAAAATAAAGTAGAATATTTTATGTATTTAAACTACTTTATTTTATCGCATTTTTTACAAAATAAACTATTTTATCTTCAAAAAAAAAAGCAAAAAAGGGAGCCCTTTATTTTAAACTTAGTGTTTTAAAATTTGCACGCGTGAATCGTTATATAGTTTACGACCACAAGAAGGATTTGGATGTTCTCTTTTTTTAGATATCCTTAATTTTTTTTATACATAGGTTTAGAACAAATACTATTAAAATAGTAATATGTTAAATAAATGCTTCCTTCTTCAGCAACTGTTTCATTTTTACCTACATTTCGCTGTTTTTAATTAATTCATGTTTAATTGCGTTTTAAATACATGTAGTAATATGTTACATATTTTTGATGAGTGCAATATAATACGCCAATTTTCTTATATCGCAGGTTTTAATAATTTTTTTTTAATATTAGCAAATAAACAAATAAACAAAGAAAAAGCATTCTAACTCGCAATCTTGATTATCAGCATTAGCATAATATTAGTATCGTAATGTAATTCTTCTAAATATTCTAAACACATTCGTTTACATAATTTCATTTTTTGTCTTAAACATTCGAAAATGCTTAAAGTAACTTTGAAAAATTTCATCAGTTATAAATTTTTCTTAAGATAATTGTTTCAATCTTTCAAGAAATGTCTTGCCGAGCTGGCAGCCGAATGGTTAGCGCTCTTGCCTTCGGTTCAACAGTTCGTGGGTTCGAGTCCCACCTTGGGCATGGATGTTTGTAGTGGTTCGGAATCCACTTTAAGCCGTAGGTCCCGGTCTAATTAGCCCTCGTGTGCAAAAAATGACCGTTGAGCGACAAACAAAGACAAAGTCAAGAAATGTCTTTATGTAGGATCTTGAAACTGAGTGTTTTAAGGGAATTTTATATAAATTTATATATTCACACAATAGATTTTCTTTGAAGCGTTTCATTTTTAGATTCATTAATATTCTGTGTGTATAATCAATACAAAAGATTCTTTCCCGCTTATAAATCTAAATTATTTTACCCAAGTATTACATGTCTACTTTTGAGTATTAATTGATTATGATTTTTTTCAAATTAAATAAGTTAATATATTCTTGACATTAATTTCATTAGGATAATTACTTGAAATATTAATTATCTTTGTTTTTACTCATTCTTTTGTCAGCTCTTATGTAAGATATCTTTCTTTTCAAGAATGTTCCTGAATATTGAAAATTAGGATTTTAAATAGCTTTGGAAAAGAATTTAGAAGAGTGATTAAATTAAGAATATTGCGATATTATAAATATGTGTGTGTATATATATGTGTGTGTGTGTGTGTATTTATATGTATGTGTGTAACTATATGTACGTATATGTGTGTTATAAAAATCTGCTACATATACTGAGTTTGCTGAAAAAATGACATTAAAATGAATACCTTAAGTTCTGAAAACTAAATATTAATACGACTAATAATATTTTTGTTATATCAGTATGGTTTAAAATCTAATCAATCTAATCTTTTATTTTAAAACTGCATGAATGTAACCTAAGTCAATAAAACATTTAGCAAATTTAAATTATTCTAAAGAATCTATTTACAGGATACTCAATAAATTTTCCGAAAAGTTCTTTAGTTTATTCAATTAAATTACAAGTAACTGTTATTATTATTCAATATCAATTACAAGTAACTGTTATCATTATTTTTTTCTTAATATTTATCAATATTTTCTTAAGAAAATAAAGTGTGAAACTTCCACAAATTTTGAGCATCTTTGACACTTTGACTAAAATATAAGACTTTGTTCATAGTCTTAAAATCATACAGTTCCGGAGGAAGCATTGCTTAGATGATAGGTAAGTCTACATAAAATTATCCTTTCCATAAGCTTGCACGAGATACAGGTCAAAGCAATTGGCCTGTAACTATTAGGATCGCTGGGCAACTTTCCATGTTTTCTTATCTTGATGACCAGAGCATTCTTATCTTGATGACCAGAGCATTCTTCCAGACCCTAGGCAAACGTCCAGTGTTCCAGGATGTGTGGAGGATATCGACAAGGACCTTTTTTGCTTGATAAGCTCAGATTCGCGAGCAATCTGACCATGAATTTCCCGTCTAGTCCAGGTGATTTATTAAATTCGATATCCTGAAAGGCAATTTCCATTTCCTCCAAGTTAAGAGGAGAGCTAAAAACTGTGTTATAACCGCGACCATCACGGCATCCTTGTATAAAGGATCTAGCAGATTTTGCAATCAATTTGTCCTCTGGGTAAAAATTTTGTCGACTTTCTTATTGATAGTGAGCACCCAGTAAGTTTGCTGCCTCGCTATCACTGCACAGTGACCCATCATTGTGAATAAAAGTGTTAGGTTTTTCATCTTGGGGCTGTAATCTATCAATGCCCTTAGCTACCT
This sequence comes from Latrodectus elegans, assembly GCA_030067965.1. Classification (NCBI taxonomy): domain Eukaryota; kingdom Metazoa; phylum Arthropoda; class Arachnida; order Araneae; family Theridiidae; genus Latrodectus; species Latrodectus elegans. The sequence continues at coordinate 35,023,523 of CM057815.1, forward strand.
CAATTTCCAAAGCTTTGTATTAGGAGTTCTAGAATCCAGTTCTTCGCATAAGTTATTCCATTGAACTCTTCTAATTTCAGAATACTTTTGATTTATGCATTGATCAGGTTCAAGGCAGAACTGGTATCTGTTAACGGGGAATCAAGCAGTAGATCTTGAAGTTCATTTCTTTGTCGAATAAAGAGTGAAATGTCCTCAGAATTATGAATGTAGTTTGGGCTTGAATTGTTTTCCTAACGCCTCTTGGAATAGCCACCTCGCAGCCTTTTTTTACAGAGTTCCTGAACTTACGCCATTTACTCTCAATATCTTCCGAAGGTGATATATCAGAAAGGGAACTGTCAAGTAAATAATTAAATAAATCAATATTGGCGTTTTTGAAATTCCAGAAAGCCTTTTTACAATCTGGCGTCTTGTGTAAGTGCTTAATCTCTATTAAAATGGGAAAGTGATCACTTCCACTTGAATCCAAAACAGACCAATTGCAATCCCAGAAAATATCTGGGCTGGCAAAGGCCACATCTAAAGCATCGCGATTGTCATAACTTTATGAACAGTAGGTGAGACTTCCGTCATTTAAGACACAGAAGGAGTTGTCATCGATGAGGTTAGGCAGGTCAGTGCCCTGCTATTTGCAATAGAGCTATCCCATACAGGATGCTTGGCATTAAAGTCTCCCAAAATAAGATGATATAAGATAATAATTTGATGTATGCATTTTTTGACAATTGTATTGCATGCTAAATGAAAATATGGTTGCAATGGGTTCTGCAGCTTTTTATGAGAACATTCTTTTGGAGTGGAAAATTTATATTTTAGTTATAAGTCCACACTAAATTAAGAAAGTATACACCTGTGTGCGCACAAAACACTTTTTGTATCCTACCTGCAACTTGTGAGAATTTTACTAAAATTTTTGTGATTTTTCGATTATATGTTCGTATGCAATTTTTTCCATAAATCGCGAAATAAAGCGATTTTCTTTTAGAGATAATTTGACCTAATATGTTATTTTTTTAAATCTAAACTATTTTTTTTATACTGATATACTGAAACTTCAGAAATTGCAAATTTAAAACGGGTATAAAGTTCTTAAAATGTTTTGCTGTCTACACACACACACACACACACACACACACACACACACACACGCACACACACACACACACACACACACGCACACACACACACCTACCTACCTATCTTTTCGATAAATCACTCAAATGTATAAATTACTATTACTTTTTTAAAACTCTTAATTTGTGTGATCAATCTTTTGCCCCTTTTTTCTTTTGAAGACATCTGACAACTTTACTTAATTCATTGACACCAGACTTCCTCAAGGCAGCTGTCGTGATTTGTCGTCACAAAACAGATGGCCACAAAAAAAAAGAAAAAAAAACCCTCCTCTCTTGCCGAATCTGTTATTCCATCCTTCAATCTAACTTCACTTTTTTTTATGTTTCGACGAGAAAGCCTTTAAAATCCGAAATTTGAAAATCGGCACATCCCGTATTTCGTTACACCGGGCTCTTTTCGCAGACATCCCTCCCAGTTCACTATTGTCAACCGATGGGAACGTCGTCGATCGATAAAATCGAAGTAATCTGTTTCTCCAAACCAAAAGAGCACTTCCTCCCCTGTGAGTGCGCCCCGGGTCCTGTGTTTATTTATTCATTTTCAGCAGTAAATACTACATTTTATCGGCCCCCGCATCCCACTTTTCAGCGCGGGTGAAAAAGGCTCTGAAGATTCAGGCCCATTTTCAAGTGTGATACACCATTTTTTATGTCCTGTTTAAGATGAGATTTTCCTCCTCCTTCAAGTCGTTCTAAGCTGATGAATGCTCTGAATATCAAATTTTAGAATTTATTGGAAGATAAAAAAAGTTAAAAAGTTTTTTTTCCCCATCAACGCTTATGGTTTTAATTAGTGTTTAGTTTTTATTTTCAAGGTCTTTCGTAATTGGAATGGTTGGAAAGTTTGCGCTGATTTTTATGTGGTTGAGTTTCTGAAAAGTTTTATTTTTTTCTTTTGTTTGATTTCTGATTAATTTGTTTACATCTGGAGTAAATGTTATAAATATTTTATTAAAATTTTTTTACACATTCCATCGACTCTTATGCTGTTTGTTGCAATTATTCACTCTTTGATGAGGGCTAATTTTTGTAGTTACTTTTAATAATAATAATAGACAAATAACATGGCGCTAGGAACATTTTTTGTGTGTTTCAATTGAGGTCTTTTATAAGTTTTTGAGATCTATTATAAGTTACTAGTTTTTCTTCGGAAATGTGAATTTTAAAAGTTTAAAATTTTCTTCAATGTATGAAACATCAATATTTTGATCGAAAAAAAGAAGTTTTATAGATATTTAACTCAGTCTTAATGAAATATTTCCAGTAATAACGTATACTCTAAATTTTCTGTTAGTACCAATTCGGTGAAAGTGCATAAAGAATTCAAATGAATACAGTTTATTTTGTAATAAAAATGTATTTTAAAGATGTATAGCTAATTTAATATGCCGTATATGTTTATGGAATTTCAGAAATTTAAATGTTTAAATTTTCAGACTTAGTATGGAATAAATGCATTTTAGCATAAATGTCATATTTATGTGAAACGGGAAATGGCTGTCGTGAATTACCATTCTCTACCATGTAAAGACGAATTATTTTTTTTCTTGTCAGTTTTTATATTTAAATTATATTTATCAATATTCATTTAAAATGATTTTAAAATGTGACATAATTTTTTGTGAAGTAACTAAGAGTCGAATGTTTTATCTATTCTTGGAGTGAAAAATTTAAATCTTGTTTTTTTAAAATTAACATTAAGATTGAACCTTTTTAATAATTTTACTGTCTCATTTTAATAATTCTTAAAAAATGATAATATTAGTAATAACAAAGCTAATGTCATTTTGCGGAAGATTAATTAAAAGTGTTACTAAACATTTATCTTTCCCTAAAATTGTAGCTTTAAATTTTTGTCATTTTCAATTTTTCCTTTAATTTAATCATTGCTGTTTATCTGTCTTATAATTTTTGAAGATGTAAGTTTATTTTGAAACCTATTTTACTTAGGAATCTGGGCTTAATAATGCATTGAGTTAATACTTAAAATAATCCAACAAACTACTCTATTGAGATCTGATAATTATTTCTTATTGGTTTGTTGTTTTAATAATTAAGTTTAGTACAATTTAATAATATTTGAAAGTAAAGTCATGTTTTTTTCTGCCCGTATTTCTCAATGAAATATTCTACAAGCCAACCTCTTTACCAGCCTTATTTAGAATAATTTTCTTTTCTTAATGGCATAAGGAATACCTTTTGCAATGAAAGGAAAATCTTGGAATGTTACATTTTCCACACGCATACCAATGAAGAAACCGCTGAATGGGAAATTAAAAGCGTTTAGTAAGTAATTTTAAACGGAAGGCTCGTGCTGTGTGTGATCTGCATATTTTGTGTAGTGGAACAAGTAAGGAGTCCCGGCGGTTATAAATCTTGCTCTTTTCTCCCTCGAAAAAGCGGGTGGGTTGAAGGGGGCTTAAAGGGAATTTTGAACCTTGTAAGGGTGAGTAAAATGACTTCAAGCTTTCATTTATTTTAAGTGTAATGTAGAGATACTTGTAAGCTTCTCTCATTGGTTATACGATACATACTTTACACTTTCTTGAAAATCATTCTGTTCCAAAAATTTTCTGACGAAGGAAATGCAACAGCTTGGTTTGTGCTATTTAATGCAATTATGATGAAAAATGGGGGTCGAAAATTGAAAAAGTTAAGTAATGTGTAGGTCTTCAGATCCTTGGTCCTAATACTTTTTGGAAACTTATCTTCTGCAGATTGCTGTAAGTTTATGATAATGAGGCACTTTGATTCTCTGGCTTTTTTCTTATTGCATTTGAGAACGATTTAAATTTTTTTTGATTGTAACTGGCAGGGTGATTGATAAAAAATGAACTTGTAGTTAAATCATTAGCGCTGTGGCCTTCAATTCAATTTCTGGATTCCATTCTTATTTCGGACATTAGTATTTATAGTGGTTCAAAACCTAATTTATATTGTAATCCTGGTGTACAAAACGTATTATAAATGAATAAAAATTCAAATCTTATTGCTAAAAAGGTTTTAATCATTTGTAAGTTATCATTATGTTCAACGCAGTTATACATTATTAATATTGTGTTTTCAAACTGCCACAGTGAAAATTGTGTAATTTACAAGGTTTTCTGTTTTAAAAAAAAAATTATATTTCTCATTGTGAAGAAATTTTAATTTTTTATTATATTTTCCGATTTTTTTTCATGTTTAGAATTTTTCTCACTTTTAGTAACTTCTCGAAGACGCCACACATAATTATATTAAATTTAATATGCATGGTAAATTTTGTATAATATGAAATTTAATGAATATTGATACTTATTGTCAAACATATTAATTTTATCTAACTTTTGAGTTTAAAAAATCAAATTGGAAAAATCTTCCTTGAAAGTATTTTTTCATAAGTTTCGAATATTTTTTTTTTTCTTAAGTGCATTAAAGAGTAAATTAGCAATCTATTAAATTACAAAATTCGCTGTACATTATGTTAAATGCTCTTAGTTTTTTTTAAATAAACTAATACATATCAGTACTGTTTCCATTCAATCGGTGTTTTTTTTTTTCTGCAAGAAGGAGAAATATTTTTAATATTTTAAACTGTAAAACAAACATGACTCATTAAACTATTTATCTAGTTGGACTTTTGACACATTTTTCTCATGTGTAAAGTCACGTGTTATTTCCTATTTTATCATAAAATGTTTTGAATTGTGGCAATACCTTTTTTGTGTATTATCTAAGCTTAAATGTGTTTTTTGTTTCCTTTGAAATTCGCAAACCAGAGTTTATTTTTTCTAAGCCTATTTGCAGCTGCACGCGCATCTTAAATATACTTTTAGTTTCAAGTTTGTAGTCCATAAAAGAAAGAAAGAATGCCTTGTATTCATGTTTTGAGCTAATCTTAATTTTCGGAAGTAAATACGTATCTAAACATATAAGCACTGCTCTTCAAAAAAGTATTTAAATAGTTTAAAATTATTCATGTAATTTCAACGTCTATAAAGCTATTTAATATATTCACTGATTTCTTTTTTCGCACTTCCAAGCAATTTATGAAATATAATATTTTTAAACTTTTTAAGTACCCTTAAGCACTGAAAACTGCTTTTCTGATAATTTAACTTCTAAACGCACATCATTACCCGAAAATTACAGTAATGGGAAAAAATTATTATAAATTCGATCCCATAAATAAAATATTTGAAGTAATTTTGATAATTTTTGCTGTATTTAAATATGGATCTGGTTCAGAGGTTTCAACTAGATACCATACCAGTTTTTTTGTGAAGTTATTCGATGTTAAAAAATGAATTTTATACTTTATTTCTGTAGAATATAGTTAAATTGATACATGCACGTGCACTTTTGTTCATTTATATATTGTATATTGAAAATTCTTTTATTTTTTTTCATAGAAAAAGAAATTGCTGGCAGACATAAGAACAGTTATCGGTATTTTAAGTGCTTCTAATGTAGACAATGTAAGTAAATTTACTGATTTTTTAAACGATACAATTTAAAAATAACAGTTTATGGAATTAAATATTTCCTAAATAAGCTTTTATTTTAAGCATAATTAGTTTTCATGACAAACCGAAGAAGATGAATGTGATAAATGCTTAGCTCAAAATTTTATTTCAAAAGTAAAGTCAGTATGATCAGAATTTTCTTTGATGTAAATACATTGAATTATTTTAGTTAATATTGGAAAACTTGAAATAAATAAAAAAAAAAATAAATAAATTTTAGTTTAGCTTCTCGTGTGAATAACGGATTCTATAACATATGGAACATTTATCTGCCAAGCTAGAATAAAATTAAGATGTTAAAAAAATAATAAAAAAGAATTACGTATCCTTCGAAGAATCTTCTCGTTTAAAACTTGATAAATAAATGTTCTATTTTAAAATCTTGCGTTCATTTATGATTACATAGATTCTTTTACAGAGAAGGGAATTTTTGTCTTAATTAAGTTAGCAGATATCCTCAAGAGCCTATTTTGTCTCGTCTTTGTTGTGTGTTTCATTCGATATTGTACCAAAGGAAACATTTCTTCTGTAGTTCTTTATTAAATAGGATCTATCCAATCACTTAATATAACAAACGGTTAGTTTAAAGGCAATGTGATTGAATTCAAGAAATATCTTGTCTGTTTGCAAATTTTGAATGCGTAAATCAGCTAAAAATATTACAATGAAAATTCGTTAAATTTTTTTAATGAAATTAAATGTGTTTTGAATTTTTTTATATTGTGCAAAGAAATGTTAAATACTATGTTTTTAAACAAGATGAAAATTTGTAAGCCATTTGTGTCGAACGCCTCTAATTTAAATTGGTGTGAATGAAAGATCTTTTTATTTTTGAGACCTACGAATTTACATAATCTGACAGTTTCAGTGTTTTTACCATCTCAATAAGCCTAATTTCATCAGGTACCATAAGCAATTTCAGTGCATTTATTATTATTTCCAGACATTTAATTTTTATTCCATTGTGTATTATTTCAGCCTTTCTTTACTAATTACTTGTAAATAAAACTGTTTTCTCCATCTGCCTTTAATTGAAATCAAAATGCATCTTTTTGAAATGCCTTATTGTTATTATTAAAGTCCATGATTCCGAACAACCCAATAGTAACAGTTAGCAGAGTTATTTCGTTTTTCTCACTTGGATCAGCTTTTTGGAAGTAAAAACCAACCCCTTTATATGAGTGTGAAATCATGACCAGACAGATGGTAAAAGCTGTTGGACTGGAATCAACAATATGCAATGCAATACACGATATTTATTCGTTATACTTTTTACCATTTTCATGAAAAACGAAATTACTTTCCGCATAACCCAGTATTTTCAGTAAATAACAAGGTCAATGCGGTAAGTCAAGTTACGGATTGTCAAGTTTAGTCTGAAATTACTAAACTTTCTCTTCAGTTTCTTGAGCGTGATCTGCTAATGATACGTATATAATGCGTACATGTAAAAAAAAATTATTGAAGAGACAGAAATGATTTATATATTGTATGTATTTTCTAATAAAAAATGAAACATTTCGAAGTTGATTCAAAGAAAGTCAATTTCTTTAATTTTATGATCGATTTTTATCCATTTTTAATTTGATGACGAATATTAAATTGATTTAGTCTGCTAAAGATTATAAAGGATTATTCAAAGTAAGTACATCTTTAAAGGGTTCAAATTCTAAGCATTGAAAGTTCATCAATTTGCGGAGTGACGCTTAAATTGTTGAAGTTTTATTAAAAATCTTAATATAAATTATTGAACAGTTAAATATTTTTCTAGTATTTATATTTACTATAGAATGTATTTATTGATTTTGAAAAGTTGCAAAGTTGTTTTATTCGTAAACAAAAATTTTACTTGATTAAAAAAAAAAAAAAAAAAAAAAAAAAATTGCTTGAGAGAAAAAAAATATTGTCTTGTTCACTTCAAAAAATTTGCGTTAGAGATCAAAGAAATTAGGCGGCTTTAAAGTTTTAAATGTTATCAGAATATCAATCTTAAAGATTGAATGTCTTTTTAACGATATGCTGATGCAACGAATTTTTGTAATTTTTTTATACTCAAAAGAAATAGTTGAATGTTATCTTATTAAATTCTATTAGTTAGAAAGCTGAGAAGAAAAGTAAATTGACAACAGAGAGAAACGTAACATTTTGTAATAATCAAAATCCATAGTTTTCGTTCACTGGATAAATTAGCAAACAAAATAATTTATATTCCAGCTTTCAGTACATAAGCAAATTGCATAACAAGTGTCATAGAAACGAATTTTTAGTGAAGTGAATGTTTTTGTCTTGGCTGGAATATTTTTTAAATATTATTTGATCGACCATCTTTTTCATACTGTAGAATGCCATTCAAGGACTTGTCGGTTCCTCTATGATTCCTTCCAAAAAGACAAGGTTATGAACGAAAAAAAGTTTAATTGAAGTAAATAGAAAACTTATATCAATCAGTAAAATTTCAATTTTGTTTCTCAAGGATAGTATATGATATTCCTTTTTATGATCAGTGTAATTTAATGTTGACTTACAAAAACATGGTTAGGATTTTCTTTGTGAATAATCCTGACACGTGAAAAATATGATGGAAAATTTGTCTGTGTCCATCATTCCTTCAATGCAATTGTAAAGAAACTCTCATTGATTTATATAACAGCTCTTGTAAGTGAATTTTTTTATATTCATGTAAAATATTCTACAAATTTTATTGTTCAAAGAAAATTCGTGAATTAATTGACAATGTATGAATAGAATTCCAATAAATGTGATTTTTTTTCCTCTTTTGACTCTGTCATTTTCCCTGTGCTAGTGAGGAATTTTCCTAAGGTTTTTCTTTTCATTAAATGTTTGCCCTCGCATTTTCAACTTAAGTTTATTATGGTTTTCTGGGTCTTAATGAATGGTATTTGCGCGGAATTGCTGAGCTGTGCCGAATGGGTTTTCGGCTGATGCACTTCGCTAACTCTCAACCGGTAGCAAGGGAAGCAGATATTTTTCCATCGATTTCCATCTTTGATGTTGGCCTAAGTACTCTTGACTGCTTTAACGCTGGTTTTCAAATTTTTTATTTTCTTTAGGTAATTTCTTTGAAATGTCTTGGAAAAATGAGGGCACAGGTGCCGCGTATAATCCATAATTCCAAATTCTGAATTTTTTTGGCGATGAAGAAATGTTGTCATAGTGACGTGCGCGATGACATAAATACTAGGTTTACCAAAATAGAATTTTCTGCATAATTCTTATAGGTCTTCATGTATATGACGTAATAAAACGAGGTTGGCAATTTTTTGGCGGATTTTTTATGTATCTGGCAATTTCAGAATTTGGCATCCTGGATTATACGGCACCTGTGCCAAAATGAGAAAAGCAAATGCAGTTTGTTTTGAATTAACAAGTTGAGAAAAATGTCAGAAATGGAATGGATTCTAAAGATCTGAAAATCATACAATATCGGTGATAAATTTATATAACAAACTATAATATGAAACACGATTTGTATGCTCATGTATTTTACTAGATTCATAAATTTTTAAAGAATTTTTCACAGAAAATTACAATATCATATATTTAATTTCTAATTTAGACCACAAATGAAACAAATTTAAAACTGATTAGAAATATTTAACTATGAAATTTTAACTTTGATGGAATTTTTCAGTGTTATAATTTGGAGAATAAAATCAATTTATATTTGAAAATATTTTGTTTAAAATATCTGAAAGTTGAATTATCAAAATGAAATTACGAAATTTTTAAGAAACTCATTTAGTAGATATTTTCTTTATCATATTTTTTCTTCAGTGACTCTTAAAATCAAATTCCAGATCAATCGTGGGTGTTGATTGTATGTAATTCTTTCAATTGTGTTTAAACTGCATTGTATTACATATTTTAATGATTTTATTTTTGACCATTTGTTACTTGTGGTGTGATTTACAGCCACTTTAAAACAATCCAATATATATATATATATATATATATATATATATATATATTTTATTTTTAAAACTTGTCAATTAATTAAAAAAAAATTAATGTGTTAATGGTTTTAACTAAGCATTAATTTTTTTTTGTGTGTGTCTGTAGTACACTTTTAACCTAAATTACGTATATGTATAGGGCCACAGTGGGGCGTGGTTGGTTATGGCATTCGTTCTCGTTATCGGAATGTAGTGAGTTGGAATCCCGACTCAATCGGAGATCCGTCGTGAGCTCTAATAGAAGTTTGGCTATGTAACATGTTGTAGTCACAATGCCCTGCATGTAAAATGATACCATTGAAGGCACCATCGAAAAAATGTTTCTCTCATTTATTAAATATTTATCATTTGCATACTTAATGTTTAAATTTGGTATTGGTATACTTTTATTATTTGTTAAGTAAGTTAAATAAATAAATATATATATATATACACACACACACACACACACACACAGACACACACACACACAGACACACACACACAGACACACACACAGACACACACACACACACAGACACAGACACACACACACACACACACACACACAGAGAGGGAGAGAGAGAGATTTCTTACATTTTATAATTTAAGTAAATTCTATTATACATCAGTTAAAATGCTGTAATTTTGCTGAAGATGTTTAATTTAATAAAAAAAAAATGTATTCTACAATAATGGATAGACAGGTCAATTTGTACATCTGTATGCGTTAATATAGAAAATTTTCAGCACAATCTGGTTATCCAGGAGGTATTGGAAAGTGGATGCCAGATTTATCATATTAATTATAGAACTATTTCTTGTATCCAACAATTCCTCCCTTCCTTATTAAAAGTACTTTTTAACAAACCTAAAAATATTAAGAAATTCTTTTGTTTGCTTCCCGTTTAAAATACCATTATACACATTTTTTTTTACTTAAATAATGTATAATTTGTATTAAATATCATTAACACTAACTAATATTTAATATATATTGTAGTGATTGTTAAATTAATAAAACATCTTACATTTATAATGAATCATTTATTAGTATGGTTTAAAATTGCGTTTGGCATGTAATACAACTTGAATTTGCTTAGGTATCAATTCATATAAATGTTTTTGGGGAATATATTAGTCTTTATGGAGATATTGTGAGAGTTCTTGGATTATAGCGGCTGAGGATATCGATACCCGTATTAAATGCTCTAAAAGTGATCAAAACCGTTATATAAGTCAGGTGACTGCAAGCCAAGGTATGTGTTTAACTTATTCGCGTGTTTATCAAACCATGATTAGGCAAGTCTCGCTGTATTTATCCATGCATTTCATTCCTTGCTGGAAACAAAGTTTGTATCAAAGAATGCACCTCATCAGCAAAAATATCTCTATACTTTTCGTCAGTGATTCTTCCTTTCAGAGTTGCGATTGGTCCAAAAAACTGCGACACAGTTACTGATGTCATGACAGATCTACCTTCAATCTTAATAGTGGGAAGGATACAGTCACGATCACACGCTTGTGCGGATGTCCTAACAATGTGCACCCGTCTTGTATGAGGAAAAAATGAAAAATGATTTGTCAGACCATGTGACTATCTTGCGTTTATCAACGAACAATTTTTTTGGGTGGCTCCTCTGTAAATGACGTTTGGCATTAATATCTGACAAACGGCGTGAAAATTGTTGGAATGCGGTAATGTTAAAGATACCTAAGTGACACTGGAAAATCCAGATGCTTTTTGAGCGCTTAGTAACTTTCAGTTCTATAATATATAGTAGAAAAATAGTTCTACATGTCCATTTATTGTATATGTCCCAGTATTCAAAACTAGTTATATAATGCTGTGAAATATATGATTCGCGCATATCAAATTCTTAAATGAGATTGTTAAAAATAAAACAAATTTCTGAACTCTGAAATTAATTTTTTTTTTTTTATAATATTTAACTTCTCTTATTCATTTTTTCAGTTATATATTTCTGTACTTTTTAGTTGGTTATATTTTCGCTTTTTAATAGCCAATTCAACTAGTTTCAACCGGTTTTAATATATTAAAAACATATCCTTACTTATCATTTTTAAGCATTTGGCTGTTTTACACAAAATATTTCATGCAAAAGTTATTAGCAGTTTATTCTTTTTGAAATGTGGATTTCATATTAGATTTTCTTATTATCTCAAACGAAAGTTCTTCAAGTTTTCAATGTTTATGAAAACACTTCAACTATTGCCTCCAATAAAGAAATAGGAGGGAAAAAAAATGTCACTCCTTTATTTACTTTATCAGATATGCGAAGTGTAATGATAAAAAATGAAAATAACAAGTTCAAAAATGAACCATAAGTTGAATCCATTTTGCCTTTGAAGTGCAGATGGGCATGTCACAGGGTACAGTTTTCTACACCTACCTTCTTTGTTTTGTATTTGCACAACAAATAAGAGGTACTTTAGCGACCGCCAACTGACTTCATTGGCGATTGATTTATTTAAGCCGAACCACCCCGTTCTATTGTATTCAACTGTTGTAGGAGAAGACCCATCGAATTTTTATTTGGTGTTTTTTCTTCATGAATTCGAGAGAAATCAACGCCAAGCTGGACCATAGATTATTCGGGCGTGACGAGGCTATTAGAGAAATTGCTGCTGTCCACGCGTGTCCATCCTCGGATATTTTTTCCTATTTTGCACCATTTTTATATCAGAAATCGACAACGCTGGACAATAATGGAGCATTTTAGTTATTAGATAGAGTGGTTATAAATGTCATTTAAAATTGGTTCTGGTATTCTGTGTTTTGGACCTCAAAGTTTTCTCCGATTTAAGCATAGCTCTTTTTTTTTTTAAAAAAAATTTTTCTATGTTAATGATAATAGGTTAACATTATTTGTCTAATTAAAGGTATCATTATTTATCTACCTTAGTTAATCCGTTATATTTGTTTATTAAATTAAAATGTGAATACTTGAAATTGAACAAATTATGGCAGAAATCAACAACATTAAAAAATGAGCACTTATGAAATTTAGGATTTCATATAATTTAAAATGTGCCTTTTATATGCTTTTGTAATATAATTTATATTCTGAATAATTTATAGTTCCATTGATTTTTTAAATAAAGTGTTTAATTTTGCTAAATTATGAATGCATTTCTAAATTGACCAAATTAAAAATTGTTTTGGGGAAACTCTAAATTTACGAATTATTATCACAATATTAGGACTATATTACTTTGCCAATGCAAATTTGATATATTTGTTCTTTGTTTCCGGGATAATTGTTACTATGGTAAATATTTCGATGGACATTTGATTTGCTGTAAATGTTTAAAATAACAAATTTTGCAACCGTCACTTTAGAACTGTGAAGTTCAATTATAAATAATTCTACTTTATATCTTGTATTTTTTGTGTGACTCTACGTGCTTCGACTCCCTAAGGCATTTATTTTGTTCATTTCAGCGTTTCGATTATTTGAAAGTTATGCTTTATAAAAACAAGCATTATATATATCCTCTTGTATATATACTTTATAATTTATATTTAAATATTAAATCGTTTGCAAAGTATTTATATTCAAATGATTAATCTACTTCTTTTATCTTATTAAAATATTAAGGGATCAAAAACTTATAAGTGCTTCTGGTTAGACTATTTTAAATAAAATTAATTTTCGGATTATCTTAATTTTTAGTTAGATTTTTAATTGGTATTTTCGAGTAATCACTTGTAAAATGTACAAAAAACAAAATGAATATTATATTCCACCAAAACTTTTTCTTTAAAAAAAAATAGAGTTTGGGGTTATATTTTAATCAAAAAGTTTTTTGTATTCTCCATTCGAAAGGTATTCGATTCCTTTTATTTCGATCCTGGATTTAGTTTTTATCCAGTTCTTACCACTTTCTCTTGCAAATTTGTTACAGGAAGTTCCGATTAAACTGTTATATCTGAAAATATCAGTGTTGCTAAGTACATATAAATCTTGAACTGATATCAAAAGTAAATAAACATATTGATGTTTTTCGAGGTGTTATCAATCATTTTTATCGAAAAGCCAGGCAAATGATTGAATTATTTCCCTCCAAAATGCCGACAGGTTTGGATTTCTCTTTTTTAATGTTTTTTTGTCCCTTCCAACTAATGAAAGGCTGGTGGGGCTGAACTTTCTTTTAGTGGATCGACCTTTATATTTATTATTGCTCATTCATCTGTCATTGAAAGCAGGGTCTGTCAAAAATAAACACTGCCTCTAAGCCTCCGAGCTTATCTGGTAATTTATCTAGTTGCGTATCGGAGTGAATTACTGGCGGGACTTCAACGGAAGATTGAAAAAACAACGGTACTATAATTATGTTCTGAAGTGTCTCTCCATTTCACATGCTTCGCGTTAATTTGTCAGAATAAAGTGTGGCCTTATTGTCTGTTCACTTTACCTTATCTTGTTTTCATAATCGATATACCATCTGAGAGGTATCAAAAATTTTCTGCTTTGGTGTCATGGAAATTTATTCATTTTTTTAAGGCGATCGACACTGCGACATCCATAGTTTTCTTTATTTACTGTTAAGTAAATAAAGAAAACTGCTGTAAAATTTACTGTAAAAGCTGTTGTGTAATGCCCAACACGTTGGATGCTTATTGCATGAAACTGATTTTATCTGAAAGTAAAATTCAACGTCAAGTTATATTTTTCTTTTGCTTTATCTGTAGCGTATCTTTAATATAATTTGAGAATTTGTGTTCACGGATTAACTGGGGTAGGTACAATACTAAAACTAGTTAGAAATCTTAAGATAGACCCATTTATTAGTACATCTTATTTAAAGGTAGAAATGCATTACTTTTTCAAATGTAATTATGTTTCGTTCCTCCGTGAAATGCCGTTTTCCTTTGGAAAAAATAAATGTTTAACTCATTTCGTTTTCTGTTGTTTGTCCTATTCGCAGTAATATTTTTATATGATACAATCGAATGAAAATGTTCCAAAAATTAAAAATGTGCTTAAAATATTTAAAAAAAAAAAAAAAAAAAAAACTTGCATCTGGTATCTGCCAAATGAATTCTAAGTTGAAATCATAATAAATCTTAATTTTATTTTGTCATTTACATAGTCTAAAAAAGCTGTTGTGTGATACTAGCCATTCAAATTATTTTGCCTTTTAGGAGTTTTCATTTCCTACAATTATTTGTTTCATGGATGTACGAACATTCTGAAACAAATCTTTCTGGCACATGAATTGAACTTAGTTCAATATACCTAAAAATTGAATGTTTTAAAGCATTTTAGCATTTGGACTGTTAAGCCTCGTGGGCGTGCTTAATTAAGGTGTCGTTCTCATCATTAGAAAGTCGTGAGTTTGAAACCTGTCTTAATCGAAGATCCTTCGCGTTTACTAAGGTCGCCGTTAAATAAGTTGTCTTCGCAATGTCCTCTAAGTGAAATAATACCACTTGAAGATGCCAGTTTAAGTATTAGGGTCTCTTCTGCTTGATCCCTGCTTCTAAATTACAATGCTTTCCATCCGACTGCTTCTTAATAAATGATAGTCAAACGCAGAGCTAGGTACAGGAAAGTATGCTGGTGCAACATTTGGAACTTACTTATGAAAGTAAAATGCATTTGGATTTTATTCATTGTCGCAAGGAAAACTCATAAAATTCTACCTCTTCATATCATGAGATGTTGCCTTGCATTTGTACATTGCTGGAGCTGTTGCGTACATAGTTCGAAACTGTTGTGGGGGTGGTGCCCCTGGCGGTGTTACTTTCATTTATTCTTTCTAGCAACTCCTATTTAAACTGGTAGAACCCTTCTTGGGTTAGGTACAGGGGAGTTGGCTGGTGTATACATTCTAGGCTTTTTATTTCACAAATAAGTTCTTTCTAGTAATCATTACTGCAAGTGCCTTTATATTGCCCTGCCTGTTACTTGCAGATGACATATTTTAATCATTTTTTGATGTCGTTCCGCTCGCAGTAAGTTTCCTGACAACGTCACAATGACATTTGTTGTTTCCGAAAGTATCTTTCCTGTAAGGACAATAAGAAAATTATGCCTTCCAAAATTGTCTCTTGTTTTTATATTCTAGACACGCATTAAAAATAAGAATATCAAACTGTCCATATTAATTGAATGAATGAAATTAGTGTCCAAAAGTAATGAAATGATTGAGCTATCAGAGTTACCTTTAATATTTTAATAATTTGTGCATTTCGCTTAGAAAATTGCTTACGAAATTTCAAGATGATTAAATTATTTTTAAAGAATAATTGAGTTTCGCTTCCCAAAAGTGTATATAATTTATTTATGCAAAACATTTTCTATCAATGAAAAATTATAAACAATTCGACGTTTGGAAAAATTTTTTTTCTAAAAATAATAAAAACTAATCAATATTTATTTTTATTACGTATATTTATGTGTAAACTTAAAAGCTATAAATAAAATTGATTTCCATTCTCTTATTTTAACTGATAACACAATTCAAATATGCTGATATGTCTAATTGATATTGTTTATAATTTTTTTTAATGTTCAATTGAAAGATTACATGCTTAATTTCATGAAATTTTATTTTTATTTAAATCCTGGTAATATGTGTGTATATTTTCTTATTCATGCAATATTTTTTATTCCTTACTGTTTTTTTCCTTAAATATTTGAAAAAATATGTACCTATTTAATTTAGGTTAAATTTTTCATAAAGTTTTCTTTTCTTTCTAGATCGAAAACTACTCAACATGATAGTTCTTCAGTGGAGGAATTCAAATCAAAGACCATCAGCTAAGCAGTAGCTGTACTATGGGGAAGAACTGCGAGTTCATCTGTTTCCTCCTACCACCTTGCCACCATCCCCATTTGTGCATCGAAAGTAAAGAAAGCTTACTGGATAAAACTTAGAGCGAAGGACAAATAAAAATTATTTGCAGTGTGTCAAAAATGCTTCTGAATTGCATAATCAGAAGGACGTGATAAATACCGAGAATCTTAAATAATTTCCGCTATTAGCTCATAAAATTGTTTCTATTGGTGTGAACATTATTCATGGTTATAAACTGTAACTGCAGCTATTGCTAGAACTTGAAGGTAATTGCTTGTTACGAGGTCACCAATACATGACCTTTGTTAAGAGGCATGGTTGTGGAAGTCATCTTCCGTAAAACGAAACGTCTTGGTTCAAGTGTGGTCCAAAAATGCTGCCTCACTCATCGGCCTACGATTCGAAGATGGTGGTTCTCGGCTTGTGCCTTGAGCCTGATCTCTCTCGTCTTCTGCGCTTATTATATCACCAATGTTCAGCTCAACAAGTAAATATTTATTCTTTTTTTTATTCAATTCTAAAAATACTCTATGATTAATAGCTTTTTGTTAAGTAGTAAAGTATCTATCTACACAGTATACTTTTTTGTACCAATCGGGAAGTGACCTTGGCATCTTGTTTTATTGGAAGATCAAGGTTAAAAATGGTCAACATTTATTCGCTGATTCACTCAGTATGCAGAAATATTTTTCACAACTTCCTTACAATGTTATAATATTTCAAACATGTAAAAATTTTAAATATAGTATTTTAGATTTAATCGCAATACAGTCCTTTCTTCCGGTTTGTTTATCTTTAGATCAGAGGAAAACAGAAAAAAACATGAATTTTTATCCATTATTTTAAATAATATGAATGTCAGAATAAATGATTATTTTTTTACAGGTGTTTTAATTTCTTTGCATATCACCTCTTTCCTAAAAAAACTTTCAGCTACTGAAAATTTTAGACTTACGTGTGTAGAAATTTTGCATAATGTAAGAAAAATCAAGGGAACTATGGAAATCTATTTAAATTTTTTCTGCAGTGGAATTGCTCCTAAAGCTTCAATTTTTATGAAATTATTGGGTGATCATACGAATTTCGGAATTTACATCACTTATTCGTAATAAATTCATATGGGTATGAATATTTGTGTTGATAATGTTTATCCTTTAAAAACTGTTTCTTTTTTTATTTCAATTATAAATACAACTATTAAAATTATTTTAATTTTAAGAAAAATTTCTATTTTTTTGTTTATGAGGCTTGATATTTTCACATTTTGTTCTGGTTACATTATATGTACCTTATACACATATTTTCTTCAATAAAACTCACAAAAAATCTGTTTCGTCTTTAACAAAAAATACGGAAGAACGCAAGGTTATTTATATTATTTAAAAGTTTATACACACTTTTTTAAAAATATATTTATAAGTTGAAAGTTTTGAATTCAACTTCAAATAAAAAAAAAAAATAGAGTCAAGTTTGTTATATTTTAATTATCTATTCTTAAATTCACATTCTATACGAGAGTTATACATATTTTGTAATGTACACGAGAATTGCGATTGTTAGCGAAAACTTTTCGCCAGTAACTATTACTGATTTTCCGCCTTGGATATTATTAATTCAAATGATTGCTTTGAAGTATACGTTTGACTGAGAGTTATGTACATGCTATCTCATCAATTAAATACCTGCTATTTGCCATTTAGAAATGGCAAAGCATTCTCAAATAACGTTATCATGCTTTGCGTGATTCAATTGCGAATGCATTAAATCGTTCACTTGTGAAATATTGAACTTAATGGATGGTATCTGAGATTGCGTATTTCCTTTCATGTGTTTCGCCCTGCTCCGCTCAAAACCAATCACGATCCCTCGTTTAAGATACGCGGCCTTTCGTAAATATGGGTGCTTTTCTGTTGATGAAATGAACTAGCATTTCGAATCTTAACTTGAGCGCACATTCGCTGTTGTGGATGTGGGAAAGCTTCAGAACCCGATGCACGCGATGCACTGTATTAGTAATTACCTCTGCTATATTAATACGTCGCCGTAAATACGACACCCACTAATGATATTATAATGGCAGTGCGAAATAGGATCGTCGCTTAATTGTGGTAGGATTTGTGCGTTTTGTTAACGATAATGATTTTCCGCGAAGTCCAACCTTATTCTCCGGGGTGTGCTGTTCTCTTAGTGCTTCCGTGGGTGAACAAAATATCTGTATGTGATAGAACAGGGTTTTGTTTTTCTTCAACAAAGTATTTAAGCTTATGGGTCAGTGTGCCAATGATCCGTATGATCAAGTCATTTTAAAAAAGGATACTTATCAATATTGATTTTACTTAATGCTTCAAAGCTTATAGATGTGGACACTTTAAAAAACAAACTTTCAAATCAAAATATAAAAAAAAAATATTAGTTCAAGCTAGTATGCAGCTGTTAACATTGAATTTTAAAATTATACATTTTTGAAAAATCTTATCGAATCGTTATTTTGTTTAGTTGCATCAAACTCTTGAGGACTTCATATATATTAATTAAAATTATTAGTTTAACGACTTTTCTCAAAAATGAAGTGTCAGTTTTTCAGATATATTGATAAAGTTAATTGTGTGCATCAATTTGATTGTGTTTATGTTGATTTTTAAAGTCTTATAGTCAGCTATGGAACAAGCTCGAGGAAAACCCTAATTCTTTTAATTCTTCAGATAATAATAATAAAAGAAAAAACATTTTATTCAATAATATAACTTAGTAACATTGATGTAAATGTATATATGTGTGTGTATGTATGTATGTATGCGTATATATATATATATATATATATATACACACACAAACACACACATATATATATTTGAAACTGATTATCCGAATTAGTTCTCGAATGCCAAATTGTCCATTGTTCGATGATTTATGATAAGCATAGAGGAAGCGTTAATTGTTAAGTCTCCAAAAACGAACATGGTCATTTAGATTTTAAACTGTTTCTTATTGTAGTTATCTAATTGTAGGTTTAAATTTCATTCAAACGCTTATAATTGCTGTATTTCGATAGATCTTTTAGGTCTGCATTTCATGTGAAATTAAATATTGCCTCATTCTCTAGAGTGTCCTGCTACAGTGCCATTTATTTTATTTATTTCATTTTTTTTTTTTTAAGATTTTATCACTCCTAGTAGTGATGTAATGAAAAATAGAATAGATCGAGACGTTCGAGAATACTTTACATTTTATTTAAAAGGCTCTGAACACTGGTAGTTAAATTTTTAGCGCTTAGTCGTCAGCCTTCAACTGAACAATTTGTGGTTTCGATTTTTATGTCGTGTACATGCTATTCGTAATGATTCAGAACTCGTTTTAAACTGTAAATTCTGGTCAAATTAGCCGTTGCGAGGAAAATATGGCATTAGAAAGTTAAAAAAAACATGACAAACCTATTTGAAAGCTTTTCTTTAATATAAAGTTATGTGTATCGAAAAACCTAAGTTTATCAAAAATTTCACAATACTTTATAATATTTATCCAGATTTTTGTTAAGTAAATGGAAAATTATATCAGATTTCTGCATTACTGAAGTCTCGTCTGCCATTTACTTGTAAAATAAATATCGATTGTTGAATTTCGGTCGCTGAATTTACTGCATATCAATAAATAAACCTAAAGAATTTCAAAATCAGCTGGTAAATAGCCACGGAACTGTAATTTTTGGAAATGCAATTTATATAGTTTATTATTCTTTTCTGCTTAAATCTGTGAAATTAAATGTAATATTTATTTTTCTTTTTTTAAACTTTTTAAATTTCTATTTTTTATTAAAATGTTTTTTTTTTTTCCGAGAGGCCAAAGTGTAAACATATTATTTACTAAAATCTAAACTTAATATAAAGTTATTTGCGCTACTTTTGAAATTTAGTTATGCTTTATTATGTCGAATCATTTTATAATCTTAATTATTTAAAGGCAATCTTAGACCTATAATCAAGAAGAATTTTTTTCAATATATATTTTGGAGTTTTGTTGGGTGAATCGTGAAATACTCTTTATATCCTCCTTCGATTTATTTAGTGTTTAGTTATGTGTCAGCTCATTCTGTATAATAATTAAATTACACATAATATAACATTTCTTTTTAATCTCTTGCAAAAATACTTACGATAATTTATGTTAGAAGAT
This sequence comes from Latrodectus elegans, assembly GCA_030067965.1. Classification (NCBI taxonomy): domain Eukaryota; kingdom Metazoa; phylum Arthropoda; class Arachnida; order Araneae; family Theridiidae; genus Latrodectus; species Latrodectus elegans. The sequence continues at coordinate 35,044,118 of CM057815.1, forward strand.
GCACAAAAGCATACTGCATAATCTAGTTATCGCTTTACATAATGACATCAAATGAAGTATCTTTCATCGAAATAAATCCAGTTGATTAGCTTTGTGACGTCAAATTCTGTTTAAGGCTTTTCTCGGAAATGTATTTCTCCCCCTCCCCATTCGTTACTCACGTTATGTTATCTTCTATGAGAAGACGTTTTTTTGTATCTTTATGTCTGGAACATAAATCAATAAGAATTCTAGAAATATGTTATTGTACCATCTTTTTTACGATGATGTGAATATATATATTATAATATGAGACGTATGGAAATTAATGAAGGCTGATTAATCTGTGGATAATGAAATATTTTCTGCTCAAGTTAAATTTTTCATAAAAATTTTAATAATTAACTTCCTTTTAGATAGTTCCAGTTATATTTTCGAATTTACAGAATCGCCTATTTTGATTTCTGTGTTTTTGCACATTAAGTTTAAAAAATATATTACAATACAAACAAGAGCAGTGTTAAGCATCTTTTACATTTATTCGTTTGCTTATGCCTGGATTTATTCCTAACCATCTTAGAGTAGAATGCGTTATTTCACTCAAAATGACGATTTTTTTCGCTTATACAAAAGTTTCGCTTTTCATAATCTATTCGCGTTTAGACGGTTTACATAAATTATTTTTTAAAGTAATTTTTAATAGTTTTTTGAGATGTGACAAAATATCTTTATTATTATAAACTCGTCTGTAAACTCTATCCATACTTCACTAAGTAAATTAAATTCCCAATTTGAATTTTAATAAATATAGAAATCAGATATGACTTTTAGAACAAAGCTTATAAAATTGTTTGCAGAAAAATTATTTTGCACCAAAAATTTTTTGTTTGAAAAGGACTTTCTTCTTTGCTAAATGGAAAATCGTTTGTGAATGCAAAATATTTTTTTGTAAATTTTACCTAAGTCTTTTTTACAAAGTCAAATTATTATCATTTTTCTGAAATTGTGCTTTAATTTAAGGGAAAACCGGATATTTGTATCTTGTTTATAGCAGTTTTCTTAACCATACCTGTAATTTTAGAATTCTTACTAGATTGTACATTGTGATATTTTTAATTTAATCAGAAAATTTATTTATGATCAAAAAATTGTATTAAGCATCATAATGGAGCCTTTTAAAGGAATTTATTATATGGTTGTTGAATTGGTTTCCTAAGGTTTCCTAGGAAATTCCATGAACTTTATAAATTTCAGTGTTTTCTATAACATGTAACATTTGCACTGTTAAAATTTTAATAGATTATTTGTGATAACTCCTCAATTCATTTTTAAATCTTTATTTTAAAAAAAAATGTGTCAAATTTGTATACTTTTGAATTTAAACTATTGGTTGCAATATAAATAGGTAAACTTTTGTTGGATTTGTGACTACTGCTTTTAGCATATCTTCTATTTTATTGTATGTCTCTTGTATTTGTGTTAAATTTAAATTAATTACATTTTATTTTTGTTGTTATTGAAATGGGAAAAGGGGACTATGTATACTATGTATTTAATAACTATTTTAAAATTTTTATTTGGTAGTCTAAATTTTTCAGGATTTGATCTTTAGCATCATAATTTAAAGGCTATTTTGCTGTTACTATAAAAATTCAAGATTGAAAAAAAAAAAAATCTGATTCTATTGGCTTATATTTGAATTAAATTTTATTTTAAAAACTGATGAAATAGGTTTGAATGTTTGAAAGTAAATAGGTTGTATCTATCTAACTTTAAAAGTTCATGTACATTTGAGGTTGCTTATGTACTATTTCTATAGAAAACTTTCAAGAAAAAATATATGTCAATACAAAAAAAATAAAAAAAATGTTTGATAAATTTTTAGATAATGGGAATGTTTATTTTTGCATTTATACCTAATTAAATCTTGCACTCTATTTGCATTGTTTCTTTGGTTTGATTATTTACATATTGTGTTGTCTCTGTATAATTTGAGCTAGTATCACTGGAAAGCGATTCTTTTATGGGCACAACACAAATGAAACGTGGTTACTATCAGAAATTTTAAGTAGCTTAATGTGTTTAATATTTTAGATTATAGAATGTTTTTATAAACTGCAAAATGCATTTTTAATTTTATTTCCACTAGCAGCTATTGTAAAAACATTAAGAGGCTAATATTAGAGAGTATATATTAATGGTGCCTAATATATATTAAAATTGCCATTTTAACAAATTCCTTAATTTTCTGTTGATTTTTTAATCAACAATTTATTTTTTATTTATAATTTTCAAATAAACTACTTGCAATATTTTTTGGAGTAGGAAAAATAATTCACACTTTATGGTTTTTTAAAATTTATTTCACTTAAATTGTGGTTAATGAGTAATTTTATGTGACTATTTTCAAGAATGTTAAAATTATTCAACTTGAGAAGAAACTTAAATTTTACATTTTACTCAATAAATATAATTATGTATAAATTCTAAATATGTCAAATAGATTTTCAAAAATTAATTTCACATTATTTCAAATAAAATTTTTAAATTCTTTGTGCATTGTTTTAGAATTATGTTGATTTGTGGTTAAATGACTTGAATTAGGAAAAAATTGTCTTTATGCTCTTCTCAATTTTGACATTAAGTTGATTAGTTTAATTTTTCACTCTGATTACTTCTCATTCATGGGACTGGTAAAGATTCTACAATTCTAAAGTGACCTTTTGAATGAACTAATTTATAATAATATTTAATTGACACTAACTTTTATATATCTGCTCTAGTCTGATTATTTATCTTCTTGCTATTGAGAAATTTTTATAAATATCAGATAGTCAATATATGCATTTTATTCAGTAATGCATTTTGTATTCATAGTATTTATTATAAATTCAAAATATATTTCTATGCAGTTTTTCTCTCAATTAAAAAGTATAATTTTGGAACTTAAATTTTACAAAAATTGATTAATTTTTGTGAAGAGATTATATGCTTTTAAAAACTAATTTTCAGTACCTTAAAAAATAAATTGCACCGTTTCTTTAAAAATTCTTGGATTATGAGAAGAATATTTTAATAAGCAAAATATTCTTCCCAGATTTTAGAAGATGTTAACTATTTTCAATTGACTTATCAATTTTGAGTTAAATCAACGGATTTTGTATTCTAAATTGAAAATTTTTTTATAAAACAAAATTTCTAGACAAAAATGTGGACATTTGGATAAATTCAGACAAAAAGTGGAAAATTGACTTTTGTTCCTGTTGTTTACTTTTATATTTTATTGTAAAATTCCTTTAAAAAAATTAGACATATTATCAGTTTGAAGTAAAAATTGATGTAGAGAACACAAATATATAAAAACATGAAATTAAAATTTTAATTAAAAATTTGGTATTTTGTTTTTCTGAATTTTTTTATCAATTATAGTTAAATTTTTTTTATTAAAAAATATGTTATTAAATTTTTTATTTATTCTTAAAATGCTTCTAATTCTTATTTAAAAATATAATTTTAAATGATCACTCAAATTGATAGATTTTTTCTGTCTATATGATTCCATTTTTGAAATTACTTGCTACTCAAATCCATATAATAAAAGGCGCAGCTTGTTCTTATCTGGACCTTGCACCATAAAAACCAACCATATAATAAAAGCTCTCAACAATATCCTTTAGATAATAATGCATTTTTCATATTTCTGTTTTGAATATAAACAGTACATTAATCAAAAATTTACAGCAAATTTGTAATTCTCTTCTCTTAAACTGAATTCTAAGTTTGAAGCTGTGGTTTATTAATGCAATAATAGTGAAATATAATGCAATTTTGTTTTGTTAAAAAAGTATCTTTGAAAGGGATTGTTGTGTATAATCTGTGTTTTTGATTTGATATCATTCTGTAGTTATTTAGAAATATACAACTAAGCTTATATTGTTAAAGAAATTCTACACTATTTTAAGGAATTGAATAAATTGATTTGTGATAAAATTTTTCGAATGAATACATTATTTTTATGGTTGTATTATAATTGTCATTTAAAAATTTTTCACTGTCTAAGACAATCAGCACACTTCATTTAAAACTCCTTAGTTAGAAAAAAATTACTTTCAAATTTATTTCAAACTAATTTTTCTACATAAGGTAGGATTTCATTCAACACAAGGTACCTTCAATCTTTTTAATTGAAGGTACCTTATTTTGAATGAAATCCTTCTAATTCCTGTATCTATCTGTATTAGGTTGAAGATATAAATGTAGTATAAGTTTCATCTTGTTAAAAGTAAATTTATTTAATTTTTATAATGAGTGAATTTCGTGTTTATGTAAATTTCAAAACTTATTTTTTAAAGAATGATTTACTTACAAACAGTAGAAAGTTACCTAAGCATAAATTAATGTACTTAAATCTCTAAAAATTTTTTACAAAATTTTAGTTTTGTTTTAAACATTTTTTTGGAATATTTATACCATTTATCTTATTTAACTTGTTATTACTTTCATGGGAATCTTTATATATTGTAGAATATTCAACTAAATATTTTAAGTGAAATTTTTTCCTTATATATGTATTTTATTCATTTTTTAACAGTGTTGAGAACCTTTTTATAAGTTGAAATTATTCCAAAAGATATTTAATTTATTAATTTTATACCATACTGTGGCAGTTTTAATTCTTTTTAATTAGTATTTTTAAATTTTGAATTTTTTATGCATATTTAACTCTAATTTTAGATAAACAATGGGTGGTTTTGTACAGTGATTCTCAACCACTGTGCTGTGCCACTTTTGTGTGTCGCCAAATTCTTAAAGAGTGCCATCAAATTTTAGAAATGTATATATTAAAGATCATTATGGTTTTCTTTATTACAAGTGAAGTATTAAATATACTATTGTTTTTGTTGTATATATTAAATTATTTTATATTCAAAATTATTATCAAACTACTTTACATAGTGTATTAATGGTAAGTAAAATAATTTTAAATTAATTTTTTTCTTTGTGTGCCACTAAATTTTTGAATTCTTAAAAGTGTACCGCAAAAAAAAAGTTGATAATCACTGATCTAGAATGATCTGAAATTGAGTAATTTATATCACCTGTGTATGTCATAAAATTTTGTTTCTTCATGCTGTTTTTAATTTATATTTGTGAAAACAAAACTTTAAATTAAGCAAGTTGTGTAACTAAATTATTCAAAATACAAACTGTGCCAGAATATAGCCTCCAAACTAATCAAGGTTTAGATTACCTATTGAATATTTAATTAAACTTTTTCATATCCACTGTTCCTAAAATATTTTATTGTACTAAATATATATATCTTACAAGGAACTCTTCAAGAGAGTAAAAGTTACTTAGATTATTTATAAATTTCTTATATATTAAAAACTAATTTTATAAGAAATTTGTTCAATTTTGTATGTTTGTATGCAAGCATGCAATACTTACTTATATGAAAATGTAAAAAAATTTTCTATATATATTTATATAACTCTGCAATATAAAATTATATTTCTTTTTTCTAGCATGATGAAAGTTCCAAAGGAACTTACCTTTCGCTGTAAAAACTCATTTGATCGATCTATTGACAATACAAGAATAGGTTATGGATTCCCTCCTACCAATGCCCATGTGTCTAGTGCGCGATTACGTCTTGATGCCAAAGTTCTTGTTTTTGTTGAGACTCAGTACTCTCATTTGGGTCGCCAAATATCAGAAATTCTGGAAGCTTCTAGGATTAAGTGAGTTCTTTTTGTGCTCTGTTTCAGTTATTGCTACTGAATTTTAAAAAAATTATTTATTAACAGAATTATCATTGTGAACTATTTCATAATTCTTATATCTTCATTTTCAACCATTTACTTCATTAAATACTGTTATTTTTTTATAGTATGATAATTTAATTTACATTGCTCCTTTTTTTAATTTTCTGTAACGTTAATGATCATAAAAATATTTCTTTAGTATTTAATTTTGTGAAATCTATTGTTGCTCATTTTAAAAAATTTTGTTTCTAATTAAAAATTTTAAGATATGTCTTAAAAGAAAGCTTCATTTATTATACATAATGATATTTCGAATGTATATACGCACCTAGTTATTATAAAATCTAACTTTTAAGATGCAAAAGGTATTTATATAGGTATTAAGTAAACTTAAAAATTCATAAATTGTGAACATTTTATTACTCAAGCTTACATCACAGCCTTAATTTAATTGATGATAATTTGTGATTAATGGGAATGGGAGCATTGCAAAGAAATTTGCTAAGTAAGAATAACTGAACTATGTAAACTTAGATTAGATTGAAAGTAAATTTTTAAAATGATCTATTACCTGATCTAGTTAAAGTTTGCTATTAATAAAAAATGTTTATTTACTTATTTAATTCTGTGCTACAGCCTTTGATCATTTTTTAAAAAAAAATTTAGTATGCATAATGTTTAACTAAACAAGTGCCAATGAATCATAAACTTTCAATTAATAAATGATAAAATTTAAAGGAAAAAAGTATACATTTTGCCAAAAGTAGTAAAAAAATGAAACCATCAAACTTGGTTTTATTTATGTATTGTATATTGAAAAAAACACAAAGGTTTTGTGCTTTAAAAAGAGTTTCAGCATATTGTGCAGTAATGACTGACTGCTTATCTTTAGAAAATTATTTGATACTTTGTCTTATCTCTTGAAGTACCTTGGACGTATTAAGTTAAATTATCTTATGCTTAACTAGAGAGAGTAATATTAATGACTTAAATGAGCTTTTTTTATTGTTGTATATTGTATGCACTTTTTAAATAGTACTTAGATTGTAAAGTCAAATCATTTACGATAAAGTAGAAGACATTTGGTCTGTTCACCTACAAGTTTACGCATCTAATAAAAATTTATAGTTGATGTCAAAAATAAGGTGGTTTTGTAATATATAATTATGTATTAAAATTGTTTTGTTCTGTATTTAAATGGATATACTCTTTATGTATTAAATGAATATACTTTCAAAAATTAAATCTAAGAATAAAATTCATAGTTTAAATTTAAATTAATTTTATTACTTTTACACATATTGCAGAGGAAAATATTTAATATCACCTAATTATTTTTTGCAGATTTAAATTGGAAATTGCTGGTAAAAGCTTGCCTCTTCTTACAAACCTTGACAAAGGAAAATTCGCTGTTATTGTTTTTGAAAATTTTGAAAAATACTTACACATGAACAAATGGAATAGAGAACTTTTAGATAAATATTGTCGTGAATATAATGTTGGTATTATTGGTTTTATGAAAGCTCAAGAAGAAACATATGTTGGTGCTCAACTTAAAGGTATTATATAATATCACTATTTAATCTTTATAATTGCTTTGAGAATTCTTTTACTTTCAAGAACAAGACTTATTTAAATTTTAAATGAGCATCTTTTCAGTTTATGAGATACTGATTTTCTCCCCTTTATTAAATATAGTATTTAGTAATATGATATATAGCATTTTATTTAATAATAATACATTTTATTATTTAGCATTTCTTATAAAATCTTTCCATGTTTTATGGAAATTGATCAAAAGAAAATGTTTTAGTTTGCAAATAATAATCTTAAAATCTTCTGATCAAAACTGAATTATTTTTTGTAAAATTAGTTTTGATCTAAAATGTTTTGCTATAATTTCTTTACATTTTCAGCATTCATTAAATCCTTAAAACTACTGAAAAAAAATTTTTTTTAGATATTTACCTTTTAATAAAAAATTAATCTTTATAATTTTTTCAAAATTTTCTATAAAATGGATAAAAAGAATTAAATTAATAATTTTGGTGTTTCTTCTCTATGTAAGCTAGTCCATAATAACATAAACAAGGCTTTATCAAAAATAAACAATGCATAACTGTCAGCTATTGCAATTGGCAAGCAATATGTGTGCTTTTTATTTAATTTTTGAAATTCTTTCTGCTTTGAATTAAATGTTTATTGTTTTGTTTTAATGTAATTGTCTTGTATTTATAAGCAATGCATTCTGTTAAGAGAAGAGCATTCAAAACAAAAACTCAGATTTTAAATGAAATAGAACTTTCATTTTGTATTAAAAATGATTTCTGTCTTTTATCTTAGTTTAATTTTAATGATTATTGAACATTTGATTTAGATCAATAAATAAATATTAAAAAAATATATATATATATCATTTTAAAAATGTGCATGCAATATGAGAGATGGAAAGATCATCCGTTTACAACATATCATTTATATTCCTGAATTTTTATTTTGTTGGAAATATTTTATTGCATGATAAAAACTGTTCAACAAAAGTGAAACTTTATTTTAAATAAATTTCTCATAAAAGGAGTTAGAATTTATGTATAATTGTAAGTTGAAAATTTCTTTTATGTGTTAAATGTGTATGATGATTAAAATAATTCAAGTCGTTTAAAAATTATCTGTTTTTAAATTAAAAGTACATCTTACATTTAAAAGTAATATACAATCTGTGATCTTTAAGTAATAAGTAATAATAAAATTCTAATTTTTTAGAATTTTACTTTAAAAAAAGTACATTTTTAATTTTTCAGCAATCCATTGGATATTTTGAAGCAATGCATAGATGATTAATTTGAGGAAATAATATAAATATTTAAATTTTGAATATTTAAAATTTTTACATATAACGTGTTTTTGAATCTAGATCATAAGTTTGTAAAAAATTTGTGCATGTACTTTTGATTTATTTTATAACAGTTTCCTTTTGTAAAGCCCAAGTGTCTCACCACTTTTTTGAGACACTGTGTATTTTTAGAATTGCTAATTTGTGTCAGTAAGTAATAATGTTTAATAGAAATTTATTTTAATATTCAACAAATCAATGTTCAGGTTTGGAGAAAATATTCAGAGTTACTCTGTAGAAAATAACCTATGCTTATTTATTTTCATTCTCATCTAAATTGTTCTACCAAATTTCTGGTGGATTTTTCTCCTTGATTAGATAAGTAAATAATTTGGAATCTAGTTGACCAAATATTAATAAAATTCATGAAGCAAAACTTTTTTACATCCAATAAGAAACATGAAAAATATTTAGCAGTTAAATAACTTAATTTAACTGTCTAAAACATCTCAGTTATTTATTAGTTTAGCAGTCAAAAACACTTCAGTTAAATAACTTTCTTAGTATATTGTAAAATTAAAATAATTAAGAGAAGAAAATGTGTTTTTAAAAAGAAATCAAATGACAGTTCAAAAATTCTTTTGATTTTTCTATATTTACTGAATATAATTTATAATTAAACTAATTTTGAAAGCTTTAAATCCTACATTAACAGAAATTGGTCAATATTTTGTTTTTTAAATACTGTGTTAAGTTAATTTTAGCATTTGCTTTTTTAAGATAGACAAATTATTCCCATCTTATATAACTAAATTTTCCTAATTCATGTACAACTAAATTTTCCTAATTCATGTAAAAGAAAGTGAGTTTTTCATAGTTATTTTTGCATGCTTTTAAATTTTGATACATTTTGCGCTAATTGTTGTCTAATCTGAGTGTGTTAATGTTTCAAAGCGTAGTAATTTTTTATTTTTATCTCAAGTATGATATTTCAATTAATAATTTATATTAGCATGGAGATGAAAGTACATTTACTTAATTTATTTGTATATATAAATATTTTCTTCTATAAAATATTAAATATATGTGTTTTCTATTGATATTTTATATCCATCATAATCCTTTTAGGTTTCCCTCTATATGTACATACAAACATGGCTTTGCGAGATTACCATCTAAATGGGGATTCAACAGTTTTGAGATTGACTCGTGCTGGAGAAGTTTTCTATGGCAACATTCCAGGCTCGGATTGGACCGTCTTCCAACCAAACCATTCATCCTATGAAGCTCTTGCATCAGCACGGTCACAAACCTACCAATCCTCCCTTGCTTCGCATGGAATTGATCCGTTATTAGCTACCATAATTCATGTATGTTAATTTTTTCTTTTGACCCTAAAATATGCTTAAACTATGTATTTAATGAGAGGATTATACATTGTATTAATGTGTTATTCCTTTTTAAAAATTGTTGTTACCTATATATAGAAATTAATGTATTAACATGAAAGTGCTATTAAGAGTATTTCATTTTTAATATTTTACCATTTTCAAATATTCTTAATTTTCATGTAACATGCAATATGAAAATACTTAAAACTAATTAAATGTGACACATTTAAAATAAAGACATAAATAATTCAAAGAAAAATAAATGCTTTTTTTCAATTAAAATATTATATTAAATGGACAACATCAAACAAAAATATAATCTAAATTCAGAAATTGTTTTGTATCTATAAAATATTTTTTTATGAAACTAAATTACACCTATAAAAACATAACATTAACTATCCAAAATTGTGAAGAGCTGTAGTATTTTTATAGTTTATGCATATATTTGTTAAATTTATCTGTATGTGCTTAACAATATTAATATTTTTAATTGTTTAATTTATAATTATTTCATAATGGCAATGACCAAAATATAGTTTAAATTTTAAATCTCAACAATTTGTGGTTGGTGTTTTAAAATATTGAAAAGTATTCAAATATGTTGTATTGTAGACAAAAAAGTTATTATACGTACCTAATTATTTTCTCATATGTCTTTTCTATTAAGAGAGTAACATATTAATGATAACATTTTGTTTTTAGTTATTTTAGAAATTTTTGAATATTATAATTTTTTGTCTGAAAATTAATTTTAATTGCATTATATTATAGCAACAGACTGCATGTCAAAGTATGCTGAACTGATGGCTAAATGGTTAACACTCTATATATTTTCATTGCTATCTATTTGAATATATTTATGAGCCTAAATGTTTGCAATGGCTTGGAGTCCACTTTAGACTGTAAATCTTTGTGAAGTTAGACCTAATGTTTATGCTAAAGTGATTAGAATGAAAACAAACTTAAAGGTACATTTTTGGAAGAAAAAAAGCTGTTCAGTGTAACAAATAATAGTTGAAAAAATTTAATGAATGTATTGTTGCTTAATTTATGTAAACTTTTGTTAATTATTTTTAAATAATGATAAGGCTAATTCATAGAAAAGTATGAGTTTTGTCTTGCACAGCTCCAACTTTTCTGTTTTAAGTATATTGCAAATTATTGTAATATTGATTATCTAAAACAATAAATTTCATCTTTGATTTTCATTATATATCATTTAATTAAAAAAAATTTAGTTTTTCAAATTTTTATAGTCTTAATTTTTTTGTTTATTTTGCATATTTTTAGGACCATGGATCATTTGATGGCATTTCGCGTGTACTCTTTGGAAACGGTTTCCAACTTTGGATACATAAGCTGTTGTTTCTTGATGCTATTTCATTCCTTTCTCATGGAAAATTGAGTCTTCCTCTTCAAAGGTTTATTCTTATTGACATAGATGATATATTTGTAGGGGAAAAGTCTACAAGAATGAAGCCAGCTGATGTGATTGTAAGTAAATAGAATAATTATTTTAAAAATATGCTCTTTAAAGCTTATTTTGATTATTAAAGCCAATTTTTGTTTTTAAAATGTGATTTTATGTGTTACTGCATCATTGTAATGTTAATTTACTTGCTTCCAGAGCTACATATTATTGTGTTATCATGAGGAAAAAAAAAAAAAAAAAAAAAAAAAGCCCAAGCTTCAGATTTTTTCAAAAATTTTATTCAATTTTTATTTTTAAAAGAAGATAGTATAGTTGCATATTATAGCATGGATATTTTTTGCTGTCAGCTCATAATTCATCTCTTCTTTCTAAACTTACCATTTCTGCCAGTAGTGTTTTTTAAGCTTTTATTGACTTATGTTGCGATAAAAATAATTATACTGAAATTAACAGATTGTGTATGATTCACAAGACTATTTTTTTTTACTATAGTTGAAGTTACTATATTAGTTTTTAGAGTTTTATATTTCTAGCAGTTCAGTTTATTTACTCCTATTAAAGTTCGATAATTTTCTTTTTTAACTTTATTTTTATTATAAAGTAATTTAGATTTTAATTTTAAGAAATATGAATCTAATCTTAAGATTTTGCTATTATTAGTCTGTTTAATTTATTTCTGAAAATATTGTAATCTTTGTTTTGAATGTTTTATTACTTATTAGATCCTGATTTTTAACAAATCATTTAATGATTGAACAGTTTTATGAACTTAATTTCAGTAAAGTAATTTACATTTAGATTCCAAATTAAAATTGTATGGAACTGAATGTTATTAGTAGAAAAATTTAGATATGCTTTTTATGCTTGTTTTTACGAACTTTTAATTTCGAAACATAAACTTACAAATGTATCACTCTTCCCTAAAATGGTCTCATAGATGCAATTTACAAACTAAAATTTTGAAAAACTCTTTTTCCAAACTGATCTACAGTCATCTTTCATTTGTGTTTTTTATTATCTGATTTTTTTTTTTTCATTTTATTTTATGGTTATGAGAATCTTGTGACTGTATATTTGTGAAGAGATGCTCAAGATCTTCCAAAGTCAAATCACATGATTTTAAAAGCATAATGTTATAGTCTACAATATTTTGATTGTATATTAGTCAATTGCTTTTTTATTATTAAAAAAACAATATATAAAATGTGTATATATCAATGAAACACCCCAAAAAAAGATGTATATTCTATATAATTTTTACTCTTATAGGCACTGTTAAATGCTCAATCTAGAATCAAAAGAACAGTTCCTGGTTTTCGATTTAATCTTGGATTTTCTGGTAAATTTTATCATAAGGGAACAGTGGAAGAAAATACTGGAGATGATATGCTTATAGGTATATTTTATATTTAATATGTTGCTTCTGTAGTTCTATTAAAATATTTAAATATATATATCAGAATGTTAAATTTTGTTTAAAAACTTTTGATTATCTAAACATAACTATTTTTTCAGTAATGCTAAATTGCAGTACCATAATTACAAACAATATAATGCAGATGAAGCATATTGAATAGAATTTTGAATAGTTTTATCCTGCTATATATATGTACACTTCTGGATTGAATCAAATTTTTGTTTGTATTGACTGGAAAATTTTCTAGTTTAATTTCAGAAAGTAGAAGAAAAAATATTGTGTTTTTATGAATGTTCAGTTGTATGTGAAAATATAAGAAAAATATACTGATGCAATTCTTTTATCCTTGTAAAGTAATAGTAAACAGAAATTTCCTGTGTGCTAGAATCATTAGATAATCTTTCTATCATGAACGAATAATGGACTAGCCGTTTTAGATGCTTTATCATTTGAGCTTAGTCAATATAATTAAAGCTCATTCAATGTATCAGAATAATTTTTTTTCCTTATAAAAGTATATTTCTTGCACTTCTGGGCATCATCACATGACAGTTACTGTTAAAACTTTTTCAAGAGTGGAATCTTTGATTAAGTTTAGACAATTTTAATAGGCTACACAAATGTGTGTTGAAATGGTAACTTCTACTTATTTATCAGTTATAATGGTCGACTTATCTAGGAAATCTGAAGATTAGGGTGAAATGTTCGATGTGTGCATTTGCATTCTTTACATATTTGATCCGAATTGTTTTTGTTTTTCAAAGCAAATTTCTTGAATGTACACCAAGTTAAATGTCTGTTAATTTCTTTATCTATTGATATTCTATACTTTAGATATGAGCAATCCTGGTAGGATCACACTTTTTATTTGTCCTCATCAGTAGTTACTTGTCCTTGGCCATTTAGAGGATCATGATTAACCAGTAGATTGTTGAGACATTTTGCGATGACTGTGATACTTATTTACATTATATGCATGTCTAAGAATATATTTGTTAAACCCCAATCATCATTGACAATATAAGTCAAAGAAATAATTGTATAAAAATATAGGGTTTCATAATTTAGAAGTAGAGATCAAACAGAAGACCTACAAATTCAATCTTCCATTCAGTGATTTCATTTCATAACCATTTCACATAGACAACATGACAATCTTAACTTTTACATGCTCCTGTCTTTAGTTAATTTTAGATTTTTTTGTTTTACTTTATGCCCAATGTCTTCCTGTAATAAGGACATCTTTCTTTATTAAGCTTTCATGGCCTTGTGAATTCTTTAGCTGAATTGTTTGAAATCATAAAATTTGTCGATTGTTTCTGAATGTCATCTGAATTTAATTCTGACCATTATTTGTAAATCAAATAAATGTTGAAATAACTATTGTATTAATATTTGTATAAAAGAAATTGTCTATTACTTATGATTAAATATTTAATATCCTATCACTGTTAATTTATTTAAATATTTCTCTCAATTTTTTTTCACTTTGCTTACTGTATTACAATGTATTAGAAATGTATCTGCTGTTTTTATAATTGCAAATTTGTCCATTGCCACTTCTATGTATGCAAAATGTTTTCACAACACTTTCGTAAGTTAGTTTCTGATGAATGTTAAATTTATTTTAAAATTGTTCTGTTTTGGTCAGATTCTTGTTTATAAATAATAAAATTGTAGAATTTTATTTCAAACGTTATGCTTTTATTTATTTTTTTTAATTGTGAGATTGTAATGTGCATATGGATTGTGAATCTTTGAAATAAATAATTGCAGAACTGATATTTTTTTAAGAAAATAGCCTGGTATTTTTTAAAATAAATCAACCTTTAATGTTAAAACATTTTTTTTTGTGTTACACTTCTGTTATATTTGAATACTGAGTTTAATGAATATTGTTATACTCGAATTTTTGTGTTTATGAATTTCATTTAAAGTTATTAAGTGTTTTTTTTAAATTATTATTTCCCCTTTCTAATACATTTTCACAATGTAATTATAGTATTTTTCAATACATTAATTTAATTTCCTTTTTTTCATAAAAAAATAAGTCCTTTCAAACTTTCTCAAAGTACTTTCAAACTTCCCATGTTTTTATATCGCTTATGATTTTAAAAATATTGTATTCATATTTTGACATCTTTTTTAAAAGTAATATATAATTTTTCTATTACTCTGATCTTAAATTTTGATAAATTAAGCTAAATGCATACTGCAATCAATCATTCATGACATTTATTTCCAGCAATGTTTTTATTATATCTTCATGTAATAAACCCATTGAACAAGGCAAAGGTGTATGTTTAATTTTTCTTCTCTATTTATCTAAATTAAAGGAATGGAGTTATTAGGAAAACACAATGAATAAATTAATTTTCATTATTGTTCAATTTGTTACATTTTTTAAATTTTCTGCATTTCAGAACATGCTGATGAATTTTGGTGGTTCTGCCATATGTGGAGTCATAGTCAACCTCATTTATTTGAAAATATCACTGCTCTTGAAATGGAAATGAAGTTAAATAAAGAATTTGCAAAAGTTAGTACAAATAATTTGTTTAACTACTGAATTGGGCATTACTTATAGTCTACATTAACTTTTTCTATTTTGATTTAAACTTGTTAAATATAGGCTAGTTTCAACTTTCGCTTGTTGGTTCTTTTTTTTCACTTATTGCATTTGATGTAAATTATATGATTCTTTGAGGCTCAGTGGTTTAGAAACTATTCTCAATTGTATTTGAAATTACTTATATACGTTGACATTGTGTAATTGGAAACTTTCTTTATTTAATATAATTTTTTGAACTAATTATATTAATTTCTTATGAGCTATTCCTTTGTGTATAAATACATCTTAAGCTCTTAGGATAAAAAATAAATCTTCCATAAATTTGGTGTGGTTATAAGAAATTTCAAGAAATAAATATTTGTTATGATTTATTCTTTTAGTTGTTATAAAAAAACTGAAATAACAATTTATGGCATTTTGTAAAAAAAAAAATGAATTTTTCTATTGATTGTAAATAGTATAGTGTAAAATTTGCTGGTGTATTAAATATCAGATTTTACTAACATGTTCTTCCTATTTTGTTGGTAAAATTACAGCACTTTCTAATTTTTTTAAGTGAATTCTTTAAATTAAGTTTTTTACTTTATAGTTGTCATGCGCATCCATAATAGGCACCGTAAAACATTTTTAATATCATTTACAATATTTTATAAAATTTTGCATTGGAAATATAAAAGCATACTAAAATTTTGTAATTTATTGTATGTTGACTATCATACTCAAGAATTCTTCGATTTTGAATGTAGGTATAAAATTGAGGATTTATTGTATTTTATCAATGAGAAACATTTAATTTATATATTTGAATATTGAATTTCACCAGCATGAGAATATCAGTTGCGCTGTTTACATGAAATACATTCTGTAATACAGCAGTAAAGTAATTTGAATAGCTGTGTGTTGCTTTCACACAAATTTGCATAAAAAGATGCCTTACTCTCCTTTTATGTAGACTTTATTTATGTTGCTTTTTTATTGTAAATTTTTATGTCTTATTCACCCTAAACAAGGTATCAAAACAATCTTCTTTCAACCAGTTTGAATAACTTTTGTTCTTTATCCATGACTATCTATTTTTACAGACAAGACATTTGTAAATTTTTCATTTGCCAAAGCATTACTATCATTCATTTGAGAGTTATACAATTAATGCACGTTTCTTTTTCACTGGCTTATTCTTTTCAAGTGAATGATTTCTTAAAACATATATATTGCTTTTATAGAGAAATTTCCTGAGGTATTAATGTACATGTACTTTAAGATAATTCAACATATTCAACAACCTTTTTTGTAATACAGTATTGGATGTGCAAATTTAACTTAGTTTAGTATTTCTGAGCACTTATAATTATTTTTATATCTTCATGACATTTTTGAGAGGCGAATTGTTCATGTTGTATACTTTTTACTTATAAGTTTTGTTTTAAAGTTTAACATGTTTATAATATGACTATACATATTAACACATTCGCTGCCACTGACGCGCTCGCGTCAGTGGCAGCGAATTGGCTCTATTTCTCATGCCGGTGATGCTCTGGGACGAGGATTGAGCATGATAAATAAACTGCTTTGTTTTTAGTTCGGATTTGGAGGTTGAACAGTGTGGTTTTTGAGGCACGTTAGTGAAGCATTATTTTTATATTTTTAATTTTTGTGTTTAAATCTATGTGCATTTTTAAAAATGGTGGGCAATACAAGTATTGTAGGACCTTCACAGCCTAAGTAAAGGAAAGTAAATAAAAAAAACTGCCACTAATGCTCTAGAGCATCTGAAATTTTTTTATATTTAACACGAAAATAAAAGGTTTTTCCTTTTTCTGGTTTTACTATTAAAATATAAGGAACGTTTTTATTCATTAAAACACTTCTTTTAGATTCGGCTTCTCTGGATGGGTATATAAATTTTGGTGGCAGCGAATGCATTAACTATTTTATTACAGAACTTAAACAATTTACATTTTTATGCTTAGGATCTACATATAAACAATATTACTGTATAGCAATATTTTTATATGTGTTATAAAGATAAAATATGTATTTTTCTGAGTTAAGAGCAAATATTAATTTAGCTTTATATTTTAAGAAAAATCTGTATATTTAATATCCTTGAGTGCTTCACCATTTTCATTTCATGCTTAAAGCTCTTCCAATGTTAATTGCCTTAAGAATATTTTTAATGTGATTATACCTCTTATAATTATTCTGTAATCAAGCAGTATTTAAACTTTATTACTTATTTTTAATATTTTTAATGATATTTCTACTTTAATGATATTACTCAAATATATCACTTATGTTGAATTTATAAACTTAAGGTTTTGTATACTTTATTATTTGGTTATTCTTTTATCCTTCTGCACTGCTTATGTAATAAGATTTTCTTTAGCAGAAATATCTACTATATAAAGATTTTTCATTAATATACTTATACATTATAATTAATTATACAAATGTTTTATCCAGTATTTTGTATAATTTAATATTTTTTATGTTATTCCTGAGCAGAATAGAGATAGATATCTTAATTATTCCATTGGCAAATTGATATTTTTCAAAATTTATCTGACTCTCAGTAAATGTGAAAATTGTGAAGTTTTTTTTTTCTCATGTACTTCATCAGTTATAAAATACTAATATCAATAAAAATAGATAATCCATTGTAAATTTAAATCATACAGCAAAATTAAGAAAATCTAAGTATAAAAACTAATAATAGAGTATAAAGTAATGTTATTCAGTTTAGAATAGCTCTTTCTAGATAGATTATATCTTTACATCAGTTAAAATTGGCTGTTTTTTATTGCACAATATTATGTGTTTAATTTGATTTTTAGAAACATGGCATTCCACATGACTCTGGCTATTCTGTTGCTCCCCATCATTCAGGTGTTTACCCTGTTCATGAACCTTTGTATGAAGCTTGGAAAAGAGTGTGGAATGTAAGAGTTACCAGTACAGAAGAATATCCACATTTACGGCCAGCTAGATTAAGAAGAGGGTTCATTCATAGGAATATTATGGTGAGAAATTTTAGTTGCACATATATGTAATTAATTTATACTAATATCTAAATAGTTTATGAATCCAATTATACTTATATATTCAATATTTGAATGATAGTTATAAATTAGTATGAACTTTTATTCAGTTTTGTGTATGCATTAAAAAAGGCTGTGATAGTGAAAACATTTTTACTGATATATTAATTTTGAAAATAAAATACCGTTAATAAATTCTTTAAAATATCTTCTACTCTAATGAATATTTATATTTTTAAGGTTCTTCCAAGACAAACATGTGGTCTGTATACTCATACTATATTCTTGGACAAATATCCTGGAGGTCCAGAAAAATTAGAACTCAGTATTAAAGGGGGTGAATTATTTCACCTCTTTGTTTATAACCCTGTGAGTGTAAAAGATATTTAATTTGTTTTCTCTTTAATTTGAAAAGTATATCATCTTTATTTAAATGAAAAATGTTTTGGCATTTTATTATTTTTACATCCTGACTTCTGAAACAAACTATTTACTCCTATAATTTATAATTTTTCTCCCTTTAATTTTGACAAGCATTGTTATGTAATAAAAAAAAATTTCTTGCTTTTTTTTTAAAAAAAAACTCTAGATTAATATATTGACCTCTGTTGAAATATTTTATTTAACTTCCTTTTGTTTTGTTCCAATTATATATATATATATATATATATATATATATATATATATATTCATGAAATTAACAAAATTTTAAATTTTTCCATATTTTTTTTGTACAAACTGCAAATTTTTAAAATGATACAACAGATGAGTAAATTTTTAAATTCACTCGTTTGAATTAGACTTCCTAATTCTTTAAAAAATGTAAAATGCATTTGTTTTCTGTGGTATAAACATTTCTGAGTTCTTTATTTGTCCATTGTGAATGATAAGACAATTTAATTTTAGAATTTTTCTTGAAGTCATAATATAAGTAAAATAATCCAAGTTGTGTCTTTATGTCAAAAATATCTGGAATCCTATTATTTGGCCATAAAAATCCATTATAAGTTTCATGGTTTTTGCAATGGCTGTAGTTACCTTTCTGTATTTCTTAATTACAGAAAGGTAACTACTGCCCATTTAATATAAGCAATTTTATTATGTCTGCATTATATAATGTTAATATGTAACAAAACTATCTTCATATTGATGTTTTTTTTTAATTAAAGAGTAATTTGCTGCAAATTTTCTGTGGTTTTAATTTCTTAAATAATTAAAAAAATTTCTGCCTTTCCAAATTTTCTTTAATGAAGTAAGACTTGAAACTGCATCCCACATTTTAGAAATTTCTTTTTTTAAAAAAATTTGTATTTATTTTTTTATTTGAATTGAATTCTTTATGAAAACTTTTTTTTAGGAAAGATTTTATGATTTTGATTTTTGAATTATGTTAATTTTTATTGCTTTAGTAAACTTTTGCCATAAATTTTCAATTTATTTTTTATTGTTAATTTAGTGCTTAATTTTTTTGTAATATAATTAATTACAGTTTAGTACACATTTTTAAGAAGTTTTGAATTTTTTTGTGATAAAAAATAATTATAATTTTTAAAATGCTGGAAATATTTAAAAAAAAAAGTACTTGCAAAACAAAACAAGGCAAAATGTAATTTTTTAAAAAATTTGAAAATTTTTTGTTAAATATAATTTTTTTTTTAATTTAAAATTTTTTTATCATGCGTTTCAAATGAAAACTTAAATATTGTTTTTTTGTCTTTTTTTATACTTTTATTGTTATCATTTCAAGATAATTTATTTTTATGTGTTACATGTTGAAAAAACTTCTTAATGTTACATTACTTTTGTTGAATATGTGTGAACACAATGGGGAGGATCTCGTTCATAAAATTAAAATAATTAATTGAATAATTAAGAATCTCATTCATGTTAAAAATTGCAAAGCTAATATTTTTCAAGGAAAATCAAAAGCTCTGTAGATATGAATTTAATTTTCCTCTTGAATAAATTATACTGCAAAACTGATTCATTTTTATTATCATTTTTATGAATTTCTCTTCAAAGTTGTATTATCACAATACACTGAATTCTATTCTACAATATTGTATGTTATTTGGTCTGAATTTTTAGGAAAATAATTAACATGCAATTTTATTGATATATGTGATTTTTTTGAAATATTTGCTCAAAATTACAGAATGTTCTTTTTACCTTTTCTTTCTTCAGAAAGCGTTTTGATATTTTTAAAATGCATTATTTAATATTTTAAACACTTTATTTTAGGTCAATATATTTATGACACACCTTTCTAATTATGGCAATGATCGTCTTGCTTTGTATACATTTGAATCTGTTATTAAATTTGTTCAATGTTGGACTAATCTTCAACTTGTCACTCTGCCACCTTTGCAATTAGCTGATAAATACTTTCAAACCTATCCTGAAGAAACAGATCCTCTGTGGATGGTAAGAATTATAAAATTTATTATTTCATCTGAATATCAAATTCAAAAATATATTTCAATTTTTTTTATTAAGAATTAACAGTATATTCTATATATGTAGTAAAACAATGGTATACTTTAACAATACCATCATAACCTCTCCTTATTGCAAGAGGCAATACTAAATGGTATCATAGCCAGTTATCCTGGCATTTCATGTAAATAAAATAACATTGAAATCTTCTGTCTTTCCTAAAAGTAAAAGAAACAATTTATTTTAAAACAAGAGAAGAAAGTCACATTGTAAATGTATTAACCTCAGGTTCATATCCTTGATATTGGTACCTACAAAAGCATTATGTAATCATTGTATTAATATTCAATATATAAGAAAATTATGGGCTCATGGGAAAGGGTTATTGGGACAACCTTTGTTTGACAAGGGCTGCTGCACCCGAAAATAAAAGGCTGACTTAGAATTGTGTTCATTTTTGCAGATATTGCCTTGTAAGATTCAGGTATTAATATTTACTCTGTGGAGGTGACTCTAGACCAGACTCTTTCTAGTATTGCTGATTTTGTGGCGGACCAAGCGTTATCTTTTAGTGGTTCCAAATCTGTGGCTTCTTTTTTACTACTAATAGGCATCTGTATATGTATAAACCCCATTTATTTATTAATGATATTCCTCTTTCTCTCTCTTGTGCGAAAAATTCCAGGTATCTTGATTTTTATTGATGAATCTGAGTTCACTTGTAGATTGCATTTGGATAACTTGATGGATAGCACCAGAAACCAACTCAATATTCAGAAATATTTATCTGGACATGAATCAGATACTAATGCAGCTCCCCTCAGAACTATTCTAATTTTTTTTTGGTCAGATTGATCTTGGAATGTAGATGTCAGATCTTTTCCTCTGCTTTTGCCTCAAATATTTACCGGTTGGTAAGAGTTCTGAGCAGAGTTGTTGCAGCTGAGTCCATGCAAGGCTATTACAGACCTGCACAATAATCGTTCTTTTTCACTTTTCTTAATTTAATTTTAATAAAAATTAGACATATGATTTTAAGTAAGAAACTTTCTGTTTGTTTTACTTATGAATTATTTATTTTGAAAAATAAAGGAAGTTTTAAATTTTTGCAAGCTTTGCTTATTAGATGATTGTTTTATTATTATTATTTGTATTCTTCAAAACTATGTCATGTAATAACTAAAATTCATGTAATATAGATAGGGTATTTTATGAAATTTAAGTATTTTTATTGGTATACAAAGGATTTACAGGCTTATTTTATAATAAAATTAAAGGCTTATTTTATAATAAATGCTAATAAAATCTTCAAGATAAATTGGCATTGTAATTTTGATTAGTCAAAGTCAAAATTGAAAACTTTTTCAATGAAATGAAATTCTTAATTAATGTCTTCACATACTCTTCACTTTTTCTTGCATGTAATTACATCAAATAATTAATGTTGAAAAAAGAATTTGAAAGCAAAGTCATTATGGAGAAATACTAAAATTGTTTATTATTTTCTGCTACCGTTCTGACAGGAAAAAAAAAAAAAAAAAAAAAACCTGCATGTACTAAAGAAGATAAAGATTTGATAAAATTTTCACATTTGACCATAAATATATTTTTACTGGCATGCAGAACTTTAAATAATTTTAGGATTTAGTTTTGCCTTGAGTTATATAAAGTAACAAATTATATACCAGAACTAAGATATATACATGTGATGTTTCATTATTATTAATATTATGACATTTTTAATGTAAAATTGAAAATTAATCTGATAAGTAAAATTAAAATTTTTAAATGATTAAAAGTGGCTTAAAAATTTGTCAATTCTTGAAAATATTCTGAAAAGTGAAGTTAAAAATGTTATGAAATAACATTCAAATATATGGTGTAATTAATGACAGACATTCATGAATAACTATTGTAGTCAGTGCTATGATTATAACTTTAACATTAATTATATTTTGATATTATAACTTCTGATTTGTTATTTAGAATGCTAAAATTATGTTAACATCTTTGCCTAGTTAATCTTCTAGATTTTTTCTTGTATTCCATTATTTAGAAGCTGAAAATATGAAAATAGCTGTTTTATGTTAGTTATTATATTTTCATGAGTAAATGCTATGAGTTTTGAATTTGTTTGACACAACTTTATTTTTCTAGGACAGTAATTGTATAAGAATTTTAAATTCATATTCTGTTCAAAAATATTTCTATTAATGGTTTAAAATTAAATCAAGGCTAAAACTTATTAAAAATTTTTCTAAGTTAAATTACTAATAAACATAAATTTTTGATCTCATGAAAGTTTCAGAAAGTGAAAAATTTATGTGATCAATGGCCATAGAAATATGGTTTTGTACTTTGATATCTTATACTGCAATGTGTATTAGTATTACGTATGAATACTTTTACTTTTCTAAACAATTTTCCCCAGTCCAGTTTTGTTAAAAGATGCTTATTATATATTTATAATTACTTTTATACATTGTATTATAAATTGCATAAAAGCATACAGAATTTTTTGTTTTGCTATCAAACTTACAGTCAAATGATTAATCATGTATAACTATATCAATATGATCATTTAATGTGAATATTGAATTTGAATAAAAAATTTTGTGATTCAAAATGCAAACAAATTGAAGAAAACCAATTTCTTATTTAATTTTTAGAACTTAATTTTTATATTTGACTTTTATTAAAATTGTTTTATTTTAATTTTTATACCATTTTAAAAAAATAAAAAAATATTTGTATTTAAAAAATGTTAATGTTACATTGAAAATATAAAATGCAAAATAATATAAGTTTATTTAAGCTTACTTGGCTTTTATAATTTGTTTACACTTTCATAAAATTCTCATAAAATGTTCTACACTTTCATAATTTTCTCATAAAATTTTCAAATATTTTTTCTAGAATCCTTGTAATGACAAACGTCACAAATCAATATGGTCTGCTGCAAAATCTTGTGAACAACTACCAAAGTTCCTGGTAATTGGACCTCAAAAAACAGGTGCTTTATGTCAAATAATTGTGTAAAAATTAGGTTTCATTAAAATTATAAAAGAAGTAGTCTTAATGTATATTTAATCATGAGTAGTTCTAATCAAAAATTGGTGTACCATAAATTTAGCTTTCTGAAATAAACAATTATCTTAAAAAATGTTAAAATGATTTTTCACTGATTCTGTATTTTATTTTTATAATGATTTATAAGAAATTTTTTAAATTATATTTTTTATTCTTTAACTATAACTAATAGGTAAAAAATAAAACTATGGAATTTTCTGTGTTATACATAAATGTTATTATTAGTAAGATCAACTTAAAATAACTGATATACTGTTTTTTATATTACTATTGTTCTGTTATAAATATTTCTTCTGCACACTTTATTGTTTTCTTAACAAGTTAATATTACATCTTATCAGTTGTATTCAAAATCAAAAATTTCATTCAATGAATAATTCAGAGATAAAGTTATTTCACTTTTCAGGTGGATTAATTGCTCAGGATAGAAACCTTTTATTTTTTTTTTATTTGAAGTTAAGTGTACAAATATACGTAAATGTTCTGACTTCTTAAAGTTTTTCTTAACTCAATATTTTATTATTATAGGCACTACTGCATTGTATACCTTTTTATCAATGCATCCGGCAATAGTTAGTAATTATCCCAGCCCTGAAACATTTGAAGAGGTTCAATTTTTCAATGGTAGAAACTATTATAAAGGTTTGGATTGGTAGGTATTTTCTTTTTATTTATAAAATATGTATTTGAAAAATCTAAATATATTTACTACTTACTCAATTTCTACTAATTTTTTTTTTTAAATCTAATAAACACTTGTCCTTAATTAACTTAAATGATCTATTTGATCAGATTAATACTGCGTTATTATTTTTACGGTTAGAAAAAGAATGTATGTTTTAATTTGCTGTAAACCTTATTCAAGCAAACTGTTATTTAAAACATTATTTACTTTGTTTGCCTTCATGCAAAAGAATTTAAACTTATTAATTTTGATATTTTCTTAATAAAGAATATGTGATTATCAAAATCCATGATAGCAGTGCTTCTAAGCTGACAGTGTTAGTATTTTATTTGGTTATTCTGTATAATTATTGTCAACAAATTAATTTTTTGATTAGTTTTTTTAAAAAAATTCCAAGATGTTGATTCATCAGTTGGAATTTCTATTTGATTAACCATTTCAACTATTTGATTTTATTTATATTAAAGCGACCCTACATAATTTCAATACATGTATGTATATTTCTTGTTTTCTCTTTTGTTTTAGGATTGTTAAAAAAACTCTTCATTTAAAATTAAAAACTATTGAACAAAATTTAATTTCCTGATTTAAAAATTATATCAAATGAAAAATATGAGAAATTTTTTAAAAATATGTATTTATTAAAAGAAAATTAGGTTTATTTAAATGAAAAATTTCATTAATTGTATTTAAATTTTCCATGTGATAAGTTTAAAAATGTATAAAAAATTATTATGCTGATAAATCACTATTCTACATAAATAAAGACACAGAATTAATTATAAATATGATTTCAAGTTATCAACTTTAATGTTAAAAATTGCTTTATTCTAATCCATTTTGTCTATTAACATTTTTTGTTGAAAGGAATTTCTTATTATTAGTAAAATAGATAATGGTAGTTAATTCTATTTATTAATAAGGATTTTAATACATATATTTTAATCATGTTTTTTTTATATCCTAAGTGATTTAATTGACTGAAATTAATTTATATAAAACTGTTTTCATAGATAGACTGAAATGGGCTAATATAAAAAATATTTAAATATACTTATGTTAAAATTTTTAGAATTTCTTAAAAGTTAATTTCAAAAATTTGATAAAAATGTAAGCAATAAGTATTAAAATGGATTTTCATATATTTATAATTTTGTTATGTTGTAGAGTTTTAGTATTATGGAATAATACCCAGTGCTTGTATAGCTCTTGAAATTTAAAAATTTTTAAGTTTCTTTGAAACTCTTGAAATTTTAACTTGATTCCTCGAAGATTGTGAATTACTTCTAAAGTTTTTACTTAGGAGCATTGCATTTCTTGATGCATTTATTTTTTGTTAGAATATATATATATATATTTGTATATATATATAGATATTTATATATATATATATATATATATATATATATATATTAATATTTTAAAGTTTTAATGAAATTGTCCAAACACTTAAGTATTAGCTTCTAATATTACCAGTAGTTGGTGCCATGATCCATATTACACATTGTTTTATTCATAACTGTTAACCAAAATAAAGATCAGCCAGAATAGCTTCATGATCCAATTCAGTCAGCCTTGGATATTGTTTTTAAATTTATTTGTGCGAAGAAAGCAGTCTCACCAACAAAATAATTATGTTGTGCAATCAGACAAACAATTTTAGTTGATTTTTTTCATATTTATTCTTGTTTTCCTAATATTGTGTAAAATTCTACTGAATATTAATATTTAAATATAAAATATTCACAAGTTAAAAACTTTCTGTATCCCTTTTGGTGAAAATTGAATGTAATTTCAGTGAATTTGTTTATTAAGGCTGAAATAAATGATTTAATATGCATTTTGGAAATTATCTTTTCAATGACCAGTGGATTCTGGAAAAGCCACACAAATATAATACTATCAATATTTCCTCTATTTCTGAAAATTTGTACTTGTAAATAACCAAGAAATGTGAAAACCTATTAAATGATTAAAAAAGTAGAAAAGCCTAGAAAGAGTTTGAAAGTTTACAGAAGAAAAATTTAGAATTGCTTTTATTAAATAATAATTGGGAAAAAATTCATTCTGAAAACTTTAATAGTTGTATTTGTTTTGAGTAAATATATTTACATTTGAAAAGGGTTTGTTATACACATCTTGAAATATTCAATAAATAAATAGATACTAATCTATTGTGTGTGTGAAGTTGTTTAAAGACTCTAAAACTACCCATTATTTTATACAATACTTATTATGCTATAAAATTCCATAATTTCATATAATCTAGTAATATAAAGAAAATTGATGTTTAAATGAAAAAAATTCTGTTGTAGTTTTAAATTTATTGAAGTCTTCTGAAGTAAACCTTAATTATAAATCTAAATAAAAAAATGTTGCATATACATAATTATATGCATATTTGATAAAGAACAATATTTAAAATAATATAATTATTTAACTCTAATATTTTGATATCTCCTTAAAACTTCTCTTATTTGATTCTTGGAAATCTGTATAAACCATGAAGACCACTTTATTGTAAATGGTTATTTTAATTAAAATGTTGTGTGTATTGAGTACATTTTAATAAAAACAAATTTTAACCATGTATTTCATAATACTTTAAAGCTTAATATTGCATAACCTTCATCTGACAACTAATGTTTAATTTGTACACCAATTGCTTAGAAAGGTGTATGAGAATGAAAATTAATTGAAAGTAAAATAAACTAACTAATCATTTAAATCTTGATAAAACAGGAATTTGAAATGCTTAAAATTTCAAAATAATTTGCTTGTAGAAGAACCAGCTCAAAAACCTTATTTGCAGAATGGAAATGTAACAAAAAATTATTGCTATTGAGGTTGGCTTTTGTTTTATGCAGCGCTATTTGATTTAATATGTTGTGTAATAGGTATCTAATTTGAAATTACAAAGCAATGATTTAGTTTTCTTGTAAATTTATTGTAGAGTAATTCCTTAAATTTTTGCGATTTTTATGAGTTTTTTTCAGTTTTTTATGAGGAATTTTTTATAGATATTGATAAGATTTAACTGCTTTTTTCTATAAATCATATTTCCTTTTTAGGTATATGAATTTTTTTCCTGTCCCTAAGAATTCCACCGATAAATATTTATTTGAGAAAAGTGCTACTTATTTCGATGGAGATTTAGTGCCAATGAGGGCACATGCTTTATTACCTACAGCCAAACTTATTACTATTTTGATTAGTCCAATCAAAAGAGCCTATTCATGGTACCAGGTAATATTTAAGTGTATTATTAAATGAACTAATATATACATTGTTTTTTCTTATGTAATTGATTATTTTCCTAATAATTATGTGTATCACCGTTTTTGTTTGACATTTTTAATGTAATGATTGATTTTGGTTTCAATTTTATTAAAATTTTTAATAGTTTTATTGATTATTGCCCCTTTTTTAAATATAACTATCACTTATTGTTAATTAATACAATTATTAAATAAAAAAACTTGTTTCAAGTTTTAAAAATATAGAATTATTTAACAGTATAAAAAAGTTCAAAATGTATTTTTTCTAACTAATTTTGTTAATCCCTTCCCTGTTTTGCACGTACAGCAGTTGGGCACAGCTTTCGGGCATGTACTAATTTGCTTATACAGGCAATCTGATTTCTATTTTGCTTGCACTGCTTTGCCCATATTTTTTCCTATTATCGTAACAAATTATTCGTATAGATGGTAATAGTTGTCCAGTAAATGATAGTTTGCAATTTATTATATTTTTTACTCTGATTGGTTCAAAAGCACAGGGTTTTTTTTCGCATGTTTTGTATCAGAAAACAAATTGCTATCTTTCAGTGTATAGCTTTCTGGTTACATTTTACTAACCTCCTGATAATTTTATTAATGTAAGAGTTGAATAATATATTATTACTTTTAAATATGGATAATTCAGAGCATATGTAGCTAACTTCTCGTGATTCAAACTGACTTGGAATCAGAAACTGAATCACGTAGGGGGAAAAACAACTTGCAGGAAAAATTTATAATTTTCATTTAAGGGAAAAAAAAAAAATTTTCTAATATTTTCAAGCATAATAAATGCTTAAAAATATTAGAAATGTTAGTTTTAATAATGTATTTTTTCTTAAAAATGTAAAATGAACGAAAAAATGACAATTTTTGACCGAATTCTGGAAAAAAATAAAATTGCCAAAGGGTTATTAAAAATTATTGTCAAAGTATCAAAAAGTAAGAAAAAAAATTATTTATCCACTCTGTAAGCAATTAGATTTGTATATCCATTACATATATATAAAATATTTATCTCATAAGTGAAGAATGTCTTATCACTTTGTAACTTTTACGGAAGAACATTTATTGAAGCATTAATTGTGCTCTCCTATTTCTCCAAATCCTGTTTTGCTCCTTATTTTTTCATTGGGTTTTGTGAGAAAATTTGACCATCTGAAACTCTTAATTTTGTTTCTGTGTTTACATTGCAAAGCTATATTTATGTTTCTATTTAAATAATGTAAACCTTAGAAGTGAACTTCTGTCAAGATCATGTGATGATGAGGCCCTTCTTGTTAAGCTTATTTTCATAAAAAAAAAAAAAAAAAATGTTTTAATGTCATATGTAAATTTATTTTTATTTTATATATAGTTTCTATATTTCATATACTGTGACAAATACTCACTCTTTATCTTCATACTTAGGAGACACAAATCAATAAAAAAAAGCAGTGCTAATTTATGCCTGTAAAAAGTACTCATCTAAATGTAAAAATGCCTTTATTTAATAATGTAATTTAATATAAATATAGATTAAAGTTTGTATAATTTCCCTTATAGTTACATCAAACAACATTTTTCAAAAACATTCACATTTTGTGTAAAATTATAATGCTCATTACATAAAAATCTGGATTAAAAAATGTACTCTGAAAAAAAGAAAGAGAACTCTTTATTACATTGATAGCCATGCAATTATTGGAAGAAAAGTTCAAAATGTGAGTAATAGCATGATATTCTAAAATTGGCATTAATACACCAGGTAATAAATACTTCATTATAAAGATTGCTGTGAAATGATAAATATCATTGATATTTAATTATATCACAAACTTCTGGATAGATATTTTTTAATGATAAATCATTTGCTTCTCATAAAGCAAATAACCTTAAAAACTTTCTTACCTTCCCTTGATAGACTTGCATATAAAATACAGAAGAACAATAGCCATTTTCTAGTGCTCAATAGTAGTCAAAAACTTGAATTTGAAACTTTCTATTCTTATAAATGCAGTCTTGCCGATAAGCTTCATTGTTATGTGCAAATTAATAAATAGTGTTATAATTGATATTCTTTATATGTTCCTGCAATACTATTTATAAATTATATTAAAGCAAGGAAATGTTATAATTTTATAAGTTCTCTCTTTCAATTATGAAATGTATCCCTTTAAGTTTACCTTAATTATTGTACAAGAATGACACATTTGTTTTTGATGAAGGAAAAATTTTTGCATGCAGATATTGCAGATTGTACTTCTCCCCAACTTTTAACCACATCAAGGGTAATCTCTTAACAAATTGATGAATGTAATAGTCTGACTGGCTGATTGAGACTAATAAAACTGCATCATTGAAAAATGCATATAAATACAAACATATTTTGTATGGAACTTTAATTGAGCATTTTACATTATCTTCAGTCATATTACAATTAATGTTGTACAACAGTTCTTCTTATTATTATAAATTGTATTAACTGAAGTATAACATAAATATTAACATGAATTGAAATAAATTTAAATGTTCATAAAATTTGGAACCACTGTATAAAACTGCTTTAGATGCATTTTTATGTTAGAACAGAGATGGGCAAACTTTTTGAGTCATAGACTAAATATTGAAGAAAAAAGTTTGGTGGTCCATGATAAGTTGTTCTAGGATTTTAAAAATGTACAAGTGTTACCAATTAAATATGTTAATGAGATGAATAAAATAGCTATTTTATTTTTAAGTTAGTTACATTCTAGTTCAAAGGGAGATGTACTAATTCTTTGTAATATGGGCATATATTCATCTGTCAATCTACTTCTGAAATAATTCTTTCTAAGGCTGATAAACTTGTTCTGACATCTAAGATGAGTCTAACGTAGAACTGACTTTCTGGGCATGAGATATTGAATTTGGGAAACTTACTTTTGTAAATTATTTCTAAAATTCTGACATATTTAGAAACAACTGCTTGAGAGGATAGTTAGATTGAAACTTAATTCAATCTGCAAATTTGACCTTACCGTTTCACAGTTTACGTTGAAAGGCATTGCAAAATTATCTACTTTTTCTTTGAATAACCCTATAATCTTAAAATCTGTGTTTCAACTGAAAATTAGTTTTTTTCAAGTCATCTTTGTAATTCATTTATTGAAAGTAATGAATTTAACCTCAAGTAAGAAAACAAATTAGTTTAGCTATCTACCCAGCAAATATATTAAGTTTTAGTTTAAAAGCTTTGAGATGGGCGCAGATAACATTGATAAAATGAATTATCCCTTGCATCTCAACATTCAAGTTGTGCATGGGACAAAAAAGATCTGCGAAAATTGTAAATTCTAAAATACATTCTTTATCTCAGCATTTTGTTCTCCACAGAACATTTTCTCATGGAAGAGCAATACAATGTTATCTTTCAGCTGCCAAACTCAATCAAAAACATATCCTGCACTATGCCAACTTACTTTCATTTAATATGATGCATCAGAGTATTCAGATTGCATGGACTGAAGAAAATCTTGTGATTAAATAGTGTTTACAAGCTTTATGACTGCATCAAGCAGGAATTTCATATTCAGTGTAGAATTACACCAAGCATTTTGATGTAGGACATAATTTTGGAAATCATGTTTCCAAAGTAGTTTTGATTTAAGAGTCCTAGAAATCTAGATTTTTTTCCTATCATATTTGGTTCTTCATCGGTCGTAATATTACATATATTTATTATAGGTGCTTTTAATGTTAAATGCCTTTCCTTAAATTCAAGAGAAATTTTGCATCCCATTCTAGTTCTCTTTAATGAATGCAAGCACACCTGTTCCTAGAAAATTTCAAAGTTCTTACAAACAATACTAATTGAGCAGTATCACTTATATCAGCACTTTTATCCATAGAACAAGATTTAAATTGGCCAGTATTGGCTTAAATTATTGTCAATTTTTTGTTGATTGTTGCAATTCTATTGGGTTTTTCTGTACTGGATTAATTTTTTGCTAGTAAAAACCAACAATTTTGAAAGTGTGGAATCGTGTTACTACCAGAAAGATGGCAAAAGTAGTTACACTAGAAGTGACAATGATACAATTCAATTATATAAATATTCATTCGTTATATGCTTTTCATTTTTATAAAACTGAAATGACTTTCCGAACAACCTAATATAAGTCAGATTTTTTTTTAGATAAACTTAGTCTCAATTATTTTTCTTGTCTTGATTTAAAATATCTCAAACTTGGAGCATTCATTTTTTTTAAAAAAACAAACTCTCAATTACTGAGAGCTTTATTATTTTTAGCAATATTGTATGATACAATATAACTTGCACATGTAGCTGTTTCTTAGATACAGTTTATCTTGAAAAAAATTTTGTTGGGCTGATAATTTTTTAGAAAAACTTTCTGCATCTTATTTTAATATTTGTGCATTTCTTTGTAATTGGAATTTATATGCTAAGAATGCGAAGTGACAGGAAATGTTGTATTTTTTAACTTTGTTACAGCTTGTTTAGCTTTTACAACTGTAAGAAAAATATTTCCATGTTTAATCATCATTAAAAGTACAGCAGTCTGAATCTAGTCTACATTTTTAGTGGCCATTTTGGGGTGAAAAACATTTTGTGTATTTACATCCAATCAAACACTAGTTACATTTTACTTTAAATAATTTCACCACTATTAAAAATGATGCCTTATGCTCCCAATCTTTCTCTGTACCCAGTCCATAATATTAGAACCTGTGCCAAAAGAAAAAGCCATTGACTTGAGTATAAAATCACAATCAATGATTTAAACATTTATATACAAATACATCATATGAATTGCTGTATACTTGCACCAACACGCATTATTTCTTTTTCATGGAGCAGGCATATCGGAATCCAATATAAGTCTAATTCACCTAGATTGGATTCCGATATGCCTGCTCCATGAAAAAGAAATAATGCGTGTTAATGCAAGTATACAGCAACAAATGGCAAAGAGCTTCTGCTTTTAGCACTATACCCATTGAAAGCTGTGCTTACTATTTCCATTGATTTATGTTTTGCAGAACAGAAATAGAGAAAATAAATGGGCATTAGTCCTTTGAAAAAAGTAGTTAAACTAAGTTTAAAAGGAGATAGTTATATGTATAAATATATATTTCTTTAAATTTACCTTGGAATGGTGAATTAAAATTCTATCTGCAGGCTGAATAGTATTTTCAGGCAGGTCAGAATTTGACCACTAATCGTAGTTTGCCTACCACTGTGTTAGAACTGTACTCTTTATGATGATATGGAGGATTATATGATTTTGATGTTTTATTCAATAAATTGTTCTTTAGAACTCTTGGTTTTTCCAAAATTTTGCTCTTAAGTAGTCAGAACTTTTGAAAATTCCCATCTCTGGCTTAGATTTTGTATGTATACATTTTAAGCTATCGATCCCAATCTAACTCATCTTTGTATGATAAAAAAAAGTGACTGCTGAGTTATAAAGAAACTAAACATTTACCTTCAAATCTTTCATTTCAAGCATAAAGTTTGTTTGCAATGATTTACTTTTTTTTGTCATTTCATAGTTTCATATATTTTTCCTACTGAAAGTATTAGATCACTGGTCTTGAAACTGTGGGTCCCAGTCTAATAAGCAGTTGTGTTAAAAGAAATGATCATCGATCCATAAAAAAAAGTGACTTAAACCAAGTCATTGATTACCGAATAACTAATTTAGATATTTCCTCTTTTAAACCATGGAGCTGGAAACCAAATAGTTAAATCTTTTACTTTTGGTTCAACATCTCATGGGTTTAAAGCCCAACTTGCTCTTCAATGTTTCATGTCCAAAAAATGACAGCTGAGTGGCAAACCAAACCATATCAGTCTTTTAAACAAGATCACGTTTAGTTGTGTGGGGATGTTAACTTTCTGCAATGCATCCAGTTCTCTTTAAATAAATGTTAGTTGTGATCGCTTGTAGTAGTAATTAATGCTTGTCAAAAAAACATTATTTTTTACTTGCTTTTTTTTTTTTTTTTTTTTTTTTTTTTAAGCCTTCAATGAGATATTTTCAATCAACATTTATACTGTATATAATCTATGATAAATAAAATTTCTCTTGTTTTTCTTTGCATTTTATTTTTGATGGCAAGCATTGTAATACTGCCAGTTGTATAAATCATGATTCAAATTTTGTTAATTGCTGATGTTTCACATTTTTATCCTTTTGCAGCATATGCGAGGCCATAAGGACCCCACTGCTTTAAATTATAGCTTTCAAGAAATTGTGACAACTGGTGACAGAGGACATAGAGCCCTCAGAGAGCTTAGAAACCGTTGTCTTATGCCTGGAATGTATGCCCAGCACTTAGATAGGTGGCTTTCCTTTTATTCTCCCCAGCAGGTGAGTATTTTTTTATGTATTTAGGAATCAAATCTTATTTTTTATTAGAAAGAATAGGATCGTGAAAAAATCAAGTTGAATTAAATTATAACATTATTTTTTATCATATGCATTATTTTGATTCAAATAATAACTGCATAAATTTAATGAAAGACTACACTATTGAAACTATTAACCCTTTGCGGTTAAGTGTTCCAGGTGATGGAACACTAAACTTTTAATTGTTACCAAATCATTGCATTTTATGAGAAACAGATACAATTTGGCTTAAATCTCTTTTTGATAATAGATAGCTGCACCACATAAAACAATCAATAATGTTCAATTATAGCAAATAATTTATATCCCTTTACTTTGAAGGAATATTTCCGAATTTTTTTCTTATTCAAAAATAATTGCTTGAAAAGAAATCTCTTATGTTGTTGCCAGTACCTTGAAGTATTGATTCTATATTACTTAAAATTTTGTACTCATAAAGTATATGCAGAATTATCTGGTAAAACAAGGTATTCCATCTCCTGGAACACTGCGCTGCAATGGCACTTTTTCTTAACGCGATTTAGAGCGTGATTAGCTTTGAACTCAATGCTGAGGGGAACAGCTGTGTTTATTTTTTACTGTTTTTTCTCTCTTTTGGGGTGTAATAAACTAATGTTGAGGACTGTACAATGAAGGATTACTTATATGGATAATATTTCTACACCCTTATTGACCTCTTGAGTTGGAAAACTTCATTGTGGTATAGGACTATATCACTTAGTTTGAATCCTCTATAGTTAGAGCAGCATTATTGCTCTTGATTTTTCTTTTCACTACTATTCATTTTATAATATTGTTTATATATATATATATATATATATATATATATATATATATATATATATTTTTAGTTTACTTTTTGCAAATATAATTTTAATTTTTGGTTAATTTTTTTAATTTGTTAATTGCAAATAAATTAATCATGTAGAGGTCTTAGTCCTTCTGAAGCAATAAAAATGGTTCAAAAATTACCTTCTATTAGTGAGTCAGAACATATGGATTGTGATACAGAGAAATATGTTCCTAAACCACTCGATCAGTCTCAGTCTGATAATGCTGTGTCGGATGCCAGTGAAAATGATGGCAATGATTTATCTCAACCAGGCTCCTTTATGCAGCCTCAAAACCTTACTTGGATAACTAAAAAATTTGTACAGAAATCTTTATTTAATTTAATTTAATTTATTTTTTATGGTGTGGAGTAGCAGGCCTTGTGATGCACCCTGGACCACGCTAAATCTGCTATGCAGGTGTAATGCATTGTTTTTTTTTATTCATATGCAAAAACATTTACGCTTATATGGTATTCACTGCAATGCTTGCTTTTCATGACCTTTGCAGGTACAGTGTTCCATATGATGGAACACTCACAAAATCGAAATGGTACATACAATCATTACAAAATTTTCACTGCATACTCATATAGTCCTAAATAGACAACCTACAAATTATTTTTTAATATCTCAACTTTAAAGAGTAGTGCACCTGAAAGGGTTAAGGATTCCTTGACAAATTTTATTGAATCCAAAATAACCGTATTTTCCAGTATGTAATCAGTGTCAGTGTATTATCCACATTTCTCGAGCAAAGGAAAAAAAACGCGTCTCATAATCCGCAGCAGCATATAGCCCTCGGCAATTTTTCTGACGAATAGTTGAAAACTTATTCTGCAAATAATTTGGTGCCAAATAAAATACAACTTTCCTTTTGTACATTGCATGTTACACATCAACGTGTAATCTAAGGTTCTCACCTTACATTACATGTTTATCGTCATTTGTTTTTCATTTATCTTCCTTATAGCTTTCAGTTTAAAATTTGATCAGTAACTTCATTTTTACTTCACTATGACAACATATGAATTTGAATGTTTTCAAAGCGAAAAAGTTCAGGTTAAGATAAAATGCGAAACGGTGCTAATGAATTGAATTTTAATATTCAGAAGAACTTAATTCGTTCTAAAACGTAATTAGACAAAACTGATTATATTTTAAATAATTCAATCGAATCTAGCGCTATCTGTTATTTATTTTATGAAACACAAACTATACTTTTCTTCCACAGCTTTATTGTAAGCTTTTCTGCTGAAAAATATTTTTTGTCAGATTATTCGCGGCGACGTATATGTACAACGAAATTCCGAACTTTTTTAACACATAATCCGTGGATTATATACAGGAAAATATGGAAATTATTTCCAAGTGCTCTATTGTTAGCTATTAAGTATAAAATCTTCTGTGGACTCAAGATTTTTCAATTTTGTAATAATTTATGATTTGATAATCATTATAAAACTTATTTGAAATTTATTTACAATGGTTAGTTTTTTGTTTTTGTTTTATTTTGTGATTACACTTAGCTATGTCAGATTATGTGTCATGCATTGCTTTTAAATTATTTGAAATCTTCCAAACTATTAATGATTCCTAATATCTAAACCTGTCAATTGAAAATTTTTTTGTATCTTTCAAATATATTTGCTTAAATTATTTTTTAACAAGATTATTAACGATTGAATAGTAAGACACCAAGTTATAAAATGACTTTTAAAATTAAAATCTGTCATGGTAGTTTAAATAATTGTAAAACTTAAGTACCATTTTAAAAATTTTGTTTTTATGCAAAATTGTGGAAGTATAAAATTTCATCTGTCATGTACAACAAAATAAGTTGTTTTATTTCTGATGTATTATCTTGCATGTAATTTTTTTACATTTGACTTATACAGATTTTTATACTAAATTTTGTTTTTAAAGTGTTTGATCATGTTTAAATTTCAGTACAATTATAATCTTTATTTTCCAGTTGCTCATTATTGATGGTGAAGAGTTAAAATCTGATCCTGTTGCTGTAATGAGCAAGTTGCAACAGTTCCTCAAAATCAAGCCATTTCTCAATTATAAAGATCATTTAAGGTATTTTATTTCTTTTGCATTTAATATTATCAAATTTTCAAAAACATCAATACTTTTTTGTATAAAAATAATGGTACTAATCCTTGTAAAATGCTTGTTTTATAATTCACATAAAATTATTTTAATTAAGAAATTAGCATTTTGCAATTAAGAAATAAGTGCTTATAAATTTCTAGTTTTACTGCCTTAATCAATGAGTAATTTGAAAATAGATCTCCATTTATAAGAGTATGATTATTTTATATTGAGATTATATGAGTATTGCTGTTAATTATATTATAGTGTCTGGGAGCTGTTTGTTGATCAACAATTCACACTTAGGGGGTTTGCCTCTCTTTTGAGTGGTGTTGCCACATTCCTGAGTTGAGATTATGATTCTTGTGATGTCCACAGTTGCTAAGCTTGTAGAACAGAATGCTTCAATTTGTTTTTGCTTTGTTTAATATTTAGATTTGTTAATAAACTAAATGTTGTGCTGTGAAACTAATGTTATTTAATTTTATTGACTATTCTACAAAGTAAAAATGGATGATGGAACCTTTATTGGAATATTATTAGTGGAGATTTATTCTACCTTTTATGGTATTTTTAAATTTATTTCAAATGTTACAAAAATATACATTTAAATGTTTTGTTTTTAAATTTAAAGTTTTTTTTTTTATCAAAGTGTGTCTTTGATTAAATTAACATTGCTGTAAATTATATATTTATTAATGAATATTAATCTTTTCTCATAATCAAGTGAACATAGTTGAAAATAGTTCAATTTACTTGTCATATTGATAACTTCTTATAAATTGCAGAAAGCTTATTGTCAAATATATATGTATTATAAATTTGTTGCATGTTTTATACATTTTTATAGATTAACTTATGAATGTAATTAATTCTAAATTAATAATGTGATCATTTTATATCTTAAAAATAAAATTTTGTCATCGACAAGAATGTTGAGCTTATTAAGCTACACAAGGAATTAAAACTCAATTATGAAAATTGCTGGGAGATTTTAAATTTAAAACATATTAAATTGCTTTCATATGCATTACATTTTCATTTCCTCATTTTTGTTAACTTTTTCAAGTTTTTCCTTAAAACTTTAGCAGAGAAACACAAAGTGCTTCAGGATAAAATCTTAATGATTGTAGGCATCTGAAGTTGACTTCAGTGATCTGCTGTCTTAGCATGCATAATGACTGGAAATGAGACAAACATAAATTCAAGATTTATTTTACATCACTGTTGCCATCTACGTAATTTCAATGTGAACTTAGAAATTTTTTCTGCTTTTGGAGATTGCTAAACAAATGGAAGTTGTCCATACAAGAACTGCGTAATAAGCCAACAGTTTTTTCTGTGTATAATCCAAGTCAATTTTTATGGTTAATAGTTGAAAATATATATTGTTAGTAATGTTGTGTCACATAAACTAAAAAATACTCAGTATGATTAAAATTATACAGAAAAAAAACATTTATCTTTAAAAGCATCTCATGAGATCCAGCTCATCGCAAAGTGAAATAAATTGAGATGAAAGCAACAGACCAACCAAGAATGATACTTCTGAAAATATTCTAGTAAAACTTATTAGATTTTAGTTTTTACTTGCTTTTAAAATAAGAATTAGACATATTTCAAATGGGAAATATATTTGTTTCATATATAATTTAAATCAAAGAAATTATTCTCAAGTTGTGCTTTGCATACATTTGCTTTTGTATTGGACACATGTTGTTCAGTAGACATGTATAATACATTTGTCTCCGCTTTTTAAATTTGTTTTCTCTATAGCTTTTACTTTAACCTGCTGTGTATTTTATGCTTCCACATGACATACAAATTTGAATATTTTCAGAATGAAACTAGGTACATAAAATTCAAAGTAATGATAGGCAATAGTAACTATACTATCTTTCAGTCATACCAGATTGCTCTTGAATGTTACTGGATAAAACTGATTATAGCTGAAATAAATCAACTGAGTTATGGTGCCATCTGTTATTTATGGTGTAAAACATAAACAGCTTTTCTTTCAAAACTTTATTATAAGCTTTTTTGATGGAGAATGATTTTTATCAGTTAATCTTTACTCAACAAAATTTAAAACTTTTTTAATATGTTATCTTCAATATATGCCAAGAATGCCAAAGATTAAATGTCAACAATTATATGCCAAGGAATATGATACATGTAAATAATAAATTGCGAATTTTAAAATATTTTTGCCTAAGGAATGCTAGAATGCATTGACATATACTGATTACATTATAATCTTACATTGGACAATATAAATAATGTTAAATTAAAAAAATCACACTGTCAGAATATTAACAGTGACTTTTCTTTAAAGTTATGCTTATTACTCTTCCTTGAAACTTTTATAGGTTTGAAAATTTTTTAGTTTTAACTCTAAACATTCTTTTCTCATTTATTCCAGTTACATGATTTTTTTTTAAATTGATGTAGAAATAGCTAAGCCTTAATTTTCAATGTAAAATGCAAATCATTTTTTAAACTTTTCTATTATTGAGAAAAGTATATTTTTGGTATTTTTAATGACATATATGTTGAAATGTGAGGGACTACTAGAATACTGCAGGTTTGTAAAATTACTCATATTCAAATTGTGTAAATTATTCAGAATTTTCTGAATTTTGAAATATCGCAAAATGTAATACTTTATTTGTAAGAATTTCTTTTTAGATATAATACTGTATTCAAATTTAAGGTTAGGAAGATCAGTTAATGTATTAATAAATATCTATTATTTTTTTCAATTGATTTATTTAAAGTGATTTCTATTTTCTAATGATATTCAAAAAAGTTAATATTTAGATAACACTACTTATATAATGAAAAGTTGGGAAAAAAAATATTTTTAAAATTCAAAATGAAACAAAGGATTGTTAGAGTTCCATTACAAAGTCCAGTTCTTTCTGTAATTTTGTAATGTTAAAGTTATTGTATAACTTCTTAATGTTCCTATAAAGCATTGTGACATATCTTTGGGTAAGTATTTTATTGGTTAAAGAAATAATTATTTATTTTCTTGCTTAGATATTTTAAACATATTCTTGGGAAGAATATGTAAAATTCATATTAAATGTTATTTATTTTTAATATATTATTGATTTTGTGTAATTGTATTTTCAAGTGCATTTTGTGTAATTGTATTTTCATGCATGAACAATGAGGGATTTATAAGTTTGTTTAAATTTTAATGTTCGATATTGTAATTAAAATATTTTAGGTATGATCCCAAAAAAGGCTTCTTCTGTCAAGTCAGTATGGAGCGTAATAACACCAAGTGCCTGGGGAGAAGCAAAGGCCGATTATATCCTCCAATGGATCCTCAGACAGAAAAATTTCTCAAAGCATTTTACCTTCCTCACAACATAGCCCTCTCTAAACTGCTCACAAAACTGAGACAGCCAATTCCTTTGTGGCTGGAAAAAGATTTATCGCATGGCTCCTAGAGAAAATATGTGAATAAATGTGAATTCTTTTAACTATAACAGAGGTATACTTGAGAATTTATATGTACTGTTTTGCTTGATACATGTCACATTTTGTGATCTTCAGTAAGAGCTGTATAATTTGAATGCTTTTGAAATTTTTCAAAAAGGGTAAGTTGTGGCATTCTAGAAATAAGATACAATCTATATGTTCTCTGTTAACATATGGTCAAACAAGAGTTTTATGAAACAATCATGTTATGTACAATCCTAGTCTGCATGATTGTGCATTTTTAAAAGTTCAAAATGGATACAGAAAAGATTGCAAGGATTATAATCTATGAGTGTAGTCCCTTCTAATTGATGTTGTAAAATCTTTTAATTTTTGTAAAGTAGAAATTATGGTAAAATTTTTTAACGTTCCATGTAATGTAATGTATTATTTTGTTGAGCATTGTAACAAACATTTGTGCAAATGGTGTATTTAATTAATGAAAGGGATCATTGTCTGTTTTTGTAGCTTCTTTTTATAAAACTTCATTGACAACTTCATCTTGAATGTAATTTGTTTTAAATGTGTTAGTTACTTTTTCTGTATATAATTCGTGTATCAACAGTGTGTGTTTTGGAAAATTTTAATGAATACATTTATAATTTTTTAAAATTATGTATTTAGCTTTCCCCTACATTTTTTTTTTAAGCAAATGTGACTTCCATATTAAAATTTAACATGTTCCTTAATTTTTCTTAAATTTTCAGGTCAAAGGATTATTTTTAAATTCTTATATAGAAACAAAGTTTTAAGATTTATTTATTGTTGAAAGTTGAAAGCAAAATTTGTATATGATTTTTTTCATCGAATTAGAATTTAGAACTTTCAACAATTTTTATAACATTTTTTTCTAATTTTATGTCTAAATTAATTTTATTAACTAATATTAAAACATGAAAATCAAAATGGGTCAAGTGTCCATTCATCTTTTTGATTAATAACTTGTATAAATTAATATAAAAATATTTTTTTTATCAAAAGATTCTACAAGATAAAAATTAGTTAAAATTTAAGATTTTTAACAAATTTGTTAAGTAATGCTTAAGATAAATATCAGAAGTTTACATTAGAGATTATATTGTATAATCCATTGATAAATAATGAACTAAAAGCAATCTTAATATTTAATATTTTTCAGTATTTAAAAACTGATAATTTATTTCAGTTATTATTTATAGTTGTAAAATATATTAATATCTGTGCTGATTGAAAATCATAAGAATCGTTCATTCTTAAGTAACTGTTCCATTGTAATTATTTTTAAAAAATGAATCTTCAGAAAGAAATAGATTATGTTTTATGTTTTCTCTTATGTAAAATATTATGTTTTATGTTTTCTCTTATGATGTTATGTGTATCGTTTTCAAGTTACTTCACCTATTGAAGCAAAAGCTTGATTTTCATTTTCTACTTGATGGAAATTTAATTTTGTTAAGTAACTAATTTATTTTTGCACAAATGTTTCTTAATAATCTTTTCCATCATATTTTATTAACTTATTTTAATTGCTATTATAGATAAGTTTATGCTTTTTTGTATATACTTTAATGAGTACTATAATTTAAAACTAGTTTGAGTCCCTTTATTTCAGTTTTTTTAATAATTGGTAGTTTGAAAGCGCCTAATTTAGTTAGATTACCTAAATGCAATTTAGAAATATGATTTTTCAGTTAACATACTAGATATTATTGTTAACTGAATGTTGTAGCTGTACAGTTATATACTGTATAGAACAGATAATGCTTTCTGTGAAAGCTGTGTTTATTGTGATTTCTCATAAAATGAGTCTTGGGGCATCAGATTGATTTTGATGTTCAATCACATTTTGTAAATTAATAAATTTTATTGCACAGTCATTATTTTCGCAGCTATCAATTTTATCTGATTCTCTATTTCAAATATCACTAAATGTGATGTATGTACACATTTTAAAATGCATATAATCATCATTTAGGAATTATTTATTGCATGACAATAAAGTAAACTTTTATGTACTCTTTAAAAAAAAATGCTTTTTTTCTTTTTAGAATAAGATAAAAAATTAAAGGCAATATTTATGTATGATTTGGCTAATACTTATTGATAGCTTACTTAATGTTTTAAGTACTTGAAATAATACTTTTAGATTAAATATACTTTATAATATTGTAAATACAATTTCATTATTTTTAAATTTTAATTTGTCAGTTGATTTTGTTTTATGAAATATTTAATATTTATTTTTTGATAGAAACTACCTTATTTGGCAGCTTTAAAAATCTGAAAATTTACTTTCTTGTTGTATTCATGTATTTAAGTTTTCAAAATATTAATACGTTACTATTAATGGTACTTTTGTTTTTATAATTATTACTTAATGAATTATGTAATTAAATAATAAAATGGTATCTGTATATTAAGGATTTCAATGCAGAGTAGATTATTACAC
This sequence comes from Latrodectus elegans, assembly GCA_030067965.1. NCBI lineage: Eukaryota > Metazoa > Arthropoda > Arachnida > Araneae > Theridiidae > Latrodectus > Latrodectus elegans. Next base: position 35,087,285 of record CM057815.1, read on the forward strand.
CAGAAAATATCAATTAAAAAATCTTGTGTCAAAATGGATCTTATTCCCCATTAAAGTATTTTTAGATTATATATACTATTTATCTAAATTATCTTGCTTTATCGCGTTTATTGTTTTAGCAACAAAACTTCAAATTTTTATCACCTTTTTATTTCAGTTTTAAGAATTAAATTGCTTGTAAAAAATAATCTTAGAAGATTGATTAAAAATTATTTCTTCTTATGATGTCATACGCAAAAGGTTAAATGAATCAATCTTTTCTTTACTTTTCTATTTCATAAATCAAGTTATATTTATTAAAAAAAAATTTTAATTTTTTTGTTAGTACTTTTTATTTTATAGTATTAGTCTTCAATAATATTTACAGTAATTAAGCACTGATGGAAAAGTTTTATCTCTCTCTCTCTGTTTTCACTATTTTAAAGTGTATTCTATTTTAATATAATGTATTTTTTCTTCAAGTATTTTAATGATTATAACTTGGAGTACTTTACAAAAAAAATTGCTGTGAATTCTGTTCATTAAAATTTTGAATAATAATTTTTGCAATTTCCTTTTTGAATTTTTAGTTTACTAGATTAGAACTGTTCTTCAGTTCAACTATTCACAATTTTTTTATTTTATAATTTTTTTTAAAAATATTTTTAAATAAGAGTTTGAAATGTTTTTTTCAACTGTGCCATAATTAAATTAGCATTTTATAAACAAAGCGTAACAGAAGAATTACATTCCAGACAAACATTAAAATATAATTCAAATTATGATTTAAAAAACATTTTTGGGGAATTTGATGCTGTCATTCAATATTTGAATTATATTCCTTATGCTGCCAGAGAGTCACAAAATTATTCAGAAACTGAAAATTTCTTCAAAAAAGAACATTTTAAATTTTATATAAATTCATTATATTTTATTTAATTTCTTTTGTTCTGTCCATCATAATAGCTAGTCCTTCCAATTTGTTATTTATAGCTTGTTATTTAAACAATCCATTTATATGACTTGTTTCTAACTTTGTATAAAGTAAATATTTAAGAATTTTAAAGTGATCTCATAGAAGCTTGTGTACATGTTTAAACTTTTGGAAGCTTCACTGCATGGCATTATTTGTTTCAAGAACTATTACTGTTGTGTTTCAAAGTGCATACAAGTGCCATACTTAGTAACATGTTGGCTAGTTTTGTCTATGTTAGATGTCTTTCAGCTATAGTTGTGCTGTGACAGGATATGTTGTGAACTTAATTCAATGTTGTTAACGTTGCAAAAGAAGTTGAATTTTCGAATCAGATTCATCGAAACTGTATTTATGCATGTATGCTTGTCAATAAAGTATGATTTGTTGAACAGAAATGCTTGTTGTAATATTGTGTTATACATTTGTCTGACATTTTTTGTGGATTAAGTAGATTCTTCAGTTTCGTTATTCTTGTTTCTAAAACTAATAAGTATAATCATGTATTCATTGTATTAAAGTTTTCATAAAATTCTCAAATATGTAAAACAGGCGACAAAATGAGCTATTATATTTTTTTAAAATTTATTTCCACTTATGTATTTTGCGTTTTTCATTAGCAATTGTAATTCTAGACTCCCATAAATGGAGTTTCAATAACATTTTCAACTTAAGTTTTTATCATAAATACAGAAAACAATAAATATTTGATCATCTTGACTTAATTAAGTATTGCACATTTTCCATGTATCTCATAATCAGTATAATCCATTTAAAATAATCAAAATAAAATTTTTGAAAGATAAGCTTTTTTTTTTTTTAGAAAAAATTAATAGCTTGTACAATTTTTTAATGTTTCATGTTATCTTGTATTACTTTTAATTATTAACCTGGTTTAGCAGTGGAAAATAAATTACGAATTGTTTTTATTTGCCAGTTTCATATATCTGTTTCAAAGATCAAAGTGATCTGTCATTTATGTTTTATATTTGTTTTTATTGAAAAATAATTCTTATTAGAATTATATATATATATAATATATATATATATAAATTCTGATTAGAATTATATATATATATATATATATATATATATATATATAGAATATATATAGGATAGCATATTAAGCCTCATTCAATTATATATATAGGATAGCATTTTAAGCCTCATTCATAGGAATTCATTTTAAGGTCAGCAATTAAATAATGCAATTTAGGTGTCCAGTAATGTGTGTGTGTGTATATATATATCTAGGAAATGGGATTCCTCCTAATATGTCGGATCTCCTTTTGTCCGGCAAAATGAAGTATCAAAGCTTAGACTTAAATTAAATCATTAGAAGTTCCATTAACAAATAGTTAACCATGCTTCTATGTAGATGACCACAGTTGGTGAAAGTGTAACTGATGTAGGATTTTGTGCTTGAATTCATTTCTCGATTATGTTTCCTAAATATTCGAGAGGATTAATGTCGGGCCCAGCATTATTTTTGGTAACAAATATTTGGCAGAAGATTTCCCATGGGAATCTCATTTGTCTTGATAAGGGTGTCCAATTCAATGGAGATGACATCCTATTTAGCAAGTTTGATGGATAGTCCATCCGTCACAATGTCTTTTAATAGTTTTTGAGCAGTCTGGGTCGCTTGGTGAATTACTGAAAGAAGTGAAGCCTCAGGCCTGAGTTTTGGTTCCTTCCACCTTCTGTGCTGTCTGAACCTGCTCCTTGTGTTTATATCATTGCCTGAAATAGCACTTTTGTGTTCTTGTGAAAAATCATTCCTGACTGATCTCTGCGTTGCTTATTAAACTCTACTTCTCGCAATGGCAATATTGCTGATGATTTACTGTAATTGCACTGGCTCATTGTCTAAATCCATTGGAGTTGTCTACAATATTCGTCAAATCAATCGTGCTCAATAATTATTCTATGAAAGCACATTATCTTACATAAAATACCAATAATCATTTGGGTGCATGAAGTCAATCAATGGCTGCCAATGATCTTCGAAAAGACAAACAGCCATTTTTCTGCAATTATTGGCTCAGTTAGATCCGAACCCCAGTAAATTCCATGTAGACCAACAACGTTATGGGGCTTTCGTCGGGTTGCTCAGTGATTTGTAGACAACTGGGGTCCACGTTTCTTGGTGTCTGCGCCGTACCCGAATCTTTCCATCACTTCATGATGTCTGAAAATTTAATTCATCTGACCAAGACACAGATTTCCAATCATTTAATTTTCGATTGATATCTTGAACATTGAAGAGCTGGAGCAAGTAATGTCATATATTTAGTTAAATCACCAGACTCGGTGTTTTACAGTCATAAGTCATTAAGTCTTATCTCTCAACACTGTCTTAACAGATGCATCCATTGTACTTCTAAGTCTCATTCCTGCAGATACTTATTGCAATGTAATTTGTGTATGTGCTTATTCACAGTGACAATTCCATACTTTCGTAGTTAGTCGTTGTTATTCATTGAGAGCAGTCGATTATTCCGTTGTCTATGATGGATGTTACATCTGAAATTAAGGATTCACGACATACTCTTGACACTGAATCATGGGAAGTTGGTTTCCTTTAGGATTTTAGAATGAATTATAACAATTATCTAGCCCCAATTAAGACTTCTAGATTAAAGTATTTTAAATATCTTCGTCGATCATCATCGTGTCAAACTTTTAGATATGAAGGCAAATAGTAAATCACTTGAAGGCAAATAATTATGCCCTCAAAAAGCTCTGTTGCAATGCATAGCAATTTTTATTTGCTATTGTACTGTTATCTGCATATTCGGATATTGCTATCCCATGATTTTTCTCTCCTTAGTGCTTATATATATATATTATTTATTTTGTTACTTATGACACAAGTCATGCTCGCTCTGCCTTGGCTATGCGAATTTAAATCAGTAAGGTGCGTCTTTCGTTAAATCAGAGCACCACGAAGGGAAAAGTACGACTTCACTCTACAAATTCTCTCATAGATGGCACCACCAAAGGATCAATTCACTCAATTTTGACATTTATCTGATGAGAGTGGGAATTTTCTCCAGACCATTGCACCCGTAGTAACTGCTCAACTACCGACCACAGGACTTGGATTCCACAGATTTAATGAGCACTTATATCGCATGTACTCGTAGAGTCTGGCGGCATTGGGAATCGAGCCCCGCCCTTCTGGACGTAAAGCCGATGCTCTAACCAATAGGTTGCACGGCTGTGCATAATTTGTGGCCTGTGCATAATTTGTGTAAAGATTTAAAAAGAATAAATAATATATTGTTTCTAGTGTTTAACGAATCATTGAAAAAGGCACAAAAAAGTTTAAAAAAAAATAATAAATAAAAGATAATAAACCCAAAGTTTCAAAATAGACTTAAAAAATAAAATTAGCCACACACGATGGTGTAAAAGCATTGAAAAGTAATAACTAAATAGAAATAATTAAGTTTCAAGGCAGAAATATGGATTCTACGTTATTGTAAATACTGTTTAAATTGCAATGAAAATGAATTCAAAATGGAAAATCAAACTTAATACATGATATTGGAGAAAAACTTATTTGGTAATTCAACACCTTACGAAACGAAATCAACAAGTCAAGTTAGGAAGGAAGGAAGTTAAATATTAAAGTATAGAATTTTTATGTGTATACTATTTTTAGGTACTATTAAAAGTGAATAATTTAGATATTACAGTATTATATATATAAAATGGAAAAAGGTAAAAAAAACATTATAAGTATTAAAATACCTCAAAGATAGCTATGAATATTTTATGATAATTACTAAAAAATCCTAGAACAGTGCCAACAAATACAAAATAGATAGGAAATGATTAAATCGTTGAAAAGTCAAACAAAAAAAATTTATATCTTTAAATCCAAAATGAGTTTTTAAAAGGGACTTGGAATTAAAATTTCATTGGTTTTTCTGGTGTTAAAAGAATAATAGTTAAAAAATAAAATTTGAGAAGCTGGAAGTTATAAAACCCCTAACATATTTTAAATTCGAGACATGCATTTTTTTAAAATTTTTTAGTCATTGTCATGTATCTTTGAAATGGGTTGTGTACGTACAATTATCATTTAATATAAAAAAGCTTTTTCAAAGGATGTCACTGGAAAGTAAATTATAGCTGTTGAATTAGAAATAATTAAAAATATATTTTATAATCTTACATAAAAAAAATTTTTTTGCAGTTATTTTTTTCTCTATTGACAGAGCAATAACTTGTTTTAAGATTTTTTGAAAAATGGGGAACTGTGCCTTGTGATGAACAAATAGCAATATTTTTTCCATGAAAACATTAACAAATTATTTTTATATAAAAGTTAAGATATTAAGATATAATATTTAAAGTTGAAAGAGAAATAAGACCATAATATTTTAGAATTGTGTTTAATTCATTAAGGTGTTTTTCTTGTTATCGGGTGATAGTGAGTTTCAATTCTAAGACACTAAAGATCTGTCGTGTTCACTAATGGTGGACAGGGCACACAAAATATGCCATGGTTGCATTGTCCTCCATATGAAATGATACCTCAGGGGGTGTGTCAGCCCAAGTCTGGGAGTGTACTGCTTTGTCTCTGCTTCTAAATTATAAGAACCCATTTTCGGAACCCCGATGGCACATCCACTGGTTGCCTCACTATATGAAGTTGCCATCATTTACACACAAGAAGTGCTGAATGTGGAAAATCCTAGTCTTCTATCATTGGAAATAAAATACATTAAAAAGAATGTATATTTTTGAAGTAATCTGATATTGTAATTTGTACAATTGTGTGTATCTATAGTAAAAAGATTAATTCACTTATAGGAGTTTGTTATATACTGTTAAATACTTTTCAGACATCATTTATTTCACAATTTTTAAATTTTCAATTAGTATTATAGAATATAAAATATTTAAACTAATATTTTGAAGATATTTTACTAGCTGTAACGATTAATTATCCTTCGTATATATCCGACTTTGGCTGAAACTCTGTTGAACACACTTGGACGTCCTTTTAATCCACATAAACCTTCAAGTCCTGTTCCATCTGTGACAAAGCTGGCCACTCCAACGACATTCCATTCTTTGTTGATCTCACAAAGCAAAGGGCCTCCACTGTCACCCTGTAATTGAAAGTATAGCACACCATTTATTATTAGTTTTTCTTTAATTTTTTGCTGTACATGACAAAGATTAGAATTTAGTTATTTTTGTGACGCTTATATAGAGCTTACTAATTTTTTATATTCAAATTTTAAAATCCACTGTGTAAATTGCCTTTCCGAGAATATTTTTCATTCATTGTGGGCGTAATTTTATATAATTAAGGAGATAACCAGGAAAAATCCCAAGTAACCATCCAGCCAGACGTATGCAGGAGAGCGAAATCCATCTTCTGTTGTTCAGCAATGTTTGGGTTTAAATGCAGATCCCTAGGCTCCGAAGAGTATTATTGTCTTACCACTGTGATACGGTAAGCCTAGAGCTTTCTTCAAAAAGAAAAACAAACCTTTTGAATCATTGTATATGTTATAAAAGGGAAAGCTGCAGAATAAATTTTTTAAATGATATTTATAATATATATAAATATAACTTTTCAATAGTGCCGACATGTTTTAATATTATTCATACATATTTTAGAAATTTCAAAAATATAAAACTTTGGCTGAAAATTTTGATTGTGTGCCTTATAATTTGCGCATTCGAAAAAAAGTAAATGAAAGATTCTCTAAAAATAAATATCGCTTTTTAAGAAAAAAATAAAATATTTTTAAAAATGAATGTTTGTTTCCTCATGGGAAGACATTTAATTAATTATTTATTTGTAATGAATATCACTCTGAATTTATATAATTACTTAATCTCCTGGGATAATTAATGATCTGCTGAATTATTTTTCTGTGTATAAATTTTTATATTACTGAATTATTTTTTAAAATGATTTTAGTTATTGCAAAAGTTTCCGATGTATTCAATTGGCACAATGTCTTCTCAGATGTGAATTCTAGTTTTCCGTATTGCATTTCAATGGTTTCATATATTTAAAAGCTTTGAAGCAACCACTTTTTTAATGATTGCATTCTTTTTCATCAATGAGGACCTACACTTAATATGATGGTGTGAGGAGCAATGAATATACACGACACCCACAACCATTCGAATCGACAGTAATTTGAATGGTAATCGGTGTATTTCTAATATCTCATGGTTCAAGGCCTGTGAAAGGCCATATTTCAACTAGATAATTTAATAATATATACTTTATCACATGTTTTGGCGTTTCTGCATACCGAGATTATTCAACTGTTGTTTTAGCCTGGATGATTTTCGAACCTCTCATAGATGATAGCATCTTGTTATAAGTTTTGATAGATTAGCCAGCCCACCTTTTTCTGGCAACTGCGGTTAAAATGAAGTATACTATGGATTTAAAATAACATAGAATAAGTTACACTTTCTCTCATACAAGGGCAGTTCAACTGACAGACGTGAAATTTTTACGATTTCCATACCCTCTGTAAAGAGCCAAACTGCTTGAAAATTCAATCATTTAGACTTCATTACATACTATCATTGAACAATAAATACCTTTTTTTTTTGATTTGCCTGTCATGTTAGTCTAACTTTGATATCGAGCAGGGGATCTCATGCGCATGACAGAACAGTATCATTTCTTCTTAATTAGTTTTTTTTTAAAATGATGTCCAAATACTTGAAACTATTGATATATTTTTCTAGTGTTATGTAGATGCATTAAACATTCATGACCCCGCACAAGGAGCACAGTTCTATGTGATAAAGGCTCGAGTATTGTCTAAAATTGTTCTGAAGACTATGTACACCATGAGATCCATACAATTTCCAAATGATTAATAGTTTGAAGTAGTCGAGATCTTGAATTCTAAATATATTCAATAATGCTCATATCTAGATTAAGACTATCATTGGAAGTGTCTAAAAATATATCATACTGGAGTCATTTCAAAAGTAATTCTCGATATGTGGTGAATCTTATGGTTTTACTGGAATATTTCAAATCCACCAGAATTTGAAAAGGATATGGATCACTGTAAACAGTGAATTTTAAAATGCTTAATTATGTGTCGCCTTTCAAATTTGTATTTTGATGCATCAAAAGACCAATCCCATGACCACTGACCATACTTCGTATCATTGAGGCTCTTGCCGTTTGAATCTGATGATGTGCTAAGTAGCTCGCACGCTGATATTCGCTGATTCTCCAACACTTTTCAGTGCCATTCTTTGAAGATTTTTTTTTATTTATCCCACTATTATCTGAGATTTCGAACTTTACAGAACTGTCAATATTCAAGGTGTACTTAGGAAATGGTAATACGCAAATATTCACATTTTATTGCTACTTCGAAGATGTGTTTGATCTCTTATTCTCCGATTACAATAACACGTTTAATGACAACTAAGACTTGTTAATATGCCGTTTTTTGAATCAATAAATGATTTAACATTTTTTTAGACATTTATTACTTTATATGGGTACGTCTCATATGCATTCCTGTTCGAGTTTTTTATTTATTTCTGCTTATTTATTTTCGTATTTGAATGTAGTTTGAGCAATAGATTGCAAAGAATATTTTCTCCGAAAACAGCTTTCTTCTCAGCTTAATTACTCACACTTTTTAAGATTTTAAGATATCTAATTTTATCTTTGATTACCGTACAATATAAAACACTTTGCGAAATTGAAAATTTTTCAATTTGAAATTTAAATAATATAGTTTTACACTATTATATATTTGTATTTATTAGAATAAATGAAATATAAGCATTAAAATATTACTTGTCTATTATTTAAAAAGAATAAAAACAGTTTAACAAATCAATTATTTGTTAAATATAGTCTATTATTTTCTTCAATATTCTAACCCTAAATTTTATGTTACTAAGCAACTTGTTTGATGATTTGATATACAATACCATAGCATTAGCAAAATGACATAATTGTGATATTTCATAGGTAATACTTTAAATTTACTTACATTTTCAATTAATTTCCAAAGTTATGTCTTTTTTAATTACTGGAAATATGCGGATAATATTATTTTCAAAGCAAAGAAATACCAGAATTTTCATACATTTGAATCTTAAATATATATAAAGTTTGAGCTCAGAAATTTCTTGTTCTTCACTTTTATAAATTTTTATGTAGTTATAAATTTGATTTTTCTTCCATTAAACAAGGATGATATATTTAAACGTAGCTATAAAAAACTGCATTTGAAAAATAATTATTATAGTGAGACTGTTTATTTCTAGAAGTAATATCATTAGTTCTAGAAATAGTAAGTAAGTACATCCCTAAGATAATTTACGGTTGCGTAATGTAAACTGTAAATTAAGATATGTGTTAAAGCAATTGATGCACTAAGATCATTGGAGAAATAGTCTTATCATTAATTTCAAGTTACGATTCTCTTAGCAAGCATTAAAATTACTAATAGCAGTTAACATTTATCTGATAGAAACGCAGTAAATTATAAATTATCTGAATGAAAACACATTGAATACATGTAGATGTTACCTGTGTTTTTATATGAATAGAAACACATATGGAATCTTCAACAAATTGTTCTCCAGCGTGACATTTCTTCTGAAGAGAAACATAAGTTCCATCTTTAAATTTCCAACTGAATGGATGCATATTCCAAATGCATTACATCCATGTCTAACTCATCTTACAGACAAATTCTTATAATAATCCAATGACTGTTACACGTTCTATGTCTGTGACAATTCTCTTCCAATCTGATTTTTTATAATTTTATTTTGAAGCTAAAAGAAATCTTATCTGGAAGAAGCCACCGAAAAGAGAGAGCACAGTGATAATAGACAATAATTTTAATAATCTAAGATAGTTTTTTTATATTTAGGGTAAACTCCTAAATTGATTGGGAGATTATGTGGAAATTTTATGTGCTACTATGTGTGTCTTAAAATTTCCTTTTGTTTCTTACTGATTGCTAACAAATAAATTTTGTTGCCAAGCATAACTTTGTCTTCTGGTCTTATATACTTACGTGACATGCTCCTTGAAGAGGTGCCATACTTCCTGCACATATCATTGTCTTCGGATTGTATTGATTACCAACCAGTCTTCTGCACAGTATGTCAGGTTGCACTGGGTGATAAGCCTGTTTCAATACATCCGAGCCACCAGAACCTTTTTAGGGAATATTTAACAATTAACTGCTTATTTTCAAGACATCATTTAGAAATATATAAAGACGAAAGAAAGGGTTACTTATATCTACCTCTTGTGGAACCCCATCCTGTCGCAAAGCAATTAGTGACAATTGAAAGTTGCACGTAAGGATCTGGAAGGCAAGCTGGTTGGACATATTTCGTGAATTTCACTGGTGCATTTAGCTTGACAAGAGCTATATCGTGATTAATATCAAATTCTCCATTTTTCTCGAACTGCAATATGAAAAAAATAATAAGAGTACATCCCTAAGAAAAAATTAAAATATTTTTATTCATTATATTTAAGTTACAAAATAATAGGTTTAGAAATAAATACATTTCAACTCTATAATAATAGTTTGTTTATTTTTGTATTTTAATTGCTTCACAGCTTAATATTCTTAAATGGGGGATTTTTCACGAATAATGAAGATATGATGTCAGTGAATTAATTTTATTATTCTTTTGGGAATTGAATATTTTATATTGTATATGCAAATTGGAATCTAAGGAATATATGTGTATATCTATATAAAATATATATATATATATATATATATATATATATAAGTATATAATATATAGATATATATATATTATATATATATAATATATATATATATATATATTATACATACATATATATATATATATAATATATACATATATATTATGTATATATATTTTATATAGATATACACATATATTCCTTAGATTCCAATTTGTATATACAATATAAAAATATTCAATTCCCAAAAGAATAATAAAATTAATTCACTGGCATCATATCATTGTCATTATTATATATATATATATATATATATATATATATATATATATATATATATATATATATATATATATATATATATATATATATATGTATTTAAGATAAAAATTGTTTAACATGGGAATACAATTTAAATTCACTTTCACACACATTACAAGTTTTGAAGAATTTAATAATTTGGAAACTTTTCTGATTGTTGAGTGACATTAATTGTAATAGGTTTATGAGATATATATATATATATACATATACATATATATATATATATATATATATATATATATATATATATATATATATATATATATATATATATATATATATATATGTATATATATATTAAATATTAATACATAATATTTCTATGTCGGTAGTTATGTTATATTTAATATATAATACGCGTTATTTTCAAACATGTTCATATGAGTATCATTATGGAGTTTAAAACAACATAATATGATATTTAAAATAATAAAAGACGCTAAATTACTCGGTGGAAAAAAATTACTGTGTGAATCATTTAAAAGTAATTTGTACACTTTACATCATTCATTACTCATTATTTTTTTGTAGTATTAACATAAGAAAATGTACGAAATTTGGATTTATAAAATAAATTGAAGCTTTAATTTAAGTTTTGAATTCAGTACTCTTATTTAAAAGATTTTATTTTTTACAGAGAAATGGCATCTATATGTTAAGTTAATGTTACATATATGATATAAAATGACATTTATGAACTTTCAAAAAGTTTGGAATATTTTGTTGAATTATATCATTTTATTATCGAGTGCATATACGCTTTAAAAAACTTTCTGGTGCTAAAGTACTGGAAATGTTTTACCGAAATGCTGGAAATGGATCTCCTTGTAACTGATTATTTACTATTATTTACCTTAGGAAATGTGTGGATTAGATAAGAAAAAATAGCTGATATAGGAATTTTTCTCCATCTGGTTTTGAAAAGGAATAAGTTTGGAAATATATCTTCTTTCACAGGAGCTTTAAGTTTAAACGCTATCAAAAAGTGTCCATATATCATCGTGTAATATTTTCCGTGAAGGTAAAGAAAATATTTCTCACGTTGTAATTTTTTATAAAAGGAAAATCTATATAAAAAACATGGAAGGAGATATTAGGAGATAATGTAACTAAAATTTATCTTTAAAAAATCCATATTGTATTTTATTTTAAAAAATAAGCGTCCTTCAAATACAATATTGCATCAAAGAAAATAGTATTAGAAAAAAAAAGAACATAATATTTCTTTTCAAATCTATGTAATCTGTTTCCCCCAATATAACAACTTTATATATATATATAATTGGACATTAAAAATTTTATAAGTTCTCACATATAAGTTTCCACTGAAAGTGACTTCAATATTGAGGATGTTGTTTGGCATTTTCAGAAATTTATGCTGTATGAGACTTATTATCATTATTAATTTTAAAAAATTCATGCATAACCAATTCGTGTTTTTCTCCATAAGAAACTACACTTAATACTTTTTGAACTTTTCATTTTACAGATACATAATTAACATAATTTTGTAAAGTAAAAGTAACTTTTTAATTCTTTATTCGGAAAAAAAAATTATACACAAAATTGAATTCTTAAGCGAAATCTTAAATGTGAGTTCATCTTGGGAAAAAATATTTTTATTAACCATAAAATGGTTGTTTTTTCATTACAGTTGAGATCCTGACTACGCCTATTAACCACAATTTTCATTGGTTTAAAATATCCATGACGTCAGATAACATTTCATTTATGTCACATCGTATTGAGGCGGCGTCTTAAATGCGACTTGTTGACGAATTAGTTTCCTGTCTTCAAATCATATTCTTCTAGTGGTAGTAAACAGGGTGAAGTTCGCCATCGAATGTTAAAACGATTTTTTAATATAAATTTTCCATTGGTTCAAGCCATTAACACATGGACAATAGATTAGTAGAAAAAACAAAATGAAAAAGACAAGTCAAAACATTCATTTTACAATTATTTTAATTCGACAAGTACGATTTAAATTTTTGATAATTTCGTTGATTAATGAAATTTTATAATTTTTTGTATTCGTTAATTAATGAAATTGTATAATTTTATAATAATGCAATATGGATGACTTTAGTGTGACGTCAAAATCTAGCAATCGTTTCCAAACAGTCGTTATTAAAGCCCTTAGTGGAACGTCAAACGTAACAACAGTTTCTAAGCAGGGCCAATTATCGTTGAATCACCATTACTTTGAGTGATAGATATTTAAATTTCTATTTCTTATTTAAAACTTAATATTTCAGGATAACGAGTTTCAGAAAGCTTATTAGGGATATACCCAAATTTATTGGTTACGGGAATTCCCATGGCGAGGCAACATTAGCAATGATTGTTTGGAAAAACTTAGTACTGAATGACGTCACGATTAATGTCGTTCATTTGTAAGCAATCTTTTTTGAATCATAGACTATTGTCTTGCTTACGCCAATATTAGAAAATTTCTTTTAATAAATATTGTGAAAATGATAAAAAGCAAGTTTGTAAAACATGGACTCAAAAAGTTCCTTGAATTTTTCCATTTTATTAATTTTTTTAAAGTATTTATTCTTTATAAACAATAAATATGTCTATTTACGTATTTCCAAATCTAAAAAATTGACATCATGCGTCCGTTGGTAATTTTAAAGATATTATTACGGGAAAGTCACAGAAAATGATATACAGCATATATTTCTTAGAATTTGAACATGAATTTTTATAGATGCAAATCTGTTCCATTAAAGTACAGATTTTCTTAAAAATACTGAAATGATTACTACCCAGTTGAAATGGTTATTTTTATCTAGAGTAAATAAATAAGGTGTAATGTCTTAATTTTACAAATAAATAATCACATTATAATTTCTGATATTTTAAATATTTTATAAATAAAAGACAAATTAATATTTGCCATCGATATTTGTGAAAATTCCAGAAGGAAAACATTTGAAAGAATACGTTTCTTACAGTAAACTGTGTAGTGGTTTTATACATTTTCATTTCGAACATTTATGATCAAAAGAAACGTTAAAACTATTATCGGAAAAGCTGCATTTTTTTATTTCCACTATACTATAAGAACAAATTAAGAACATATTTTTCTAACGAGATTAGAAAATAGCATTAATAATGTTAACATTAATGATAACTTTAAGAATTAATGGTTCTAATGGCAGCCGAAATTAATAGTTCTAATGTTGTAGTCTCATGATAATGTTAATGTCAATTAAATGCAGGGACCGTAAAAACATTACAAAAAATTTTGCAGCGAATATTATTTTTAATAATTTGTCATTTCTTGAAAGTTTTTTTTTCAGTTTTATAATTGAGTTTTTAACTATATGGAGTACAAAAATAAAGAAAAACATTCTGTAAATTTAAAAAAATATTTGTCTTCAAACGAGACTGTTAAAATGATGGTATTTTTATGTTTTTATAAAATATCTATGAAAAAATTTAATTGAATAAATTAGGGAAATGGAAAATATATGATTTTAATGTTGTGTTTCTAAATTAAGGTGAAAAGCATAGTGCAATTCAGTTAATAATGTCATATTTTGTGACAAATTTCCATCTAACTTACTCTAAGAAACAGTTCCTTTAATTCATATTTAAATTTAGAAGCGTAAGTGCTCTATCATAGCACATGATAAAAGAACAAAATATTAAAGAAAGTAAAAAGTTGTGATATTCTAGAGAAATTCTTCGTCTTAGGATAAGAATTTAACGAAATAAAATAACTAGTAAAATATAAACTCTAGTTTTCGTTTGAATTACCCTAAAATACTTATTTTTTTATGGTAGGATTACTAGATGGTATTTACATTGTAGGAAATATTTAAATTTATTTGATTATTTGATTTCGTTTAATAATTTTTGACTATAAATTCTTTTGCTAGTTAATACGAGTAATGTTAACTATGTTAATATGAGTAATATAAGATGAAATAAAATAAATATTCTCTCAATAAAATTTTAAAATAGCCAAGTTTTTGCTAAAAGGGAGCGTAACATAAAAGCAATAAATTAAAATAATCTTATAAAAATATATTTTTATTCTGAAGAAATAAATTGCTGGTTACCATAATTAACTGATTATATTTTATAGTCGTAAGCAGACAAAATTATCGGCCAAAAGTTTTGAAATTCTCTTAAGATACACTATAAAGAAGTAGGAACTCATTAAACCAAATAAATAAATAAAATTGAGAATGAAATAATTATGAAATATTTGTCAAACACACAATACCTTTTTAAGTATATTGATTTATATATATATATATATATATATATATATATATATATATATATATAAACACACACATTGTACAACGAATTCTTATGCAATATCAATTTTCATTTATTGTTCCTTTAAAAGCAAATCTTTATTGAAAATAATTTGTATACCGGGAACAGAATCCTCAATTTAATGGAAAATAAAATCCAATAATTTTGAATGAAGAGCTTCCAACAAAGAAGAAGGTAAGCTGACAACTTTTCCTATTTATCATGTGAGGTATTATCTATTATTTACCTGGTATCACGAACAATTTGAAGTGCATCATTCTCATTTGTTATTCAATATTCATAACAATGCTATCGTGAAAAATAGGCATTTTGAGAACACGATCGATCATTGATGACAAATTTTTCATATTCTGAACAATTTATTTAAGGTTGTAAAATATTTGTGACGTACTTCGCATTTCGAGTCATATAATATAGTATAATATATATATATATATACAATATACATACATACATACATACATATATATATATATATATATATATATATACATCATGTTTTTAATTTTTTTGGTAATTTTTTGCCAGCTTTAAAATGTTTGAGTGTGATGTATTTGTTGTTCAAAGGATAAATTGAGTATTTTTAATATTATTGTATTAAATATTCTCATGGATCTTTAATTGCGAAGATTATTGTAAATGCATTGAATTAAAATTTGTTACATTTAAAACAAATCGCCAAATGTGTATCTAAATATGTTACAATATTTTTGAAATATACAAGTGGTTAGCACAAATCCTTAGTTATTTGATATATAAAGTCTAATTTTCCAGTTTGTACATTTGTTTCAGTTCCATATAATTTCTTTTACACATTCATACATTTAGGAATTTGTAATTTTCCTTTTTTGTATTGTTTTGATAATTTTTTTGTATAATTTAAGTACTGAGACCACAAAAATCACCGAATATAAAATCAGGAGAAAAAAATTTCACTTATTAAGCTATATATATAACTATTTATATCGATTTTTGAATTTCATCGATTAAACTTTCCTTAAATTAAAAATTTATCAAAAGAATCGTAGTAATAAGGAAAGAACATATTTAAGCTTTGTTGAATTAATTGATTTAAAACAGAAAAGTTGTTGATTCTATTTAGAAATATCTACTAAAAATAAAGCATATTACTTCTAATAATGCTAAATCTATAGATTAAGTATGATTCTAGCTCCTTATGAACATAATTACAAAGATTTTATTAATGATATATCCCAGAATTTATTATATCTTTTTTTAAATATCCAGTTAGAGTTTAAATTTATTTCATAAAAATCAAGAACATTTTTATCCAACTTTTACTTGTCATTAAAAGTCCTATAATAAGATGATAAAATTGTTTTAATTGAAAATTAAGTCAGTTTAACTGAAATTAAATCAGTTTGAATGAAAATTTATATGTTTGGCTGAAACTTCGATGATATCACCTGTAGTAAATGAATTTAAACGAACAATATTTCAAAATATTGATTGAAATAATAGTTTGCTGAAAAGCCATTATCATTTATCTTTTAGACTGGAACTTCAATTAATTTTATGCATTGCAATGATAGTTAAATTTTACTTAGCCAGATTTGTTTTGAGAGTTGGGTGAATGCTTATGATAATTGAACATGACACTATCATCTGTGTTTCATATGGATTATTAAACCAGTATTTATTGTATATGGTTTCCTCTAAAATATTGTATTGGATATCTGCTTAATAAATGTAAATGGTATATTATCATTCATTAATAACCGCTTCATGAGTGCTAAGTAATGAACCATGTATTCTATATGATTTGGAGATGGATATAATGGAAAATGGTATGAAATTATGAATTTTATGTCAACTAAAACTATTTTAATAACTTAGAGGAATATAAATGAGTTTTGAAGTAAAAGGTTATAATTATTGTAGTTTATTTTAGTGAAATTTATTCAGTAATTGCATAAAATAAAACTCTGAAAGTGTTTAAATAAAAATTTCTGCATAAAAATTTAAAAAAAAAAAAAAAAAAAAAAAAAACAGAACTTGTAAATTTTGTTTGATATTGAAATATTAATTACATATATTCAGAACCAAATTATAATATTCGAAAAAGATATGTGTTATTACAAATTTGAAAAACGGATCTATTATTAAATTTTAAGATTAACCAGCTAAATATAATTGTTGCATGGAAGTTTTGTTCTTTATTAATTACTTTATAAAGTGTTATATTGTTATAACACATTAAAGCTGATAATCTGAAATGCTAAAAATTACGACATCATTATGTACAAACATTCAATTGGGATGACTAGTCGACCAGTGCGCTAATAAAAATAAATGAAAAGTGTGTTGGTAAGACTTGTGCATTTTTAAACAAATAAGTCATTAAAGTATCTCTGTATGATTAGAGCCATAGAATAACTTTTAAAAGGCTGTTTAATGGGGTTATTGTCATTTTTATTTTTATAAAATTATAATGGAATTCAACATTTTGAGATGTTTAGTGCTTAGTTTGTGTTGAGAGTAAAATGTTTTATATGCTTTACTTTCTACTATGGATAACGCTGATTTGTGAAACATACTTCACATAACAACTAAAAAAATTGGCATTTAAATTCATTAGTTTATAAAATTACAAAAACAATGCAACAGCAATAAATTTCTGAAATAAAGTCTTCTCCATGACCTCATTCGACGAAAGTTGACAGTAATGAAACATAGAAGCCTTTTATCAAGAATACGCTATCTGTTGAATTTCCTTTGTTGAGTTTTATATCCGTTAATCAGTAAATTACTGCAAAAACTTTTTAGCCACATGATCAATGATTTCAATTATTAATTTCTGATAATTAGATTTAAGTTTTTTAAGCCCCTATTACATTAGAATTGCCAATATTTCAGTTTGAGCAACTCCCATAGACTTAACATTACGTGACGTCATAGTTCATGTTTTACCAATTCGTTCTAGTCGTCCTATGAATGCTTGAGATTTCTTTCAACTTTTCTGTAAGAAAATAACTGTTTTACTAGATTTAATAATAAATCGCTTTATAATAATGCCATGACATTATTTCATCGTCTGGCAGGACACGATTATCTGAATGCACATTTTTCAAAATTAAAATTAGATTTCTGTCTGCTTTCTTCAACTTTGGACAGTCCTTGGGTAAGAAACATTGAAGAATACACTACATATATAAGTCTTGAGTAGTGAAGATTTAAAAAAAATATTATGAAAAGAAAAGTGAAAATTAAATGTTTATTGTTAATAAACATTTTTAAAAGTTTAATAAGATATTTAAATCTAACTATTGAACATTCTGTACTTAATGTGAATTTTTAAATGTGTGTATTTTAAACAAACCAATCTTTTGAAATTTTAAGTTAATAGGGTAAAAATTTAAATATTTAATATGAATATCATTTAATAGAAATTCCAGAAGTCTGTTCAATACAATGCTTTAAATTTATTTTAGTTTTTCAGATTTCCAGATTAAATATTAATATGGTTTTAAAGTTATTCTATTTAAAATTATCTATCAAAAATAAAAATCCCAACAAAATCCAAAAAGATAGCCCATCTTTTATAAAAATGTTATTTCTTACAATTTTGAATTTAAATTTTTAAGTTTCGAATTGTCGAAAATTTAAATTAGGTTAGTTAAAAATATAAAGTTACAAATGTATGATATTTTAATATTATGGTTTAATATTTTATTAAATAATAAAGTTTTAAATTTTTCATGACATTTTTATTATGTAAAAATGTATCCTATTAAGAATACATAAATATTTAGAAATAATTATAAGTTATTTAAATAATTTAAATTATAAAATATTCGTTAAAATTTAATCAAATTTTTAAGCAGTTAAATTCTTCTATATATTGAAATTAATATGCCCATTCTAAATTTAAATTTATTGTTTAAAAATTGACAGCTTCAAGATTGCTCGTTAACAACCAAATTATAACAACAAAAATGAAAATAAACAACCATTTTTTAAATATTAATATGGTTTTAAACTTGACATTTTATAAGAATTGTTTTCGCTGGTGAAAAGAAGACAAAACTTGATCAGTTTTTAAAATCATCGACGATATGAATTGCCCAAGTTGCTGCTGCATGCACAAAAATGTTGCTGATTTTCGACAACTTATAATGCCAATAACTTGCATTTGACATGAAAGTTGGCGAAAACAAAATAATGTACAAATTTCAACTGTGCAGCTGTTAAAAAATCTGTAATATTATTGGACGAATAGAACAAATTGCTGAAATTTGAACTGTGAAGTCACATAATGTTAAGTCTACGGGAGTTGCTCAAACTAGAAATATAGGCAACTCTAATGTAAAAGGGTTGATTTAAGAAATTCAGCGAACTTTCTTATCCCATGTTTTACAAATCTGCATTTTATTATTTCAGAAATATTAATTAAAAGAATATTTTCAATGTTGGCGTAAGCAAAGCAATAGTTTTAAGATTCAAAAGAGATTACTTACAAATATTGCAGTTATTAATTTAAAATTCCATTAATGAATAAAATTTTTAAAAATTTAAACCGCTCTAGCCAATTTAAACTAACCATAAATAAAATGTATTTTTTCCCCCATTTTGCTTTTTTTCTGATAGGTTGTCCGTGTATTTACAGCTTGAATCAATGGAAAACGGCTTTTCAAACCGATGCTTTACTCCTTATATAAGAAATTGTCTTATTAACAAAATGAATTTCCACAATATTCTCAGATATTTTATGGTGAACTTCTCCTTATTTGCTTCCCCTGGAAGAATGTGATTTAAAGTCAGGCAGCAAATTTCGTTGATAAGTCGGATTTACAATTCCGTCTCAATATGGTGTGATGTGAATGGAACATCATCTGACGTCATGGATATTTTAAACCAATGAGAATCATAATAAAGTGGCGTACTCAGGATCTTAATTGTAATGTAAGAAACAACCACCTTACGTTTAAAAACCCGTGAAATAATTAATAATTTTTATAAAAATCTTGCACCATCAACATTAACGAAACTGTATTCAATGATGGGATTAGAGTGCCTGAATATTTCTTTGAGAGGCTACATATTTTTTTTCTTATTCGTCAATATATTTCCGTTTGTTAGACACTTAATCTGCTTGCATTTACCTCAGATTTGATCTCCTTATCTAATCTGTATTATGAATATTTAAGCAGAAATATAGTTTCTAAAATGAAATTCATTCAAACAGATATCTCATTATTTTTATATAGCTGTAAATGACCTAGGTAATTAACTTATCTCTCCAAAAGTTAAAGAAAGTTAATATCTATAAATTAAATGTAGTAAGCGTAAGTAATTATTTTTCAAAAATAATATACATTTCTCTGAATATGCTATTTCGTTACTTACGACAAAAGGTGGGATGTCGTCATGGATGACAATTCGTTCTGCGTATCGTACTTGCTCATATTCATCTGTATCGTATTTACGATGTTTCCCCAAGTGAATTCGCCAGCCACTGGGTTTTCTCATGCTATTTATAAAATAGAACTTTTAAATAACATAGTTTAATACTTTAAAATAAAATATGATATTGCTCTTCAAATTATAAAATATTAAAATGCTTTGTGTGGAAATATTCATATTTATATATCTCGTGGTCGTGTTGGCCTTGTTATTTAGTGCTTTCGTTATCGGATAGTGATCTCGAATCCCGACCCATTCGAAGATCCATCGTGTTTGCTAATGGTTGCTGGGGCATGTTAAATATGTCGTATTCGAAATGTTTTCCACGGGAAATGATACTTCTGAGAGTGACAGGCCAAGTCTAGAGCTCTTCTGCTTGGCTTTTTCTTTATTTTTCTACTTCAAAATTATGAAAATCCACCCATTTTCAGGGACACGATAGCACACCTCAGAATATCCCACTATGGAAAAGTGCTATTACTCCCACCCTTATCGTGCTTATATATAAATGTGAAAATAGTAATAAACGGGTGTTATTTAAAATATAACATGGTATTGAAATAATTGACAATAATTCTTACACAATATTCTTTATTTATATTTAAGTATTTTATATTTTATTCTTACATAATTTGTACCAGTTATTTTGATAGTGATACTTCAAAATATATCACTGACGTTATTTATGAGATCTCTATAAAATGTTAAATACTTTATATAAATTTAATTATATTTAAACTAATTTATGTTTATGTATCAAGTGTTATGTTACTGAAAATGATTTATGTTTATGTACCAAATGTATTTTTCGTAAAAAGGATTTTTTCATATGCCGATAAGATGATATAAATGCCCCTCTATATTCAAAAATTTTATTAACAACCTACTGATAAAAATAAAAATTGGCAGAAGCTATTGAAATTTGTTTTTATTGAAATCTTAAAGTTTTGTAAAACCGCGAACCGATGGTAATATTATTATAATCGGTATAATAAATATTGAAATTCACATGTCGGAATAGGCTGTGTTATTCTTAAAGCAATAATCAATATTTACTATTTAACTGTGGCAATAACAAAGAGATAATATTAAATCATAGCAAGGTAAATTTTAGTTTAATGATTCAACATGTGATTATCATCTGACGATAGATGCAAACAGTATTTTGCACATACAGCAAATCGAAGTGGTGTGTCATGCTGCATAAAAGTAATAAATTTTCAGAAATATAAAATTTTCCAAAGCTAATAAGTCAATTAGTTTAAGAGTTAAGAATCACTTTCAGAATATGATGTAATCACACAAGACATTTTGCTGTTTGGCAGTATGAGGGTACAAATCAGAGTTTCAACATTCTCTAAAGAAAATAGCATTTTTATAAGCGATGCTGTAACATCAAATCACAAAATTACTTTATCAACACATAATTGAGTATCTTTTAGTAGCTATGAATTTTCGGTAATACTAATACGATAATGTACTAATTATAAGTATAATAGTTGCGAAACATGGGAATAAAAAATATGGAATTTAATTTTATAAAAACATAGGCTTAATCTGGTCAAAATACAGAAGAAAATGGGAAAAAGAAATAAATAAAGATTTCAAACTATTTTTTTATGTTCTTACAAATCTGGATTTTGGAAGCAATGGGCTGCGGAGAGCACCCACTGACTGTTGATAAGAGTTCCACCACACGTATGGCCGTTTGGTTCAATGAGTTTCATCTGCATATCCGCCATCCAAGGCCAGCTTCCTGGAATAGCCTCTTGACCACCGACAATTCGATCATAATCAGCGTATGTCTCAGGCGTGATCTCTGGTTTCCCACATGTTCCCGATAAAATGGGCTCTAAAAATGCATCAAAAATAAAATAGTATTTTAATTTGCAAAAAATTTATGGCTTCTTCATTTAGAAATATAATATATATATGTATATAGATTGATAGATATATCTATTGTACCGAGCTTCGGGGTTCGTGTGGATTGAGAGTTGAAGAAAGCAACCACTCAATAGACAAATAACTTTTATTCATAAAAAAATTCCACTAGATATACCAGCTGTAACAATCACTATTATACAGCTCAAATTCCTCAGATACAATAAGTAACAGCTTCCAATCACAGGTCTCAAATACCTCAGACAGAGAACAGATTCTCTAGACTAGCAGTTATGACTAATCGTCTTGACTCACTGGCTGTCTTCACAAAACTAACTATGTCGGGCTGCGGTATTTATACCTGACTTGGCGGATAAATCTACTAATTTCGCTAAGATTCTTAAATCTTCTAGGCTATCTCGCTAAATATTGGTCCTAGAGCTTAGGGGATGGATGTTTCCAAAGTATCGATTTCTCACCAAGTCGCCAAAATATCACCAACTGTCGCCAAGTTTTCTCGCTAAAATATCGCCAAGTCGCCAAATCAATAGAAAACCTGTTTTTAACGTATAACACTTCTAAATACTGCAATTTTTGCCCAAAATGTGAGTATTTCCGATCTGTCTGAGATATTTTAAGACATATAGAATAATTATTTATAAATTTGTAACAATATATATATGCATATATATATATATATATATATATATATATATATATATATATATATATATATATATATATATATATATATATATATATATTCATATATATATATATATATATATAATCGACGGCGATCTTGTTAAAACCATGTTAAAGTTAGATTTTTTTTACAACATTGGAGAACACAGAGAGTTTAATTCAGCTATTAACCGACTCAGCGTCCGTGACGTATCTGTTACGTCGCAATAAACTGGTCGAAAAGCGGCTCATGACGGCAAGGATACGTCGAAACTATCCTGTTTGAAAGCGGCCTGCGACGGCAGAAATACGTCGCAGAGTTTTCACCGAAAGCGGCCGCGACGTATATTTTCACATAGTAGAAACCACTTATTTTTGCTTTCCCCCTAATCGGTGGTTTGATTGATCGGTCTTAATCACTCAAACCACACTCCTTGGAGACTTTTCTTTGAGAACTACAACTCGCCAGAATTTTATGCCAAATATCTAAAATACTGATTATTTTTTTGCCAAGATTCAACTTTAAAATTTAATAATCTATAAATTTGTTGCTTTAGAAATAAAATAATGCAAGTTTATACATTATTATTTTTAATTTTAGTTCCTAAGCTAATTGAATTAGGCGATTTTATTACACAAAAATTTTAAATCCATATGTACTTTTAAATTACTAACGAGCTTGCCTTATTTTCTAAGTTGAATTTTAATAATTTCCCTGCTTATGCTAATTATTTCTTACATCTTAGTCAATTTAATTCAGTTTTTATTGTTTTTGACGGCATTTTTTATCGACTAGTTATGACTGAAATAAACAAATAAATTTCGTAAATGGAAATTATTTAATTTCTATCGAAAGAGCTCATGACTGTTATAGTAAATTCGATGTGTCCTCCATAATAAATAACATTTACCTTAATGACTAAAATTCATTTCATTTGCGTTTTTATTTTTGTGCATTAGGAAAAAATTTACTAATAAGTTTACTCTCTGCATATTGCTTTTTATTTCATTATTACTTTAATTTCTTTTTACATACACTTCAAATGTTGTTAATAAAACAGAAGTATCATCTTAAGGCAATAGAATAACATGATTGTCTCATAAGTGTGTAGCCAAGAATATTATACATGTGTTATTTCTTTTTAATGAAACATAATATTGAAAAATATAGCAACACTATTGACTGCTGCACCATATAAAAAATCTCTCTCTCTCTCTCTCACACATTATTTTAATATATCAATATTAAAAAGATACTATTTCTTAAAAATTGTACTATATTAGAAATTTTCTCGATTGAAAAATAAACTACAATATTTCTGATATTAGCTTTGCTCTGCTGTGAAAATCATTATATTCGATATATTTTTTTTAATTTGCATACATGTAATAATTTTTCTACATTACGTAATGATAATATTTGATAAAATAAAATTCCTTAATAGAAATTTATTGCAGATTTAAAACGAAATAGATTTATGAGGAATATAAATAATCAAATTTTTAAACAGTAAACTGTTCAGAAGCAAAATAATGGAATTTTCTATTTAAAGATGAGCTAAGCTTTTTAATGCAGAAAATATTTTAGCTCTTTTATTTTACAAGGTGTGTGAAATGGAATGATCTTATCGAAATTGTGGATTAGTGAATCGAAATCATATTAATGCTACAATCTAAGCAATTAAATTTTTAACCAACAGAAAATAATTATTTTATTATTACCAAATTTATTTTTAAAATAAGCAAATTATTAATACGCAAGTTTTACAAATCGTTATCTTTTAACGCGATCCATATTAGGTATAAAAGAAATTTTTAAATATAATAATCTTAACCAGAGAATTTCTTTTTGTAAAATATGGTTGTATATTACTTAACTCTTCTTATTTGAATTAAAAATTAATTTTTCTGGTTTATCTTTGAAACATAAAATGGTATATTCCATATACAATTGATTTTGTTATTTTAATCTAAAAATATAATAAACGCATTTTATATTTCAAATAAACTTCTTTTTTAAAAAATTAAAGTTTTGAAAACAAAGAACATTCACTTTGAAAAATCTGAATGAAATAGTATGCTAAAGTTATATGACTATAGAAATCATAGAATGTTTAAATTTAGTTGTGTTGTTACAATCTGAAATAACGATTACAAGATATAGATGACATAAATATGATTGATTATATTAAAGGGACAAAATTGATTACAGAAATAAAATGAAATTCAAAATGAGATATTGGTTTAGAAATAAATTAATTAGCTATTCAAATTATGTAAAAATTATTTATTTTCTTAAAATACATATGAATTTGAGCTCGCAAAATAATCATTATTTATTATAAAATATAATATTAATACAATATTTAAATTCCTAGCTAATCTTTTTTATAAGAATATAGTGTTATTTATTTGAGTAAAAATAAACCATATTAAGTAAAGTTAACAAATTCAGGGCTAATTTATAGTACATTAGTTATATATGATGATCTAAAAATATAATTATAAAAAAAGATTCATTATTGAATATTCATTAACGTTCATAAAACTGATCAATTTAGAATTAAAGGCATGCTCTGAATTTATAAAATAAACAAATAAATAAAAAAGCAATCTTTCGATACCAAACATAACTTTTTCGCCTTAAGTAAATTTGTGAAAATTTAAAACATTAAAGTTTTTCTAAACTAGTAATATATAAATATTAAGAATAGAAAAATAAATGCTTATAAAAATTTTTGTTGTTTAGATTTTCAAGTCTTAAGTATATATCCTCTGTCAATTTAAATAATGATTACCTTTTCAATTTTGATAATATTTTATGATTTTTATTCTTGATATATAACTTTGTGATATTCATTATAATGAAAACATAATACTGTTTTAGCACATTTTGTATAAATTTTTTTGTACCCTGTCTCCCATTTCAACGACCTTACAATATATAGAAAAATACTTGCATTTTTTATACGTAAAAATTCATTTGAATTTCGAAAACATTTGAGATAATTTTTAAAAAAGGAACTATATGATTAAATTCAAATTTTCAGACCTAACTTGGGATTTCGATATTTATTTGTTTAGTCATTAAATCGTTTATTAATGTTAATGTTAACAATACAAAATAACAAAAACTGAAATAAAATTATTTTTTCAAAAAATAAAATGTAGTTGAAATGCAATCAAGGATATTAAATTTGAATTATAAACGCAATTTTTGAAATTTTCTGTTTTCAGAATTTTTAAAATTCAAAATAAATTGCTGTTTGGAAATTTTCTATCCAAAATTCTACCTTACTTAAAAAGAGAATATTTATAAAATTGAAAATTTTAAAGGATTCCTGCAATCTTCTATGATTTTATAAGCAAAATTTGCTGTGTATCATTTTGTTTCTCTCATATTGATACTACAATATTTTTTGTTATGCCGCAGTAGTTATAAATAGCTCCTATAGTATTCAAACATTTTTCACTTAATTATTTCCTTTCCTTAAAACCTTGCAAGTTTCTTATCACAGATAGTTGTGTGAATAGGATGAGGTATTAAATTTATATTCTCTACAAATTTTACAAGTATTCGAATATTAACAGTACTGTTTCAAACAGCTTCCCATATATCCCCTGTATATACACCGACACTTCCTTTCAATGAAGATAATTCATTGCACATGTGGTTTTCCTGTGTGGTTAAAGATGTTTTCATTTAGTTACAGATGGAATGAAAGGATTTTATCGATTACTCTTGTTGAAGTAGACATGTGAGAAACTGCTTTTTCTCACCAAGATTCATTCCAGATATATGATAATTACATAAGGGTTTTGCAATTTGTAATACAATAAAATATTACCAATGCAAGAAATTTTCATAAAAATATTTTTATAATGGAGTAATAATAGCCTCTTAGCATTTTATTATATATTATGTGATGTAAAATTAAATATGAGTTCAGTAAAAACTAGTTATAAATTTATAAGTTTCTTTCGAACAGTAATTTTGCAAAATTAAGTTGTAATGATTCTTTTGTTTTTATTTATAATAATACATAAAGTTCAGTTCATAAACGCTAGATTAATATTTAAAAAATAACTCGAGTAATGCACTTGTGAAACCAAATATTCCATTTATATTGAAATAAATTAAATGTAACAGTTTAAGATTCTTATTAGTACATGCACTGATATACATTTCAATTCAGATTGACAAATGAAGTTAATTTTCATGTATTGTTGCAAAGGATATTTTATCTAAGGTTGTTCTGTTACGAGTAGAAAAAATTAATTTAGCAAATAAATTTGGGTTTTAATGCTTTTAAATAAAAAAAAAATAAATAAATAAAAAAAAAAAAACAAATTTTATCTATGAATAAAAGAGCATATGTAATATATATTTTTAGTTCTGCTAAAAAAATTAAGTAAATTAATAATTTTAATATATTTCTAATTCATTTAGACTGTTGAATTATAGAAACGTATAAATAATCTAAATCAGCCTTGCTATGTGTGCTGAAAGTATTATAACATTGAAAGGGTTTGAAAAATATTTATTTACTTGCATTAAATAAGTATAATGTTTCTACTTCTGTAACTTTTAAAATGGAATAAATGAGACTTCATAACGTTGCTTGAAGTACATTGCTAACTTTTTTTTTTTATCATTTAATGATATCAATTGTTCGCCTTCATGTTACATATCCTCTGAGCTTACAGGCAACACACCAACTCTTTTATTAGTATAAATTACTAAATAGCAGTATATACATTTCAAATCACTATTATGAGGTCTATCAAAGTGCTTAACTCCAAGAATTGAGAAAAATGTATTTCCAGATGAAAGTGAATATATAATAAGGACGGAACACAGTAATCTCTCTCTTCCTCTCTCAAATAATTTAAAGTGCTTAGGAAAAAGAAAGAGGTGCTTAGGAAAAGCTTTCTTAAAAAAAGGTTGTCACATGTATTGAAAAAATTTAAATTCTTTTGAATTTCAAATTCATTTTCTATTTCACCAGATTGCTTCCTAATAATAGAAAATTATTTTGAGTTAATGAGAATAAGTATATTGAATACTTAACATATGTGTTTTAGGCAATTTATTTTTCGTCCATCACTTGGAATTCTTTTCGATTAAAATACAACTTTAATTTAATAAATATCTTATTAAAAATATCTAAATATTTTTTTAATATGAAATAAATAAATTGTAAAAGCAATAAATGATTTTATAATATTGTTTTAGAATGTAAATATATAAGAAATATCATAAATAAGAAAGTACACAATCAGCGAATATAATGTGTTAAAATTTCTTATGCAGAACAATGTTAATGCAAGTTTATCTACATGTATTTGGCATTAAATATAGTCTTATTTTAATATACAATGATACAGAAATGAAAATTAACCCTTTTTTTGTAAATATTTAATTTTCTTGGTCTAAAAAACTTTTTCAAATATTTAAATATCAAGTGAAAGTAATTTTTCAGTTATAGTATAAACCAAGAACATTACACACATTTGTTCACAATGTTATGCAAATTTTCTAATGTTTTGTTTAATCATTTAAACTCAAAACATTTATAGGTGAATAAATTAAAAAGCTTTAATTAATGTTTTTGAAAATAACATAATTGAAAAATAATTAAGCCTTTTATTTTCATATAAACACCACACTAATTGCTACATAGATGTATTCATATAAAGTAAAAATTTGTTTGGGTTAAGAAAAATGTAATGTGAGAAAATGTATTTTTACTAACATTATTTTATTTTATTGTAATAAAAATTTGAGAAGCTTCTGTGTCTCATTCAAAAAGGGAAGTTACCATTATACAGAATATAATAAATATACAAGAAAATGTGACAAACAACTTTCTTAATTAAACTGCGTAAGAAATCTAAAACATCATAACTTGTGGATACCGTTTTTCTTTGAATTTCATATTATTTACCAAGTCAACCTAAAAACGCTGAGGAATATCTTCAATCATTTTCAATTACACAAAAAAAACAGTTATTTATTACTAATTTTTGCTTTTTAAGTTTCATACAAAAATAAGATATACGTTTTCGTTTTAACCACTTTTACTGGGATGTACAATCTTTCTGGCAAATGCATACAGCTCTAGATAGGGTAGTTAGTGGTAAGTGACATCCCCTCCCTCTAAATTGAGTGATGTGACAGTTTTCAGGGGGGTAGGAAATGTTCCCAATGAGAATGGGAAACAGTCGACGATTTTTGTATAGTTTAGGAAGGTGGCTGTGGAATGAAAAAGTAGTACATCTGGTTTTAAAGAGGAAACATTTTTCGCAGATTCTTGAAATTTTCTGAGCCGCTGAGTCGGTTAAAACTATTTCAGACAATATTCGGAAGACAGGATTGGTGTGGAAATATTCAGAAAGGATGACACATAAATTAAGTTCGAATAATTCTGATGATAAAGTCATCACATGCCCATCACTGTTGGGGAAGAAAATGTGATTACCAACGATGTAAGGGAAATGGTATATCGTAAGGAAAATGGTATATTGTGCATAAAACAGAGCTTTTCTAACTCTAAAACAAATTTATCTATGAATAAGAGAATGTTGTGTATAAGGTGTGGCAGTTGAAGACCAATACATTATCAGGATTAAAAATTGAACGAAAACATCAATTCGGAAAATTATTGTCAAAAACTAGATAATTTAAAAGGAGCTATCCAAGAAAAGAGGCCAGCGATTTTGCAAGAAAGTGCAATCAAAAGAAAGAGACCAAGAAAAGAGTTGATAAAAAAATTTGCAGAACTAGGCTGGGAAGTTCAGCCCCGTATAACATATTCTCCTGACTTATCACCCTTCCACTATTCCTTGTTTTATCCTTGAAATTTTTTTAAATGGCAAAAAATTTTTAAAAAAAATAAAGATGTCAATCAGGCACTGTTTAAGTTTCTTGCACGAATATATGAAATTTTTTTTTAAAAAATGGGGTATAAAAACTGTCCTCAAGCTGGCAGGTAGTTATTAATAATAATAGCTATTATATTATTTAATAAAGATTATTGACGTTTAGAGAAATTTGTATTTTGTTGTATTCCAAAAATGGACAGAACTTTTGGATGGACAGAATTGGAATAACTAAATACTATGTCATTCAACCATTTTTAGAAATATTAAAATGCATAAAGTGATTATATTTGTATATATATTTCTTGATTCATTTGTTATTTTTTGCCTCTTACTAACGACAACATTTACAGCATTTTTTAACTTAATATTTTTAA
This sequence comes from Latrodectus elegans, assembly GCA_030067965.1. NCBI lineage: Eukaryota > Metazoa > Arthropoda > Arachnida > Araneae > Theridiidae > Latrodectus > Latrodectus elegans. The sequence goes on from CM057815.1 coordinate 35,117,847, forward strand.
ATATTTACATATATTTTTCTTCGATTCAAATTGCTCTAGTTAAAAAAAAATCAAGGCATACATAATTGCGTTTGTAAATGAATCTAATGATTTTTCACAGTGGTCAGACAAAATTTACCATATTTTTAAATGCTTTGATAAATTGTCAGTTTTATTTTAGAACTTTAACTTCATTTCTTTTGAAGTTATATATATGTGAGAAATACTGTCGTCTGTTATAAAGTTCTGAAAAGATTAAGTAATCCTTATAGATGATTTATAGGTATTTTATTTTTATTTCTATGTAATATGCAATTTGTTAGTTGATTATTAAACATTTTTTATATAGATCGAAACGTAAATTCTTTAGGAAAGCGAAGTTTTGTACAAAAATTTGCTCTTATTTGGTGCATCAAAGTTTAAATTATCAGGCTTTTAAAATAAGGGAATGTTATGAAATTTGAAATATATTTTTCTCTCATATAACTACTAAAAAGTTTTAAAAGGCTTAAATTTGATTATATATAAAAGCTAATTTTTATCCCAGTTTTAAAATATTTTTAGAAATTCACTCGTTGAGAATGATAAAAATTCAGTTTAATTATTTTTTCTTTTGTATTTCTAAATTCAAAATACCCAAGGAATTAAAATTTGAAAGAGACAAACTCATTATGTAATTCGAGATGTTTTCAAAAAATTCTGTTTTAAGTGGTTTAAAATTATCTTTTTATGTTTTCTCATGTGAAACTTTTAAATTGTTTTGGTTATTGGAAATGAATTATTTTCATTATTGTTATTAGTACCAATATTCATTGAAAATTTTGAAAGCATTAAATTCTATAAAAATTAATTAAAGTTAGCTATCAATTTATTAGATTCGTACAAAAGAACCATTTCATATACTGCGCCTAATGTGCCCTAATTAAAATTGTAGCCCATAAGATTGGCAATCTAATTTTAACATGACCTGATAATGAGCGACGATCCTAAGGTTATTGTTTGTACAGAATGGAAAATTTAAGAACCACTTTTACCCACTTCATGCCTATACCACCTTTAATGAATTCCTTACAATTTATCGAAATTGTATATGCATTTTTAAAATACTATTCAAAACTATTTAATTTAAATCGTTGTTAAAACCTTAATTTAAAATATATTTTTTAAAAATCTTTATGAAGATAAAAATATAAAGAATACTCTTAACTTTCAACGTAGTTTAGTATTGTTTATTGTATAGTTTCATTGATAGCTTTACTATCGCGAATCACGTGTAAATTAGTTTTTTCCTATTATATTTATGTAAGATAAGGATTTATTTTGGTTAACATAGTAGAATAGATAAGATTCTTAATGAAAAAAGAGGTAAAATTTTCTCGGAAACATATTTATTGAGATGAATATTTGAAAATTTTCTGGATGCTAACGTTTGCAACACAGCTTAGATTTATCCGATGCTAACAATTAATCATCTTAAATGAATCATTTCTTCAAATGCATGATGTTATTTAAGAGATTTGAGTAATGAAAAATTTTAGAAGTGATTTATGATTTCCACAAGTCTATATAGTTCTTTAAAATTTGATTTTATCCTCTACTTAATTTTGCTCTATTTTTGTAAATGTTCTAAGATATTGCACAAGTTAAATAAAAGCTTCTCACGAACTATAAAGTGATCATATATATTATTAAATTACTTGAAAATAGAAATGATATAATTTATGTTATTTAAACAGTACAATTAAGAAGACATTTTAAATAATAATGGTGCATTAAAAATTAGAATGAATCAAATGATCTTTAATCAGAATAATATTATCTCGGATAAAATAAATAATAAAAGTGATTAAAAATAAGTATTGAATTGTATTTTGTGTAAAAAAATTAGGGTATTTAAAATTTAAAAACTGCATATATATTACATATTAAATAATTTAAGGAAGGATTAAAATGTACTATGAATGAACGACAAGTTTTAAAGCAGATTTAAATTAATCGTCAACCCATTATGTTTCTGGAACTATTGCTCAATAGTAAGTAATGGGAAAAGTGATTGTAGTGATTTTTATTCTAGATGTAGAATTATTGAGACGATTAATATATTATATTGTTGATATAATAAAATTCATATATTTTAAAATCATGCATATTTGTTATTCCCATGAAAGACTATACATCACTTAAACATTATAGTGTTAAACATATATAAACATTATAGTTCACAGAAATTTAGTATCATGATAAAAAATAATACTGTAAATTTTTTTAAAAAATCTTTCAGTTCGGGTTTTTATCCTAAACGCCTTAGTAAGTAGCATATCTTTTGTTCATTTGTTTTCGTTTTAGATGTTTATTTAAAATTAAATTTTCCTGTCTTTAAAAATTAAATGATTGCACAACCGTATTGTTATAAAAACTGTTTTAAGAATTGCACAATGACAGAAAAAACAATTCAATGAACTTTACAATTTTAAAAATTTCCTAGATTTGTAATTAAATTAATAATAAACTTATTGCGAAATAAAGATTTCCACTAGTTTCCTTTCTCTTTAGTCATAAAAAGACAAAAAGCAAACAAATACAGAATCAATAAATGCAGTTATTATTTCAACTTAAAAATGCTTGTTTGCAGTTTTATTATTTTTCATATTTTTGACAATAAATTGAAAGGAGGCTCTGATAAAAAATAATTTTGTTTTACTAACTGTATATTCTGTAGAAGTTTAAGACATAAAAATGACCATTCGGTTTTACTTTCAATTAATGCAAGCCTTTTCTAGTCTTGAATTAGGCTTACAATTAATCATTTCATAAGAAAATATAAGAATGTGATGTAATGCTTAAAATGCGAACTGTGTTGGTCAGATTCCTGAAAACTTAAATCATGGCAACTGAAGATATGCTATGAAACCTCCATAAACTCCGGGTATTAATATTTCATAAAATATCTAGAAAACACAATATATGTTACAATATGAATGAAAATATGTAGATGATTGGTTGAAAATATCAAGAAGCCAGGTCTATCATATTATATTCCTATGCATTGGAACTCTTATATTTCATATTGTAAAGCTTTCATACTAGAGTCAACTGGATAAATGATTAGCGTACCATCAAATTCGAAAATAAATAAATTATTTACTCGATAGGTGAACAAGTGAATGATGAAGATGCAAATAAGCCGAGCATACTGCAATGATAGTTATTTTTACGGTATTCCTGATCAACACAAAAGCTTAGCTTGTAATATCATTACAATGTATAAATAGTCTTCAATGGTTTATATTCGCTTATTATTAAATGACTTATACTCTATTAAAGCACAAAGATAGCATGATACATTAAACAAAAATAAACTCGTAGATCTCTTCTAGCAAAGAGTAGACATGGAGATAAACAATAACAGCAATTAGACACAAGGATAGTATAATTCACTAGAATCATGCTTCATTAGACACAGGATTTGTATGATTCACCAGACAGAGCTATTATGATTCACTAGACACAAGAATAGTATGATTCACTGTACCCAAATAAATTTGTTCATCTCACCTAGCAGAGGTTGTATAAGGAGATTAGCAATAACAACAACAACACCAACAACTAGGCACAATGATAATATGATTCACTAGATACAAGGATAGTATCATTCAGTAGACAAAAGACTAATATGATTCACTTGAGACAGGGATAGCAGGATTCACTACTCACAAAGATAACATGATTCATTACACACAAGGATAGAATAATTCACTAAACACAAGGCTAGAATGATTCACTAGATACAAGGATGTCATGACATAATTCATTAGATACAAGGATGTCATGACATAATTCATTAGATACAAGGATGGCATGATTCAGTAGATACAAGGATAGTATAATTCACTAAACACAACAATAGAATGATTCACTAGATAGGACATGGATGTCATGACAGGATTCATTAGAAACAAGGATGGCATGATTCACTAGACACAAGGATAGTATAATTCACTAAACACAACGATAGAATGATTCACTAGATACAAGGATGTCATGACATGATTCATTAGACACAAGGATTACATGATTCACTAGATACAAGGATGGCATGAGTCACTAGACACAAGGATAGCATAATTACCTAGACATACGGATAATACGATAATATAACGTCATTCACAGCTGAAGCACATATGCAACATATTATAATAAAATAAATATAGTTCATTTATTGGTGATATTTATTTCACATTAAAAGGTATTAAATTTGCCAAGTTATTTTTCAATGAATTTTATTTTCGTTGAAAAAAGTTATCAATGAAAATATGGTTCCTTAATTATAAATTTGTTTCTGATTCATAATTTCGTCACTTAGAAAATATAATAAGGACCATTAATAAAAATATTTAAAGAAAAATATATCTTTTACCGTAGCACTTTTCTTCATCCGTTCCATCGCCACAGTCATCTATCCCATCACATAAAGTAGTGATTTTTACGCAATTTCTATTTCTGCATTCTTTCATTCCTTTCTCACAAACATCTAAAATAATATTAGTAGAAATTTACTACCATTTTTCCAACCAGACAATATAAAAATTTACAAACATTTTAAGTAAAATAAATTTGTATAGAAGTTAAGATATTTTCAGTAATTTAATAGCGTATTAATTAAATAGTTGTTAATATTATTGAGATATGCAAATGCGAAATATAAATATGTTGGAATTTAATATAGACACATTTTACCAGAACTATAATGAAGAAAAAGAAACTTTAAAAAAAATTATGTGAATATACAGATTACTTTAAATCACTTCAAAGTTTTAAATCCATTATGTAAGTAATAGTTTTAGTCATAAGAATTGATTTTAAAATTTTTAAATGATCTGTAAGTTTAGAAAATTTTAATTAAGAATTTGAAGAATAGTTAAAGCTCTTAATAAAAAAATCTTTTCCAAATGAATATAATAATAAGTGTTTTGTAAAAAAGTAATTGAAGCTGATGACAGTTGGTTTCTCATTCTTATTGACGATTTTACAGTTTTAGATTTTGAAGCTAAACTAATGTTTATTATTTATATTAACTATAAATATCATATACACAGGATAATGGGAAAAATTCCCATCATTTGTATCATTTAATTTAAAATATGGAAAAATATTTAGAAACTACATAATGTATAATAAAATAAATATTGTCACGAAAGAATATATTTTTATTCATGATAAAATTAGAAGAAATGATTTTTAAGTTGTGTATTGAAAATTCTTTTGGAAAATTTTAACTGAAAGCTTTTGAATAAATGAATTTGAAAACATCGTTGCTTAAATATACTTGTAATAATGAAGAAGAAACAAATTAAACTTGAAACATTGAAATTTGTAGGTAGTATAGATATAAGTACTTTAAACAGATTACGAATAATATAATATAAGCTTTTATTTCATTTTTGAATACAGAAGTCAATTACCATGAAGAAACTTTTCTTCAAAAGAAATCTTCAAAGTAAACAAAATATGCACACTGACTGTCGACAATCCCCAAGAACTTCATCAGAGGCCTTTGCATTTACCACATGCCCCCGTATAATGCTCAATCTCATCAATTGGAATAATGAGCCTATGGTTTTTCGAGGAAAATGAACAGACTGTAACTGTGACTTCAAATTGTTATGTGAACACGCGAGAAAGTGATTTTGCCATGACTTGAAGAAATGCAATTAGTGGAAGAATGGTTTCAGCAGAACAAAGTATACTTTGAGGACATCGATAACTATGGTTGCGGAATCACTTCCACGCATGCCTTATTTCAATGAGAAGTGATTTGGAGTGGCTAGCGCATTCCCTTTATTTGGTTCTATGTAATTTATTTTTGTGGTTGGTTTTTAAAATCACACCTCTATACCAACCACCCATAAACTTTGGAAGCTCTGAAAATAAATATTCAAAGGGAAACAACTAGCATACCTAGAAAGGTGCTGGAATATTGAGAAACAGAAGAATTCAGTCCACAAAGTGTTTATCGACAACGGCAGTATAATCACTTGCCTAATATGATATTTAAACTATGCAAACTAAAATTTTAAATATATATCCTTTGTATGCAAAAAGTAAATAGAAATATAATTCTTTTTGGGTTATTGCAAAACCAAATGAGGAAGTCAGTTAGCCGCACTATATAGAACACCATTTGGTCAAAATAATATTTTTTCTTTGGAAATAATAATATCGAGTTATAAATTAGGAACAGAAAAATTATCAGGTCTGATATATACATAAATCCATATAGAATGCTTTGAAAACATTTAAAAAATTTAAAATAGTCACAAATTTTTAAAATAATTTCATGAAGTGATGTATATTACTAAAAACTAAATTTGTTTTGAAAAGGCTCTGGTTTTTTAAACTTGCTTTTAAAACTTATAGGGGATTCAGTTCCTCTTTATCATAGATTAAATTTTGAAAATATGTTCATCGTAATAAAGATGAGATTGTATTGGGTTGTTCGGAAAGTCATTTCGTTTTTCATGAAAATGAAAAACGTGCTGCAAATTAATAGTGTATTGCATTGCACATTGTTCTTTCTAGTCAAACAGCTTTTTTCATCTTTCTGGTAGTAGCACGATTTCACAGTTATAAATCATTGATTTTTGCTAGCAAAAAGCGGATCCATGTAGGAAAAACGAAATTACTTTCCGAACAACCCAATATAAAAAAATATTGAAATTTCATTTAAAATATGCTTATTTTACTGTAAAATTTATTTTATTTTTAAAATTGATGCAAATTATGTAATTTAACCAATTAAAGAAAAGGAATATAAAATATCTGACTATTGTTATGAATTTATTTCTTATGAATGAAGAAATTAAATGCATATGTATTCTATATTAATCAGTTATCATTTGTGCTTTCAGATATTTTACTATAATTTTCTGTTAAATCCTTTTATATTAACAAATTTACACTTGTTACATACCTGCAGACACCAAAATAATAACTTTACAATTTTTTGTGTCTGGTAATGTTCCATGATTTTGTATAATATTAATTTTAAATATACACTGACTGACATTGTAAATGCAACACCAAGAAGGAGTGGTCAGAAAATTATGCAAATTTCAAGTTAGAGACACATTGCCGAGTTATGTACATGATGTAAAATGCGCATCTCTTCATCACACATAAGATAAGATATAAGGTTAGGAATTGGCAGAGAATTGGAATAATCATTGTAAATTTGTTCTTGTCACAAAGGATGCCTGTAATTGCACAGAATGCCAGACCATCATCGTGAGTTCCAGCAGACAAATGAGTTTGCGAGAATATAATAATCGGATTCAGAAATCGCAGCTGACCACGCCCACTGAGCTCTTGCTGTGACGAAGATGGTTGAAACAAGGAACTGTGGAGCGTTTGCGGGGTACGGGTGAAACCAGAATGACGTCAGAAAGCGTGGATCTACGCCTGCAACGGGATGTGGTGGCTTCACAAAGCGTTTACCGAAATTATGCAGCATGTGCAAGAGACCCATATCGAGCAGAGCCATTTGTTGTCGATTGTTTGCTAATGGCTTGCGCTTATGACGACCGTTAAGAAGATTGCCATTGACTCCATAGCATAGACGCCAACGTCTGGAATGGTTCCGGATTAGAATGATGGAGTGGCACATGATTGTTTTCTCATATTAATTTCGCTTCTGCTTTTTATGAGATAGTCACTGCGTACCAGTATGACATCGAAGTGGAGACACGTCCAATTCTGCAGCAATGGTGAAACACTCCACCTCACGATAACGTGGCTTCATGATTTGGGGCACATTAGCGTATGATTCCAGGTCACCTCTAGTTCGTATCAGTACACGAAACTATGACAGCCCAACGTTACGTAGAGGATATGCTGCTGCCGGCAATGCTCCTTTACGTTCAGAGGGGCTCAATGCCCATAAGCAGATAACACCCAACTGCATATTACTTACATCTGCCAACATGACCTGCAAAGTGTACATGTGATATTTTGGCCACCGTGTTCACCAGATCTCTCACCAGACGAACACGTGTGGGATATGATTGAATGCCCTTTGCAGACCCTACCAATGCTTCCTTCAGATGATACACATTGGAAAATGGTTGGTAAGAAATAGGGATCCATTTCTCAAGACGCCATCTAAACTCTCATTGATTCTGTGCCTAAACATGTTGCTTATTGTATAGTCCTCCACGGTGGTCCTACTACCTGCTGACTAAAACCTCTGTTATCACTCTGAATTATGCACATCATTTCGAAATATAGATCACTTATTGTTCGCTGCTGTTTCTCTCTATTCTCCGAGTTTTGTCACTTTCTTGCAACTCCTTCATGGTTCTACATTTTAATGTCGGGGAGTGTGTTTCAATTCTCAACGAAACCACTTTTAAATATACAAAAAAAAATATCAATGACAAGAAATATTTAATAGGAATTCATAAACATGAAATTTTATGGTTAACAACCTTTTAATTTTATCTGTTACAGTTTAAATTTCTTAGCAATTAAAAAAAGGTCATACTTAGTACAAAAGTTACCGATGGATACTAAGTTTATTTACATATTTACCTGAAGTGCTTTGCGGAGAGTAAGTAATGTTGAATCCTCTTCTTGAAGCAAAGCTGTCAGTTTTCAAGACCAGTTGAAGTGCATGTGATTTGGAAACGTAGTCGTTAGGAATGCGGTTACCACAATGCATGGCTAGAATTTTACCTTTTCCATCTGAGTCAAAATCATGGATACCGAGGGAATCTGCTTGACAGGAATCAGTCTGGTCAATGTCCATAACATTGAATTTTATTCGAACATGCTATCAGAAAAATATATCATATAATATTTATTGTGGTTTTTTTCCCTTAATGGTATTATAATCGAAAAAATATTTAAAACTTATACTTAAATTTATACGAAAGTTGCTTAATTTGTTATATAGAATACCAGAATAATTCTTAAAAATGTTTTTAATGCAAATTATCTAATATAAATCCTAAAATTCTATATTTCAAAATAGATATTTTTGCTTAGAATTAAACATTATATTTAACACAAATTTAAAGAGAAATATGAATCTTTAATAGAAATTAGAGAATTAAACATTGTATGGCCAAAAAATGTTACAACAGTTTTTGGAAATATTTTGGTTTTCTAGCATACAAAAACTGATATCTGCTGATAAAAATAATTAGTCAAAATACGGCGTTAATAAGACAAAAAAGAATTTTCCGTTTAAAAAAGGTAAACTTCATGAAATGTGAGGGCTATAGGATATGTTGTCATACATCATCTGCAAGTGATTTTATCCAAAAGTACTTTCTAGATTAAATTTTTCAACAAATTGCTTTTTCTTTGAGATAAGACGTCAAAAAATACTTATCTTGTATCTTGTTTATAAATATTAAGAATTAAAGAGACAGCTATATTCTCAATCAAAAACTTAAAAAATATGGTTTTTATTTGTGAGAAATAAAGTGGAATAAAGTTGGTTGCTTTATGAGAATCATCACTTGATCTATAATTGCTTATCTTCCTCAGAAATTTCTGAATTTTTAAAAATATTATAATAAATCTTTTACCATTAACATTTTATTAATAACGAGGAAAACTATTGGTTAGAAGTAATCCTAAATATGCTAAAATAACTTTTCAAGAATTTATTTTCAAAAAACGATGCAATCTTAAAAAGCGATTTCTGGTAACAAAATTTCAAAATAAAAACAAATTTGATAATTAAAAGTAAAATTTAGTTATTGTATGGAAATTTTTGGTAAATTTCAAAAGATTACTAACAGCGTTTTAAAATTATTAATTTGAAATAAAATTAATCAAAGTTTAAAGTCTTGAATTTACTCCAAACTAATATATGTTCTTATTTAGGATAATCATTCAAAGAATGAAAAGGAAGGAAACGAAATTGGTAAAAAAATAGGAAAGAGTAAAAAAGAAAATATGTAAATACCGTGAATATGCCAAATTTATTATTTTAAGTAGTTAATTAAAAATGAATAACATTTAAAATTTGAAAATACAATTGCTTATAAAATCTTGGATTTGTTTAAATTTTTTAAAAAAAATTCTTGTGTGCAGACGATTTTAAAATTTATTAATTTTTCAATTGGATTACCATGTTAAATATTAATTTAATTAGCAAGCAATGGACAATATAAATATCAAAACGAAATGCTGCAGTTAGAAAATATAGCTTTCTATCTAAATAAATCTTGATATTTTTCTTTTTTCTTCAAACTAATAGCCATTTCTCTACTCCTTATAAGAAGCAATATCTTTGGGAGATTTTCGATTTATATGGTAATATCTGTGATAATTTAAAATCAAATAGCAAAAATTTAATAGATTTTAGAGGAATGTTCGAATTACACTGAATGTAATATTTCAAGAAAGTAAACATTTCATATTTTATTACATATTATATAAATGTGCGATTTTAAACAAATTAATATTTAAATTTCAAACTTGTTGATGCAAAACCATGATCTCCTTAGAGAACTTGCTAGAAATTTTGAGATTAATCATCTATGCTCATGAATTCGTAATTATGAATTTAAAATAACTATACTGAATTCATTATAAAACATTTTCCAGTATTTAGGTGATGTTGCTCAAATCTTTTGACCAATAAAAAAATCAACTGTTTTTCAATTATTGTGCTACCATTTACATTATACAGACTAAATAATAACAATAAAGCTTGAGAGTTTCAAATTTAATTTGAGATAAAATAATTATTGTGCATACAAACTTAAAATATAGTTTGAACATTAGTTAAAAGACTTATAAACTCAGTTCAGTTATTACCATTCCTTTTGGTGCTTGAAGTTGATACGAGCATATCACTGAATCAGGATAATTCTCATTCTTCTCGAATCCAGGACTGTATACGTTTCCAGTTTGTCGTACATGAATGACTTTTGGACGAGCTATTTGATTTCCAACAGTCAATGTACTAATACAACCTTCCTCAAGAACTGGGGAGGGTAAAAAATTTTACTATAGAAATCATATTAGATGCAGATTTTTTAAATGTGTGACATTGTAAATTTTTAAGTTAAATTTTAATGTTTAACCAAAACATTAATTTTCTTAAATATCTAATTTATTATGTTGTTGTTGTTACTAATGACACTTGGAAAAGCCAAGATCGCTATGCCTTGGCTATGCAAATTTAAGCCAATTGGGCACGTCTTTCATTTTGATCAGAGCACCATGAAGGTGAAAGTACGATTTTTGCTCTTCAAATCCTCTGATAGATGGTATACCAGAGGATCAACTCCCTCAATTTTGGCATTGATCTGAAGTGGGAGTAAATTTCTCCAGACCATTACACCCATGGTAACTGCTCAACGACCGACCACAGGACTTTCGATTCCGCAGATTTAACGAGCATGTATATCGCATGTACTCGGTGGGTCTTTGGAAGCATTGGGAATCGAACCCCATCCTTCCGGATGGAAGGCTGATACCCTAATCAATAACCTACAACGTCCCTAATTTATTTTAATTATTGAATCGTTCTATTCATAATGCTTATATTAAGGATGGATTTTTATTTTCATATCAATTTATTTTTATACGAATATTTTCGAATTTATTATTTTATAAACTAAAGGATGTTATGCTTTTCTAGAAATAACGAATTTAGAATTTTGATGGTTTTAATTTCTTTCACCCAAACAATATAAAAATTGTTGCGTGATTTTTAAATGAAAAAGTTATGCTTAGAACACATAATATTTTTTCCTACGGCGGGCACTTGGGTAACGAACCATACGCCACTAAAAGGCCAGAAACGGCTACTCATTTGATGTTACCCAGTGGGTACCTGTGAACCAAGTCACGGAGGTGAGTAGCATTGCCGACGTCATACCAGAACAAACCCATTTATAGGGTGGGCCACATTTATACATCATTACAGAAGAAAGGACAGAGAGAACAGAGAAAGAAAGTCACATCCATGCCCGAATCAGGACTCGAACCCGGGAGCCAAAGTTCAGGAGTTGGAAGCGCTAACTACTCAGCCATCAGTCGGCTGAGATGTGAATAGTAAATAGGCAAATAAAATATTTAAAATAAATCTACTTTGATTAAAAGAGATAAGTACAAATATTAATCATTTTTAAGAATTACTTTACACATTTGGTTCTGAATTTCATTTATTTTTAGTAGTCTTAAAAGCATTTCTATTTTAAAAGGTATTTAGAAAAATGGAAAGATAAATTAAATTTACCGTCTCCTTTCACAAGTACCCCGCATGAAAGGATGGAAAGTAGAACCAGCCACATTTTCCAAGGTGATTTAGAGCTTTCTTCTCCTTCGAAATGCCACCCGAAAGCATATAATTCAATTTTTTTTTTTAAAAATCACACTTTCTTATCAGATAGTGCTATTTTAAACACCTGGTTGTTCTCAGCGTTAGAGATTTCACCCTTTACGTGATTAAAATTGTTTTCTTTTATAGCTGAGCAAATCTGAAATTTAATATGATAATATTTTGGAGATGGAGATAGTGTAATTATTTCTCTCTGAAAAATATTACTTGCGCATGAAACAATTCTAAATTTGGATATTTTATAAAAGTTTGATTTTAAATTTGGATGTTTATGAAGTTATCGGCAAAAATAATTAAAATCGTTTAATGATTCTTGATTCTAGAGTTGAAATACATACATATAAAAAATTTAAATTAATCCGAATATGATACATCTAATGCATGAATTAATAAAATAAATATAGTATGATGCGTACCTCCAGTGCATTATTAAGTAATTAAAAATGCATAATTTCTTCAAATATATCTTATAAATTAGTTAAAAATAACATTGTCTGCGATCACATAATAAAAAAAGTCATAATCTATGCAAATATTTTATATCCCTATTTTGATTTACATAATGCTTTACTTTAACACTTGAAGTTGTTTGATAACTAAAATGTAAAAGTGTGGGTAAAATAGCACACAGTAAAAAAGATTGTTTCAGTTATTTAAAAAGGACTCATAAAATGGTTAATAAACTTTGAAAACCACCTTTCAACTATATTGTGAAATTTAATTGCTTAGAAAAGAATAAAGTTAGCAATATGATAGAATTAAAAATTCCATTTATTACTTTTTTTTTTGAATTTACACAACAACAAAATCTCCTTATTGAGTCATATGTAATACCATTTTTATCTGTTAATTATAAAGAATGAACTATTATTATTGTTTACATATTAACATTTTACAATTGCGAAGAATTTCATTTAGTTGCAAATAAAATTTTCTGTTTCGCACAAATGGTGATTAATTTTTATTATTTTACAATTTACAAAATAGTTTGAAAGGTAATGCGATTTTCTTTCGCAAAATGAAAATGCTAATAACAAGAGGTTTTTACAAATGTTATAAAATTTTTATTATCGCTCTATTATTTTGTACTTACAATTACTTAAATATTTTTGGAATGAAAATTTCATGCTGGAAATCTTGATTAATCTATTTTACCCTCTTTACAATCCCTTTATTTTTCACAAAGGTATATAGAAAATTCTATAGAAGGAAAAAAATATATATATAAAAAAATAAATAAAAAAAATATTAGATTTTTTAAACTGTTTTAAAACATATTTAAGAAAGCTGAAATTCAGCAAATAAAACATTACATATAGTAAGATAATTGTAAATAAAATGTTATAATATTTATCAACAATTGCTAAATTACATTAATATATAGACTTAGGCGGGAATAGGACTTCAAACCTACATATTTTTGGAGTTCTGTTCTCCTGAGTGTCTAGATATAATGAAAAATATTTTCTATTAATATATAATAAATCACTCAATAAAGAATAATTTTACATTTAATGTAATTAATATAACTTTAATGAAAATAATTTTTTTGAAGTATGATATATAAAAATATCATAAACACTTTTATTTAATTCAACAATTCTGTAATTCTTATAAATAAAATATTAAAAAAAAATTTTCGCAAATGGAAATTTTTAAGTATTATAACAAATAATATTATAGTTAAAGATTTTATCATTTTAGAAAGAAATATTCACTTTATAAGAAAGTTACTACAATTCTTACGAGCTTCCTAAAATCTTAATGTACTCTAGAAATTTTACTGCTTAAATGTGGAATGGTTATTCGAAAACGTAACTGTGTATTTACTACGGAGAAAGTAAAAATAGATAGATGTTTTTTACTTAATTTCCGCAAGCAAACTTCTTTTCTAAGAAATAAAAATAAAAAGTATGAAACACTTAATGGGAATTCGATGCTAGTTTTTTCAGTATTCAGTTTTGTTTGGAAACTGAAACCAGAAAAAGTTTCATTTTTATAACAAGGCATACTTTTCTGACGAAGACTTGTTTTTTACTGTCTCCTTGAATCGAAAAGTTATATTATTAATATCTTTCTTTTTTGTGTGATCAGAATTATTTTTATATCCTGCCACTATTCTTGGTAAAATTTCTTTACATTTGGTGAGCTTGTATCAAGCACATGGCTGAAGGTTTTCGATAATCATTAATGGAAGTTGAGTTTAATAAAACTAATTATGATCGCATTGGCCACCAAGTAAAATATCATTTTTGAGAAATGGTTACTAGGTTAGGGGATATTCTACGTTCTTTCAGAACCAAATTACAGTGATCCAATTTTGGAACAAGAATATCAAACCTGCTGGGTGCTTCTTATACATCCAGAAAACTGGGCTACTCCTTACAACTTCTCATACAAATATAAAACTGATCTACTCTATACAACCTCTTATACAACTGAAAAACTGGGATATTCCTTACAATTTCTTATACATCTAGAATACTGATCTACTCCTTTAAACCTCTTATACAACTAGAAAATTGGGCTACTCCTTGCAACATCTTATACAACTATAAAACTGGGCTACTCCTTGCAACTTCTCATACAAATATAAATCTGATCTACTCTATACAACCTCTTATACAACTAAAAAACTGGGTTATTCCTTACAATTTCTTATACATCTAGAATATTGGGCTTCTCCTTACAATTTCTTATATAACTAGAATACTGGTCTACTCCTTTAAACCTCTTATACAACTAGAAAACTGGGCTACTCCTTGCAACATCTTATACAACTATAAAACTGGGTTATTCCTTGCAACTTTTTATTCAACTAGAAAGTTATAACATTGAATTGGGAAGACAAATTGTTTAAGATTTGAAATTAAAGTATGAGTAATTGGTGAAAGTTGTTTGATATGATTTGACTTTGAAAACATAAGCATTTGTAAGCAATGTTCATTGTATCGTACAAGCAAAACAAGTATGGTAGATGATTGGTTTATCACCCTGAAATGGCGGATAATGTTACTCAGAAGTAGAGAATGTTAAACATCTTCAGACTATTAGAAATTAGTCGACATATATTCGTTATATATCATTGCGCAGTTATATTTCATTTGCATATATGATTTAACTCAATAAAGCTTATGGAGTCATATTGAGATTCAATTCCATTGACGCATATTGAGAGCTTTGCAATTTATATTTGTCTCTAGAACACAAAATGAATTATTTCAATAATGTAGCCTAACTTTTTTTTTAATACAAGTCGTTTCAGTCTGACTAGAGATTCCTTAAAATTTGAGAGAATTATTGAGATAGATAGAATCATGCGAATACATTTCTTTTTTCTAGTATCGTGAGGAAGAGAGATTATTTGTAATTCTACTGTCACTTCGGAAACCATTGTTTGTTGTTTTTCTTGACACCACAGACCATTAAAGGTGTGATCAACGATGAATAGAGAGACAGAAAAGGCACATCAGCAAGTGTCTGCCCAAACAGTTTAAGAGTGAATGGAGCAGAAAACATCATTAAACTGGATTGTCAGCAACAATGACTTAGGTTACCCATGATGCCAACGATGCATAATAGTGTGATCAACAATGAATAAATGTTTAAAAAATGCAAAATGAAAATTTATATTCTTATGATAATAATAATTGTTTATGGTCTTTTTATAAGCATATCTACCTCAATGATTCTACTTTTCAATAATTTAATATCTTAGTACATTCACATTTAAGCACAAAAGTGGTATTTGCTTAAAATAAATATATCATGCATAATTCATTGATTTTTCAAACAATATGTCCAAGCATAGATATTACAAGTTCGCCTGAAAGTTTAAAACCTAATTGAAAGACATGGAAAAAAGTTTATCCAAATCTGATGCCAGAAAATGTAGAAGAAATCAAATTAATTTAATGATATCTAATTAGGAATAAGAAATTTATTAAAGTAAATCACATATTTCCCACTTTGGCCAAAGAATAAATGTGTTGCCAGTTTTCACCTCGCTGCTGGCTATGAATGTCTTTCTAAACATCTATATCGTTTGAAAATATTGTTAAGTCGTTTTTGCCAATTGCGTAAGGTACGGGAAGAAATGGGCATAAGCCATTTGAATCATTGCACTGAAACCCTATTGAGCTCATTACACTAATGAGAAAGATATGGCGAATTCGTACAAAATGAATGATTAATAGATTTACTGTGGTTTCATTTTTTTTAGCTAAATTTATATTACTATAGTTCTAATTTTAATGTTTGTTATTCTGACTATAGTTGTCTTTTAATCTGCCATTAAAAAAAAAAAAAAAAAAACTCTAATTTGGAAAATTCTGTAAGTATTTTCGCCAAACAAATCACAGTCGCTTTACGATAATTGATGACAGTAAGGGTATCGATATTTTCTGAAGTAATACGTCTATATTTTTGATTAATTGATGACAGATTTAGTTAAAAAGGGGTGGAAAAGTGGCTTACAATTGATACTTTTTTTGATCATCACAAATACAAAATTAGTATACATACTTAATTCTATTTCAAATTAAATGAAAATGAAAATACTGTGAACTGATCTTTGAAACTTTTATTAATATCTTATAAAATCCTTCAGCTAAACGCAATAATTAATAAAATTAATTCACGTGAATTATTTTTATGATAATTTTTACTTAAAATTATCCTTTAAATTTAAAAGTACAAAAAAAATTTAGTACATCTACTTTACTAGAAATATTATTTTATTTCTATTTTACACGTAACTACTTGATGTCAATATAATTGAAATTTTTTTATTATTACTGACAAATGAAAAATTGTTTTGCTTTACGTTACTAGGTGTTTAGGAATTTCATAAAAATTGAATATAACGTAATAAAAAAATTAGGATTAGATAATTCAAACTTCAAATGATGTTAGTTTTGCAGAGTATCCATTTTTCTGTATGCTTTATACAATAACTAATAAAAAATTTTAAATAACATTTTTAATGAAATGTGTATTAATGCAAAATAAATTCATTTTATAGGCACAACCTAATCATTTTAAATGAATATCAAAAATAGAGAGAAAGTTTAATTAGTTGGTAAAAGTAGATTTTTTCAGTGTTTTCGGACAATGAAATTAAGTATTTTGTGATCACTTTGATTGAAATAAAATAGTTTTAATTAAAATAAACTTTTACTTGAAATGAAATTTTTTAACATTCAGGGTATTTAAAATGTATTTTACAGAATACACTGAGTTTAAAATTAGAGATTTTATTTTTAATATGGGTAATTCAGGAGAATAATCATTGCTGAAAACATATTTGAAGTTACATTTTGAAAATTCTACGGAAGATGGCGCTGCAGATTTAAAATGATGGAGAACATTTATTTTATATATGAAAAATTTATCACAAGCGTTGTGCATAAAAAAAGAGTAGTATAGAGATTTGAGTTCGTTACGAATTTTATTAATAATAAATGAGGGAATATGTATTGTAAGACATTATTTGAGAAACAATCTTTAAGTTTCAAATATAAATTCATATTCTATATATATATATATAAATTTTACATATCTTTTCCATTTTTAAAAATTACCTTCTTAAAAAACCTAAAGATTAAATTGATTGATAATTTTAACACTTAATCACACAGCATTATTTTGGATAAAATTTTTTTATACAGCATTTAGAACTGTTCTAACATTTACAAGAAATGTACATCTGTTTGTAAAACACTACATACATCTTTCAATTTTAAAACATTGGATTTTATGAGAATAATTATACATTTTGTCATTTTGTTAATCACACAACTGACCTCTTTTATATATATATATAAATATAAATATATATATATATATATATATATATATATATATATATATATATATATATATATATACGAGGGTTTTTGAGATATGCGTAGACAAGAATTTACAAAATAAAAATAACTGTTTAATTTTAAAATACAAAGTATTTTAACATAGAAGACCATTTTTTACTGATTTACTTCAACTTGTTTAGCATAGAATAAATTTTAAACAGCAGAGAAAATGGAGTTGACGAGAGAACATTTTCGCTCTATGATTTTCTACGATTTTAAAGCAGGATTAAATCAAGAAGAATGCGTTATATGGTAGCAATTAGCATTTTGTGATGAATTTCCAGCTCATGCTACTATATTCAGATGGTTTAGAGAATTTAGAAGGGATCGCAATTTTCTTTAGGATGAAGAACACACAGGAAGGCCATCGTCGGCAGTAATCCCGGATAATGTGTCTCCCATACGAAAAATGTTAATGGATGATAATTGCTGTACTTACCAAATGATACCGAAGGAACGTAACATCGGATCCGTAGCCATACGCAAAAAATCATTCATGAAGAATTACATATGAAAAAAGTAGTTTGCCGTTGAGTTCCCCATAATCTAACTGAGCACCTAGAAGAGTAGCGTGTCAGAATCAGTAAAGAAACTCTTAAATTGCGAAATGATGGTGGCCACCGCATGATTTCTAAAATTGTAACAGAAGATTAAAAGTACATACCGTTTTTTGACGTTCCAACACGTCAAGAAAGCAAAGTATGGGTCTTTGAAGATGATCCCAATCCGACAATGGTGAAAAAACAACGCACGCTGAAAAAGTGATGTATGCCGTTTTCTTCAGAAATACGGGATTGGTTGAAGCCATCAAGTTGGGAGGACAGAATACAGTAACAGCAAACTGGTATACCACTAAATGTTTTCCCGAAATTCTATGAGAACTGAATGTTAGGGGACTAATGCTTCACAATGACAATGCCTCTTCACATACAGCCAGATTAACAGTTGAGTTTCTTAAACAAATACAAATAAAAGTGATCGAACATCCACCGTATTTACCTGATCTAGGTATTTGTGACATTTTGTTATTCTTTAATCTAAAAAAGAACTTACGTGGACGTCGTTTTCATTCAGAAGATGGGATTGACGTGGCTATAAATGCATTTTCTTCATTTATTCCAAGAAATGAATTGCTTGAAGCATTTAATCTGTGAAAAATTCGTCTACAAACGTACATTGATGCTGGAGGATAAATTTGTAAGTATAACTTTAAAAACCTAATTGTATCTCAAAAATTTCAGAGTGACCCTCGTATAAATACACACACGCACACAATTTACAGCTTCTTGTAAAACCTCGTAATTTTATCTTATATGCGCATGTGATACACAAAATAAATGAGACACTTTTATTTGATGTCATAATTTTGTTACAACATATATGTATACATTTATAAGATCATTTTAAAATAAGCAAAATCTCTCTCCTTCATTATCAACAATACTATTAAAATGTTAAGTTATTAGTTTATGCCGTTAAATTAATGCTATTGAACAGCAAAATATGTCATGAAATAGTTTTTTGGATCCGATTATAATTTTAATATAATTTTTTCATATTAAATATGTTCCTTAACTATCTGAATAGATAGCTTCTTTATTGTGTGTTTAAATCAAGGATCTTTGTAATAATTTTTGTAATAATTATGCAATTTTATCCTGAAATTTTGGTACATATTTGTGTCAATAAACATATTATTAATACTGATCATATACTAAATTTTCCAGCACATTTTGATTTGCATTCCTATATCATGATTTTTGATAAATTGTTATGAATTGTTGATTAGTAAATTTTAATAGCAACTGCCAACTTGTCTAGTGGTCAGCTTGCCTGACTAAGGATAGGGAGGTCCTGGGTTCCAATTCCGGTTCAGACATTCTCTCTCTCTCTATCCTTTCTTTGTCCTTTCCTTGTGTGTGAATGGTTGCATACCCTATAAGCGGGTCCCTATGGCAAGTGTGTGTACTGAAGAAGTCGGACTCCATACCAAATACGGTTCAGTTGGATAAGTGGAGCAGCGCATCCCAGTTTGCTAGCCTAGCTGGCACACGAGAACAACAAAAGCAACAATAGCATCTTTTAAGTCTCAATTAACAGCCATGAAAAAATAAAATTTGTACTATGTACACTGATGCTCAACATTGTTAAAATATTTTACCAATGAACAGATATTTACCAGAATTTTAAAATCAAACTTTCTTTATTTATATAATATAATTTAAAGAAATATTTCAATTAATGTTTCTTGCGTTTAATTAATGATTAAAATCGTTATTTTAGAAACAAAAGTGGAATTTGAAAAAATAAATATGAAAAACCTTGGAATCTAACAACTGTTTTGCGGAGAATTTCTTTTCCTACCTAACTTGAAACACAAAGATTTGAGTTAAAATAATTATGCGGGATCAATAAAAAATACTTAGATTACTTCTTTGACATTTAAATTAATATTTCACACACACACACACACACACACACACACACACACACACACACACACACACACACACACACACACACACACACACACACACACACACACACACACACACACACACACACACACACACACACACACACACACACACATTTTTTTCATTAGTATTTTTAACATCAATTTCTTTGCATGACATTTCAAAATATACGTGTTTATGTTACTCCGAATGATTTCAAGAGATTATGGGGGATAGTATTGAGGGAATCAATGTACAGTTTGGTGCATTGTACGCATGGACTCAGAACCAGACTAATTTTCTGTACTTTTCTAAAGGAAAACAATGGAAGTGACTGAACAATTCAAATTACTTCCACAAATGCTGTCTTTGCAACCCGATTTCCATTTTCTGGGAGAATTGAGAAGATTTCCTAACGCATTCCTTTTATTTAAAGTACTTAAGTAAAGGAGAAGGTGGAAGAAATAGTGCGTCATTGATAACTGTGCTATATATATATAAAATGAGCTTCAGTAGAAAGATTTTGAGTGTAAAATATTTAGAATTTAAATTTTTTTTTAAATAATAATTTTAATATTGTGTTTTAGTGATATATATATATATATGTAAATATATATATATATACATATAAATATAAACACACACACACACACACACATATATATATATAATTATATTTAGTTTGCATAAAACAACTATCATAAATGAAAATAATTGATACAAAATAAATATTTCTTTAAATGCAATTGTAATTTTAGATACAAATGCATTGTGAACGAAGCCGAGCTGGCAGCCGAATGGTTAGCGCTCTTGTCTTCGGTTCAACCGCTCGTGGATTCGAATCCCACCTTGGGCGCGGATGTTTTGTAGATGTTCGGAATCCACTTTAAACCGTTGGTCCCGGTCTATTTAGCCCTCGTGTGCAAAAAGTGGCCGTTGAGCGACCAACCAACCATTGCGAACGAAAAATTGTGAATTATATATTTTTTAAATAATCATTAAGTACATGAAAAACTTAAAGATTCTTAAGTATGATTCCTGAATTGAGAGTTAGAGATTCAGTGCTATTTTTTTTATCTCTATCTCCATTTTTTTCAAGTTTTTATATAAGAGATTTCTAAAATATAAAATAAGTCTAATAACAACAGCGTTATTTGAAACATTATTTATCAAAACAATAAAATTATTTAAACAAAATTTATCATTTTGTATTTTTTAATAAAAATATCTTAAAATACTTAAATTTTAGAATCATTAAAATATTATGAAATGTATTTTTCCAAATATTGAAATTAATACCAAAAAGCACAGCATATGCTATTTTACTTAATATATTATTTTATCAAAATTGAGCATTCGTTAATCTTTGTAATTTTGCTATATTCAGGTAAGAAAAGCTTAAAATATAAAAATATGGGATAAATATATAGTCTGAACCATGTCATTATAAAGATTTACATTTAGTCAGTTATAAAATTATGTATGAGACCTTGAATACACCACCTAAATATCTCTATGGTCGATGAATTCAGAATTATGAATTCAGAGTTTTTTTTTACAAATCTGAACATTTATTGAATAATTTATTTATATTTATGAAATCCTTTGCGTTTATGAAGTGTAAATAAAGATTATTCAATAGCATGATGATTTAAATTTCATGGTTCTTATTCTTAAAGAATGTTAAAGCTGTGAAAATTATATGTAACTTGATATTAAATAAATTATACATTTTATCGGGTAAAACGCAATAAATGTGTGTATTTTAAATTTTAAGGCGTTTTAAGTAACATAATCACTGTCAGTGCTAGTGATTTTGTTATATACTGATTATTTAAAATTCAATTTTGTTATTTTTGAACCGAATTGAAAGTTGAATTTTCAATAAAATTAAAATACAATTTTGTTTTTCTTCTTGTAAATGGATCGCTGTAAAAATTTTTTCTAAATTTATGAACCACTCTATATTGTTGTTTTCAATTTTATTTCAATTTATTAATTTTTGAATTTTTTTTTGGTTGTTTGATATCTTATTTTTTGGAATGATAGTTCACTAAAGCTAACCAAATGCTTTTATAAGAATTGAATGATTTACGTGAAATTCACTTTTAATGAGTAAGTTTTTGTACTAGATACTATTGTTTTAAAATTTTATAAATATATTTTCGAAGAAAATCATATTTGTAAATACTTCATTGTTAAAAGTAAATATTTTCTAATAATAGCTTTTTTATGAAATAAAAGAAAATTGATTAAAATTCAAAAGGTTTCATATTGTAATATATTTAAACATGTCTTAGTGTTTTCCTTTATGAAAACACTAAGACTTCTTTGCAAATGACAAAGTTTGTACTAATCTTCTTATTTAGTTAAGAATGTAATATCTCTGAAATAAATTTTTTTTTATAATTGAAATAATGCTTAAAATGAATTTGTTGAAATTCTTTAAAAGATGTTAAGTGTTTTTTTACTTTACCGGGCTTATCATCTTAAAGGAATAGCATATTCTTTACTGAAAAGAGTAAATAATATATTTAACTTAGTTATGATTATTTTAATGGCTTAACTTCTATTTTAAATATATATTTCAAGCGAATTTTTCCGTTTAGTAAAAGTTGAGTGTAAAGTGATAAACAAAGATAAAGAAAGTTAGTGAAAAAGATAGTTCAGTGATAATTTTGTATGTTAAAAGCAGCATTACTATTACAAGTTGCCAAGATTAAAAGATAGTTAATTACAGCAAAATATGATTTTGTTTCAATGAGAAAAAGATACTATAACATTATACGTTCGCAATTAATCATTGAGGCGATTTTTAAGCAGTTTCCACCGAAAATAAAATTTGGCTTTTAAATAAATTTTATCAATAAGTGATACTTAATTAATTTATGAAATATAAATAAAATTTTTTGTGTTATTTTTTAATAGCTTCTAAAAATGTAATTTTTTAAACAATACACGACGCAAATGGAATATTTTCAACATTAATTTATGAAATTTTTTCTTAACCATTACGGTGATAATGATTTTATCGCCGTAACTATTAGTTAAATTATTCATTGTTATTAGTTAAAACTGATTTATTTGAAGTAATATCTCTAAAAATACTTTCTATCAAAAAGCAGTTTAATTTTTTATGTTACTTTTTCATTTTCAATAAATTGAGAATAACTTTATTAAAATTCTTATAAATTCGAATATTGTAAAATAATTTTTCTTAGACATTTTTTGTAAATTTGGTTTTATTTACCTTTATTTTGTTCAAAATGTTTGAAATGTTAAAATGATTTTTAATTTGAGTCTTAAGATTCGTATATATTTAAAAAACTGAGATAAAGAAGACCGTAAATAAATTGAATTTTGAGATTTTGATTGCAAGTAAATTACATAAACATCATAAGCATATATATATATATATATATATATATATATATATATATATATATATATATATATATATATATATATATATATATATATATATATATATATATATATATATATACACACACAGTGGTGGAAAAAATTTTGGCCCCTTTTGGATATTGTTATGCTTTTGAACTTTGTATGCTTATAGAAAGTGTTACGTTTCACAAAATGCAAACTTGTATATATCATTTAAAAAAAATTTATTACTAAATTTAATACAAAACACAAAATTCAATTTTTTGTAATACAAAAAAAGTTAAACGATAATAGTTATCGATATACATTAGATAGTGATGATTGCAGTGAATTATCAGTACTTAGTAGAGTACCCTTCATTTTTGATTACAGCTTCACATCGAAGTTTCATTGATCTGGCAAGAGTTTAGTAAAAATTGAGTGTAAAGTGATAAACAAAGATAAAGAAAGTTAGTGAAAAAGATAGTTCAGTGATAATTTTATATGTTAAAAGCAGCATTACTATTACAAGTCGCCAAGATTAAAAGATAGTTAATTACAGCAAAATGTGATTTTGTTCCAATGAAAAAAAGATACTATAACATTATACGTTCGCAATTAATCATCGAGGCGATTTTTAAGCAGTTTCCACCGAAAATAAACTTATGCCAGGAAACAATAATAGCCTCAATCAGTTCCCTTTTATTTGATGGGTGCCTGATTCAGACAAGAGTTTTCAAACGGTGCCACAAATTTTCGATAGGATTGAGGTCAGGAATGTTTCCTGGCCATGACAACAATTTAATGCTCTTTGTACGAAACCACTCTTTCGATATTTTGGCTGTGTGGCAAGGAGCAGAATCCTGCTTAAAAATAAAGGAAGCATTGTTGGAAAGAGATCTCTGATGGAAGGTAGAAGTTTTGGTTCTAGAATAGTGTCAATGTATTTTCTGGCATTTAATGTCTCATCGATGACATGAAAGTGATCAATGCCATCTGCTGACATGTATGACCAAATCATAACACTAACAGTGTTCTTCACAGCTTCTTGAATGCAGTCAGGATGTAGCTTTTCTATTCTACATCTTACATATTTTCGCCCATCACTACCGAAAAACGATAGCTTAATTTCATCACTCCATATAACTTGTGACCACTGATCATCTGTTCAATTAATGTGTTCCTTTGCCCTGTCTTGCAATTTCAGCACAGAAAAGACCACTTTCTCGTAACAGAATAATATTAAATCGCTTATTAGGTTACCAATCTACTCTTTTATTTGATGTCATTGTTTCCTGACTAAATATTAAAAATTTTTCAAAATTTCCTACTTGTAAATGAGTGTATAAGAAACAGTTCCTCCTTCTACAGAACAAAGCAAAATAATGAATTGTTTCAAGTGTAAACATGATGTCAGCTTCTATTGGCAATTATTAACATTTGATTGGTTCTCAGAACAAGAACAATGATTGGCCAGGAAAACTAGACATTACAATCCACTTTTATTTATATTATAATACATATAACTTATTTTTTGTATTGCAAATAATTGAATTTTTTGTTTTGTATTGACTCCAGTAATTAATTTTCCTTAAAATGATATAAACAAGTTTGCATTTTGCGAAACGTAACATTTTCTATAAGCATACAAATTTCAAAAACATAAAAATTTCCAAAAGTGTCCACATTTTTGGTTACTACTGTATATATATATATATATATACATACATACATACATATATATATATATATATATATATATATATATATATATATATATATATATATATATATATATATATATATATATATATATATATATATATATATATATATATATATATATATATATATATATATATATATTAAAAAGCTATTTAACTTTATTAATAAGTTAGAAATTTAGATCTGTAATTATTAAATAAATTTTTTTTGAAGAAATTTAGAATTGAACAATTTACTAGTGTAAAATAAGTTTTGTTTTGAAGAAAGAATAACTATTAGCTCAAAATAATGAAGAGTTCATTTTGTACAATATTTACATTGGTATGAAAGTTTATTAAAAAATTAACGTAAAGTTTAAGTATAAGATTGATTGAAAGATGTTATTTAGATAATTATTTTAGAATTCGCAAAACATTTGTATTAAAGTATCAAAGTTTTATAGATTTTTATAATATGGTTAAAGTGTTACAAACTTTATCTTTATAATTTGGAATAAGCTGTACTGTTACAGTATTTTTTAAAATAAAATATTGAATTTTATTATAAAAGTTTAAGAGTATTAATATTTTGTGAAGTGTAATTAATTTCATTCAAAATATATTATTGAAAAAATTTTAATCTTTATTTAAATCTCATTTAACTTTTTATTAATTGGCATTTTGATACTTCATATATATAATTTCAGATTTCCTTAGGATTATTAAATTATAAAATAGTTTAAAATATTTTTCATATGGAATAAAAATAAAGGAACTTATATTACTTTTAGATTTCATTTACTCATTTTCTGCAAAAAAAGTTAACATCTTGTCCTATAAATTAAAATCTTATCTTGCTTTAATGAACTCAAATACATTTGTATTAATAAATTCATTAAAATGTTAATGCATATAAATACATTAAAAATTAGTACATTAATATTTTTGTTATAAAAACATTTTAAATTTTTGTTTTTTTTTATCAGTTAAAAATTCCTATCTTTAATCAATTTATAAATACAAGTTTTAAGTTGTTTTATATTTCGATAAAGTTATTTATTTTCATCCGTTGATACACATATTGTTTCAATTGAGAATGTGTGTGTGCATAAAAACAGTAAATATATAGCATCTTTACAATTTAAGATTAAAAATAAGTGATATGAATATGAATTTTACATCTTCTTTGTTATTTAAAAAAATCTTCTGAATATACTATATATTATTCAGAAGACATATATCACATATTATATATATTCGCATAGATAAAAATGAAATACTAATCAAAATTTATAAGACATACGAAATATTTTAGTAATTTCATACCTTCTCATTAATTTGATTTATGAACATTGCATAATTGAAGAAACTGGAACAATTTATATTGCACGCGAAAATCATATTTACGTATATACATATATGCGTGTGCGCCTGTGTACATAATACATTCGTAGGAGTTTTTTTTATAAATGTAATTAATTGTCAATACTTTATTTATTGTAATAAAAAATGATTTCCGTAATTTTGTGTAAGAATGTGAATAATCATTTTCAGATAATTAATATGCAGTAGATAATTAATATCCTAAAAACGCTGTAGTATAAAAATTAGACAACAGTCATTTTTTTGTGATGTTAGCAATTACTTAATAAGTAACTCTTACGTAATTAGAAAATAATTTACTTCAATCAAATAAGTTAATGAAAAAATAAAAACTATCACAGATTATAAAAACAAAACTTGCACTCAATTTTGAAATTAACTAAATTTTCTTAAGAACAATTATTGGAGAAAATTTGACAAACCATTTTTTAGTAAAATGTTATTCCTAATTTCAGAATAAAAAATCAATATTATTTCGATATAACTTCAGTTACTTACGAAGAATTATTTTAAGTTTAAATTATAAATAATTTCCTTGAACTTGTTTTTCATGAATCTAAAATGTTGATTTTTTATTCATAAAAGAGTCACTTTTACAAAATTATTTTCGATAAGAACAAATTAATTTTAGCTGTGAATTTTAAATTAATAATTAATATCTAAGATTGTTTATTAATTAATAGCCAATGTAAGCTGTATTAAACATATATTTATTATATGTGACGTTTCCACTATTATTATGTATGACTTAAGGCCATAGCATTTTTATTAGAATCTTCATATTAAAATAAAATAGCCACTTACATAAAATGTTTGCAAATAAGAAATTCTGACAAATCAAAATATGCCTGAATAATAAACATATAAATTGGGGGGTTGTTTTTGTTCCGCACTTTCAAAGAAGAAATTCAGGAAAATCTGAGGATTTATTTTATGTTAAAGCATTATGTTTTTAAATTTTTTAAAAATTGAATTTTATGAGTCATTAACTTTCATGAAATTAATTAATGTTTTAAAACATATATATATATATAATTAAGGAATAATATATATATATATATATATATATATATATATATATATATATATATATATATATATATATATATATATATATATATATATATATTATTACTTAATTTTCTTAAATTTAAGCATATGACCATATAAATTGCAGCATGTATTATACTTCTAAAAATCATACGATATGGATTATACGTTTTATTCATTCATTCGAAGTAAACTGATTGAAATACAATGATTTATTTATAATGTAGTTATGTGTGTGTGTGAAGTTAACAATCAGTTAGTTAACTTAAGTTTGAGAATTTTATCATGCTAGATTGTTTGCTAAATTTTGATGTTGTCAACTTGTAGTTCCATATTTTGCTATATTCATAGCAAAGTAAAACTAAGTTATACTAATTAAATGCTTTTCAGAATTAATAAAAATAATATCAGTTTTTTTATTGTATTTAAATAAAAAATTTTAGATTTTAAATAAAAATTATTTTCTTTCCATAAAAAAGATCTAAACTTAAAATAAGTTACACACTTTGAACATTTTCATTTGATGATAAATATAGGTGCAGTTTCTTCTACCATATTTTTCAGTAGAAAATTTATATTATGTTCTTTACAATTAATTAATTTGAAACATCAGGTACCCATAATTATTTGATGATTATGAATATTAAATTATCATAAAATTTTAATTTCCTACAAATTTTGGAATTCTGATTCTATATATAGAATATTTCTGGTCATATGTATGAATGCTATTAAGAAATGAGTAATTAAGTATTAAACTATACAATAATTCTGCTCATGTGTATAAATGTTATCAAACGATGAGTAATTAAGTATTAAACTATAGAGTAATTCTTGTCATATGTATGAATGTTATCAAACAATTTTTATTTCTTTTACTTATTTTAACAAAATATTGATTTTTAATTTTCAAAACACCTTTATATTATATTACATTAGTGAACCCACAAAATATGTTCTCCAATTATAATTCAAATAAATATCACTTCTAATCTTCAGTGAATTTTAATATGTAAATAAAATTGTAAGCTTTTTTCATAGGATTTAACTTAAATATTTGTAATAAATAAATTTTGTAGGTTATAATGCTGAATTTTTCCTGTTGCTTATAAGCAAATAATGAAACTATTTCATCAATGGGTTGTTGAAAAAGTGAAAAAAAATTATCTTGAATTATATAGAATAGGTAATTATGGGAAAAGAATGAGTTCCCCTACTAGTTATGCTAAGTATTTCTTAACATTAAAGTAATATAATATTTTACTGAAGTTTCTCTAATAAACAAGTAATATCATCTTAGTAAACAAAAGAAAACAAGTAAATAACATCTTAGTAAACAAAATAGTAACATGTCTCTGAAAATCAGCTTTAGAAATGTCAGATTCTGCAAAAGCTATATTTTTGTTGGTTATAAATGTTTCGTCTAAAAATATAAATGACGTGCTTTAAAACTAAAGAAACATCAAATATCACATAATCCTTCTTCATTTTAAACATTCTTTTTTTGATAGAAATGTTTCCTTGACTTTAATGGATGCTAAAAAATAATTTAGCAATTCCTTTTTATGTCATAACTTTGGTTTTATAATTGTTCGTTTTTAGTTCTTTTATAGCTATATCTTCACTCACATCATTGCTTAATTTTATATCAAAAATTTAATGATCGTCTTTATTTAAACATTTAATAAATCATATTAACTCTCTTGTTTTCATATATTAACCTAAAATGGATTTAAAATGCAATGTTTAACATTAAAATTCCTATAAAAAAGAATCATCCGAATATCGAAATGAAACATAGAAAAAAATGATTTAAGAAATATGCAAATCATTGCATTTGCATATTCCAACCCTTAGTTTATTTGAGATTACATTTGTACTCACGTAAGAGTATATTTGTGACACGTCA
This sequence comes from Latrodectus elegans, assembly GCA_030067965.1. Classification (NCBI taxonomy): domain Eukaryota; kingdom Metazoa; phylum Arthropoda; class Arachnida; order Araneae; family Theridiidae; genus Latrodectus; species Latrodectus elegans. The sequence continues at coordinate 35,147,942 of CM057815.1, forward strand.
ATGTAATTAAACCATTTGGAAAATAAGGATGAAATAAAAGTTTTACAGTGAATTTCCCATTCGGTATTCACTTTGTAAAGTTTCTTCAGAATATCGGGTTACCACTCGAAAAAGGAATGTGGATTATAATTCAATGATGTTGGCGATTCCACTGATCAAACTCCAATCAGACACACACAGATATAGATTGGATAGGTTACCGTGACTCATACTTAACGCATACATGATCACATGCCGCCCAACTTATCTAGAGGTCCTGGGATTAAATCCCGGTTCGGGCATAGATGTACTTTCTCCCTCTATCTATCCTGCCTTTGTCCTTTCCTTGTATAAATTGGTTGTAAATGGTTACCTTCCCTATAAATAGGTACCTACGGCATATGTGTACTGGGGAAGTCGGCCTCCACACCAAAATATGCTTCAGTTGGAAAGCTTAGCTGGTACTATCTTATCCTATCTAAATCTTAACTTATATGCTAGCTTAGCTTTCACAAGACAACAATAATAAAAATAAGACCTCATGGTCTTTCCTTGAATAAGGCTCGAGAGGGCAGACATGTTGTGACGTAAGTGTTGTAAAACTGTTCAATTGCATTAAAACCAATAAGTCATTAAATTAACTTATTCGCAACAGACCCAATATCCACTTGTGTGGTTCAAAAAAGCTTGTTTTCAGAACCGATATTCAGTGAGACGATCATTACCTCGGCATGATGCCTTGAAATTTTAGGATACATACAAACATTAACTCTAATACACCCAGAGATAAAGCTAGATATAAAAAGATAATAATATTGCCTTTTCAACGTTTCTCGTTTCTACTTTCAGATTTTTGTTAGCTGTATACGTCCCCAGTGTCTCTGAGAATTAATTCATAAATTAATTATAAGCTATAATTTTACTAAAATTAATTGGTATATGTTTAATTCTTTTATAATTTTACTAACGTGTAAGGTTCAGGTATTTTTCTGTCACAGACAAAGAAAAAAATAATTAACCTTAAATCTGTGATTCTATTCAATAATTTGTCTGTACATAGTAGAAGAATCTCTGAATAAAATTTACTGAATTAGAGTTTTCAATTTAACTTTATAAAAGTTTGTACTACAAAATGTTTCTCATATCATTTATAAAATATAAAACAAGTTTATGTATGCCTAATGAAATATGACTTAAAATCTTATATATTTGAAACAGTTTAAACATAGTACATTGAAATTTCTAAAGTGATAGAGCAGTATGTTTAATACGCACTAATTATTTATTGATAAATTTAATTAGATACTATTAATTTTAAAACAATTTAATACTATTAATTTTAAAACAATTTTATATGAAAACTTTTTTCATTACAAAAACTATTTGAAACCGTTGAGAATTGAGGATTGTAAAAAAGTTTCATAAAAATAAAATATTAAACATTTGAAATAGGCAACATAAATTATTTCTGTATAATCCAGAATCAGAATTGCTTCACCTCTCAAATATTTTGAGTTTCATTTTTCAGTTATATATATATATATATATATATATATATATATATATATATATATATATATATATATATATATATATATATATATATATATATATATATATATATATATATATATATATATATATATATATATATATAATTTTTGTAGCTATATGATTGTCTCTGAATAAGCTTTTGAAAAAACGCAATTTACGTTACATAAATCTCTAGAAGAGAATTGTTTCAAAGATTTTCAGAACTAATACTTGCTTTCATTTTTCATCATTTGAGAACAAAGGTGATAAAATAAATCTTGTTATATTGCCTTTTGAGTAATTTGCTCTGCTTTCTAGTTTTAAGTTACATATAATCTAGAAATAGAAAATATTTTTATAAAATTTATTGAAACTAGCATTGAGTGAATAAGTAGTGAATGGAGCATAAGTAATTTATTTTTTCACCAATATAAAAGCAGTTTACCACTTACACCTTCTCTTAATTTGATGCTTAATTTGCTTAATGAATTCCAATCAATTAAATTATATTATAGAAATGATTTTAGGGCATTTTTGACATATATTAACTTATGTGGATAATTTCAAATTGAATCAATTTTCTGGGAAAATTGAACTTCTTTGATAATTTTTTCCTTTTTACATTCTCACACAATATAGTTTTAATATTCATCATTTATAAAAGTATTAAAAAGAAGTATTACATTTTCTTACTAAAATTTCTAAGTAATTAATATTTTAGAATTTTCCTCGAATTTCATATTTTTGGCATCTTTTTTTACGAATCCATAATTTAATCGATAAAATTATAAAGTGGAAAAACCTTTTAAAAAATTAACTTATATAAGAATTATTTTATATCAATAATTCATGTTTATTATGACGAATACAAACTTTCACTTTTACTCAAAATATTCTATAATTGATTTTATTTTTATTTTATCCATGTTCAGTACGAACTTTATCTATGTTAAAATGAGTTCAACTTTTGAAAACGAATGCTCTGATTATAATATTCTATTGCACATTACATTGGTCAAGATTAAATTAAATATATTCTTTCAAGAATAACTACCTAATATTTTAAACTATCTTTAAACTATATAATTTAAATTTATCACCAGTTTGTAATTAAAAATTGAAATAAATTAAAGTAAATGAAACGTATTTAAAGATAAAAAGATTGTGGAGGGAATCTATTAATTGATATTGATTGATCTATTGATAGATTGGATACCATCTCTAAATACATTGGGAGTTATAGAAATTTTTGTTTACCAAAATCAAATATACTGAATGATTTTTAAATGAATTTTAAAATTAATTGACATTTTAAAATGAATTTATTGTTTTTCATTTAAGTCATGGAAAAATATGCCACTGACTGTTTTTGATAGTAATCTTCGAAGCAGTAAAAATATAATTTAGAAAGCTTATATTTGTTTAAAATTATAAAATTACTGAAACAAATTATACTTTATAGAAACAAAGCATGTATTTAAAATTGTAATTGCAGTTTTCAAATTAATGTTTTAATTTGGACAAATCTTTCAGTTTAAAATATTATTGATTTATCAAATTTAAAGTATATACTGAAAAATGATAATTTTAAAATTAATCAAAACTTTTAAATTAAATTCGATGAAATTTACTTTATCACTCGTAAATTATAAACTCGCAAAAACATCTTTTACACTATCTATATTTTATATCGCCTTATTTTAACTGAAATACAAATTTTTGTAATTTTGTACTTACCAATTAAATACAAAATATTTTCAACTGTGGAATAATTAAAGTAACCCAAAATACCAATATGAAGACTAGTAATCTAAAAAAAAATATTAGCCAATTTTGATATTTTCGTTAAGATTAACTATTATTTAGAAATCATTTCTTTAATGGACATAACATGTACATTCACATTCAATGATCTTGCAGTCTCACACTGTTTTGATAATGCTTCTAATTGGTTTATGGCATTCAAATGAAAGTCTGTCAGCAAAAGTTCTGTTATTAAATGTAAGATACCTCGTTTTTATAAGAAATTCTTTCATTGCACTATTTGTAATACTAAGCTTTTGTAATAATTGTAATACATCTTTCATGACTTATATTTTTCATAACTATCAATTATAAAATTATTTTACATTTAGAAACATCATTGGAAAAATTAAGGTCATGCATATATTATATAGTTGTTTACTTTTTGTCATTTTTTAAAATTAAAAACGGTATTCAATAAATTGAGGAATGCATATTAATTTCTAAGAAAATTGAATCAGCATAATTTTATGTTCCCATTTGTTATTGTTCACGTGATCATGAAGTTGTGTTGAATAAATATGTTACCAAATGTCAGCGGTATAGTGTTAAACGTATTAGTTTTTATTTAACACATTAAACTAATCTATTAAGTTACTATTTTTTGATGGATAAATGAAAATAGATTTCAGTGTTATTATGTGTATAATTGACAAAAAAAATTACTGTGAATTACACAGTTTGGTCATTCAATTCAATTATGTTTTGATCATTAAAAGGGTTGTTTATACTCTGTAATGCATTTCTGATATACGCGCGAGTAGCAAAAATACAAGGTACTATAATATATTAATTTCTAAGGATTAAGTTTATTATTAAATTTTAAAATTGTGTACCGAGGACTACTAAAGCATATTTATAAGCAATCTAATTTGATTTTTAAAGAACATTATTAAATGCTAATAATAACTAAATTTTGAAAATTTACATCAAAATTTACAAAATTCTAAAAATTTTAGATCATTAGGTTGCACAAAAGTGTAAATTTAAAAGAAAAAAAATTGGGTCTCGATTATTTAAACAATAGACAGGCAGTTTGTCGTTAAATATTGTATAAATTTGAACATTTTATCAAATTCATAATTCTAGTCACTAGCTTAAGCGAAGCATGCCATTTAGAGTGGAAATATGATTGAACTTGTGTTAGTGCTGCATGAAAAAATTAAAAAGTTAAAATTTTGTGAGCAGTGTAGTTTTCCAGTTAGATTTGCTATTTAAACAAGCATAATCATAAACTATTAAAAAATTATTATATAACTTCGATTTTTTCTTTTCTTTTTAATAAATTGTTGTTGTTGTCGTGTGAAATTATGGGGTGGGCTGCTCCACTCTTTTCCAACTGAACTATATTTAGGTGTAGAGTCCGACTTCCTTAGTACACATATGCCATAGATACTCGTTTATAGGGTAGGTAACAATTTACAACCGATTCATATAAGTAAAGGACAAAGACCTGATAGATAAAGGGAAAATAAATCCATGCCAGAACCGCGATTCAAACCCAAGATCTCCCTATCCGCAGTCAGGCACGCTGCAATTAGATAAGTTGAGCAGCTACTAATACATTATGTTTTGTTTTCTAAATTTTAATTTCTGTTTCTTGAAAAAACAACTCATTTTATATATTCATAAGACTGAAAATAGATAATTAGAATTTTCGCAATGTTATCAAAATAGTTGTAATTTTCTTTTCTGAAAAAAAAAATACAAAAAAAGACAAAAGGATAAAATACAGAAAAAACAAATACATTATATGAAAGTGAATCTACAATTGTTTGGTTGGTTAGGGTGTTCGATCTCACTTTCGTAAGAGAGCTAGTTTAAATCCCAACTCAAGCGAAAGTATGGTGTTAGCTATTGACGTCTGGGACCCGTAAAACATGACATGGTCGTAATGTCCTCCATGCGAAATGATACCTCTAGGATTCTTCTACTTTTTCATTCTTCAAGTATTTCTTTTGATGACCTATGCACTTTCGGGGCAATGATGGCACATCGACAGATGCCCCAGTAAATAAGTTGTCCTTACTTCCACCCCTGGTTATATTACAAAGCTGGAATATATTTTATAATTGGCATTAAAAAAAATAATAACATTATATAAAAACTATTTTTATTTTAACAAGACGAAATTAATTTGTTTTTATTTACATTGTATTGCCTTTAGACT